>CAXIVR010000006.1:121069677-121107177 GCA_964035755.1 Teleogryllus oceanicus
CCACCGCCACCGCCCCGTTCCTGCCACCCCCACACCAACATTCCACCGCCGTTTTCCTGCCGCCGCTCGTCTCCGCCCCGCCCCCACCACCGTCACTGCTTCAATCACCGCCACCACCACCACCACCACCACCACCACCACCACCACCACCACCACCACACCACCGCCACCGCCACCGCCACCGCCACCGCCCCCACCACCCCCCAACCTCCACCCTTCCGTCACCGCCTCTGCGTCCGTCTCCGCCCTATCACCATCACCGCCACCACCGCCACGCCACCTCTACCGTCTCCCCCCCACCACCACCAACCACCACCACCGCCACCGTTGTTGCCACGGCCACTACCGTCGCGAAACTGTCGGTGCAGAAAGTGCCCCGCCGTCATCTCCACAGCCACCACCAGCCCCAGTCACCGCTTGTATGGATCAACGGTACCCCCGCCCCGGTCGCTCCTTCCGCGAGATCGGATTGAGTTGCCCCCTCCCGCCCACCAACACTTTGCACTCGGGGTGGAACACACACCGCCAGCGGCCGTTTTGCAACAATTTGTTTGAAATACAAGACCAGCATGAGACCGTGACTTTTAGGCACCGCTTTAGGCAACCGCTCGAAACTTAGACTAGACAAATAAGCCAGTGCTGATGATGAATTGGAGAAAGTAAACGTCGAGACGGAAAGGCTGAAGAGAACCAAGTCATGTTTCACATAAACATTTTGTCAGTGGATGAGACAAAAGAAATTCTCAAGTCTTAAATTCTTTTTTGTCTATGAATTTTTCCTTAAGAACAGTTTATCTATTTATTCTGTTATCAGCTATTTATACATATAAACATCTAAATTCATTGTCGAAAGATTTGTTAATAATGAATAGTAATTTCAAATATTTTGTTTACCTTTATTGAAGATATAAATTATGGCCAAAATTATTTAGATAATTAATTTTTGAGTTTATTCAAGGTTCAATCCTAATTAAAGACCAAATTTGTATGCACTATCAAGAAATCCTACAATAATCATGCGAACATGATTTCATCAAGTGGCAAATCATGGGGATTAAAGGTGAAATAAGCAAAATTTTTACTATCAAATTTAAAAAAAAACATATTTTTGAACGTGTATTTAATTTTATGAAAGTAGTTTCAAACTTTCAAAAGTTGTAAATGTAGGTGACAACCCAGTGATAAAGGTGCCATTTCGACGTGGACCGATGTCAGTTTCTAAAGGAGGCTACATGGGCATTTGCCCTTTAATTGTTTATTGAAGAAACAAAAGAAACCTTCTAAACATACTGTAAGACCACTTTGACCAACACAAATTTCACATTTTCGTATTCCCAAAATTCGTAGAATTGAGGAGGTGTTTATTCTGAGGCAAAACAATGGCAAAAATGACAGGTAATTATCTTGATATAGAAATCCCGGGGTTTTACATTTTGGTGATAATATAAGTCTGTATAATATTATCTGGAAAATTGATTGATTATTGATTCTGAGTGCGTCATCTCGACTACTATTCTGAGAGCGTCATTACTCCGTAAATGTAGTACATGTTTTATTCCGTGATGTGGGAATCTTTACCTCTAGATCCGGCGCCGTTTTACCCCTCAGTTTCGGGGTTTTCCTCAACAGTTATTTTCCACCAGCAGGGAAAACCACTTAGCCGAAGCTCCCAAGGTCCCAACTGGTCTCCCGGAATTTTGGTAGTGTATGTAGTGTAAGTGAATGTAATAAAAGGGGGGTGAGGTAAGGCCAGGAAGACGAAGGAAAGATCGCGCGCAGTCCGTTTGTTGTGGTACTGCTCCCGGCATTCGGCTTGTTGATCGGTGATACAGTAAAAAAACAAGGTCGTCGAAGGCTGATTCTGACCGTTGCGTTGCGTTTCGCCCTCGCACGGAGATGCGGCGCGAATGCTGTTTGGACGCCGCCCTTTGGGTCCCGGTTCCCCCCGGGCGGCGCGGCGGGACCCGCGTGTGCGCTCGCGAGATTTGGTCACGCGTGTCCCTTCGGCGCCCATCAATCTCCTTCCAGACCGCCCGCGGGGCTTTCCCTCGCCCCGGCGCGGCGCGGCGGCGCGGCATCTCGACCCCCTCCGGACGAGCCGCCGCACCACAACCGAACGAGCTTCGTGGTTAGGGGTCGCGAACAAACATCGATGTTTTAAACCATTGAGATTTTAGACAGACAACCTCTATTAACATCGATGATTTCTTTGGATTCTTTGGATAATTGAATTTATATACTTAATATTTATTTGTGAATTAACCAGGCGTTCCCTTATCCAAAATGAGTGAATACGTGAGTTCGAAGTAAGAACAGTTTCTAATCATATTTCGACTTTCGACGGATGATATGCGTCAGTTAACCCACAGTGGCAAAACCAAACCGGTGCATTGCTTGACGAGGAAAAGTAGTAGATATTATGTCATAAACGGATATGAGAATGCTGGTGGAAGTTTATATATATATATATATATATATATATATATATATATACATATATATATATTATGTATACATATATATATATATCATATATATATATATATATATATATATATATATATATATATATATATTCCGGAAACATCGATTTTTCCCAAAAACCTTTCTCGTAATATAAATAGAATTTCCAGTGTCTAATTTTTTGTGGGTTGCTCGCAATCAACGGTCGGTTGTCGATTTCAAGGCGGCAAGAAGCCCTTCATGTTTGCAACCTTTCCCCAGTGTTGTTACCTTTTTTATTTAATTTGTTCGTGGTAATATCTTTTGTTCACCATGCAATATCCGCATATGAACCTCCGCATCAGAAAAAATTTTCATGTAAGATGACATTCAAATTTAAGGCAGAATATACTAGGAACTAATATTGACGCGATTTTGTATCATATTAGAAACAGGACATTTTACATCGATGGTTAATGAGTGAAATGAGGAAAAACAGCAAAACACAATTTACTTAATTTTAATTTTCCTTAACACTTCTTTTCATTCTATTCACATTATTATTAACATATTTCTTGTACGTGACCAAACAATAAAATATAACTCATTTAATGAAGTATTATATTTAAAAATAAAACTGAATGGGAAGATATCATCTGTTTCTTCATATTTAAAACATCGATGTTTTTGTCATACAATCTTCCAATCCTTACACGTCATTTTTGTGGAAGTGACAGCGGCATATTGTACGGATAATGCCCGAATCTAGCTAATTTGTGAATTAATCAGTGTTCACATTATCCAAAATGAGTGAATAAGTGAATTCGAAGTGAAAGAGTGTCTAATCATATTTCGATGATAAGTCAGTTAACCCACGGTGGCAAAACCATATGAAGTGCGTTGCGTTGACGAGGAATAGTAGTAGATATTATGTGATAAATGGGGATGAGAATGCTGGTGGATAGTTTAAATGTCGTTTCGACATTTACGACAAAAACGATAGTCTAAATGTCTATCTACAAATTTCACTTACCTAAACTAACCTCACAATGTACCTGAGTTGACACTTCGCACACATGCGACGAGATTCCTGTCTTTCGCCTTCGCAATTTTCATTAAAACAACCTTCAGTTTGTAGAACGCATAATTTTCAACGCATGTTCATGCCAAAATATTTTCGCGAACCCAAGATGACGACACGCACAATCGCCACTTTAGCCTGTACCCTGTGGATAATGTCAACATTAGCCGAAAGATGTTTGACACAATCTTCATTCATATAGCTTTATCCCAAAAAATCTGTCACATGTGCCAATTAAGCGCCTAATTCGTGAATTACTCATATTTTGAACTTTAGTCGTAACAAATACACAGCGTTAAAAACGTATATTGACCAGAACAAAAGTTAGTGAATTAGGTATCTAAGAAAAAGTTATTGGTAAAATAGGCTGTTTTCTAAATGTATAATGCTCGAAATTGACGATTTTTCAGATAATGCCACTAATCTTATTCACCGATGTGTTATTGAAAATTTATTTACGCTGGCCGTTTTATTATGTATTATTTTATTATATTGATAGGAACAATGGGACATCAAAAGTATTGATTATTATATTTATATAATACTTATCTGAGACAAATTGTGCGATTATGAATTCAGAAAAGCTGTGTTATTTTTAAATTTATATAAACTCGTGTGCTTATAAAGCTCATAAGAGTATTGTAAGGATCTACATTTGTAACATTGCAAGTCAAGATAGAAAATTCGTGGGTGATTTAATTTCACATTGTCATGTGACATTGTTTAAAATTTGTAAATACATTGGTATCAAACGGGCTGGAGGAACAGTTCACTTGGGAGACCATTGATTGAGATGGAATCAATCTTCTGCCTGAGGAAAAGAATGGCCTGACACTAGCTTGGCTGAATGAATCTTCGTCTGATAGAATAAAAATTCTTGAAGATCTTATTCCAGAAGTCCCTTACTGAATTTCTTAGTGTATTGTGCCTCACAAGACATTTTGTTAGAACAAAATGTCTTTTCACGGCAGGGCTCGAAACCTGACCTTGCTGGAATGGTCACAAACGGACAACAAGCCCACCATCCACCACAGATACACTGACGTGCTGTGTCATCCCTCCGAATGACGGCGAGCGGCATCTTCTCTCCAAGTGCCCGCGGACGAGGCCCGCAAGCATACCAAAGCCGTGAACAATACCCGAGGTCACCTCCGTCTTTCTCAACGAGGGCAACGCGCCTGCGGCGACGCGGCGCGGCCTTGCGCGCCCGCCGCCGGCCCGCGCGACTGTTGAACCTTCGGCGACGGAGGACCCACTTGCCCAAACACGGGCACAGGGGCTCATTGACGCGCGCAGATGGCCGGCCGCGGCGCGGGTGGCATGCCGATTACAACAGCGGGCGACATTCTGCAGAACAGCGGACGCGCGCGCCGCCCGCGCTCCCCTGCCCCGCCCCGCCCCCGCCCCCACCCGCACCGCCGTCGTGGGGAGCCCGCAGCCGGAACTCGCGCGCCGCTTCAATGAGAGAGGCTCGCGATCAAAAGAATCGCACGTGTTGACATTCCGGGGCCCGAGAGCGCGGGCCGTGTTTGGCGAGTCGTGAGCGCGGCCACGAGCGCCTGCTTTCCGGACAATGCCAGCGACAATATTTGTCGTTCTCATTCGCGGACAGTTGATGTTGGCTCAGGCCTCGATGATGCTGCGGCCGCGGCCAGCGCTACGTCGGCCCCGCGAGCGCCCGCGAGAGACCGCGAGGGCGAGCGCGCCATGCTGTTCCTCGAAGCGCCGACTCCGTTCCGCTCCGCACCTTACCTCACCTCACCGCTCCGTACCTCACCTCACTTTACCACAACTCAGCTCACCTCACCTCAACTCCTCAACTTCCTAAAGCTCCTTCAGCTCACCTCAACTCACCTAAAGCTCACCTCACCTCCTCACCTCCCTCACTAACCTCACCTCACCTCACCTCACCTCACTAACCTCCCCTCCCTCACCTCACCATCCGCACCTCACCTCACTTCATCTCATCTCACCTCACCTCACCTCGCCTCACTTCTCCTCACCTCACCTCACCGCTCCGCACCCCCACCTCACCCCCACCTCACCTCCCCTCACCTCACCTCCCTCACCTCACCCCCACCTCACCTCACCTCACCTCACCTCACCTCCTCACCTCACCTCACCTCACCTCCACCTCACCTCCCCCTCACCTCACCTCACCGCTCCACCCTCACCTCACCTCACCACTCCGCTCCATTCGCGCGGCACCGCTCCGTTCCGCACCTCCCCACAATAGTGCGAAATCGACAACACAACTTCGATGTTGCCAAACATCGATGTTCAAGTAAAACATCGATGTCATAACCCATAAATATGATAAACATTATGACATCATAAACATAAACGTTTTAAACATCGATATTTTTTCGTCGATGTTTTCATCGACATCGAAAAGCCTTTAGCGATGTATGGAAAGGTTTGGTAAAATTTGCCATCAGTACGCATCCTGCCACGCTGCTGCGGTCTCGTTAGCTGCGCGGACCCAGTCCGCAGACGATTGTCAGGGTAAATATCCGAGGATCTGTTGGCGAGTGCTCTCCCCCGAAGGCCTCGATGAGCTTCAGAGAACGGTCGTTTCATTATCCGAATCGTACCGGCGCTGTAGGCGGCGCAGCAGGAGACCGCTGGGGAGCGCTCGATGTCCGGTTGGAAGACGCTGTCACATTCGTCGGCTAATAGAGCTCGAGATGCATGTCCCTACTTTGGTATTGGAGCTTGTTTTCCTTCTTCATTGGTGGACCATTCTTTCGTCGAGGAAGAATGTGTTTTCCTAGTTAGGTTAAATGACGTTAAGGTAAGTCTGGGGACTATACTCGTTTGTCCTGGTTATAAATGGGGGTTCGTATGCGGATATTCCATATGGTGAACAAAGAAAAGCATGCAATGGAGAGTTCCTTATCGCCATATTTATATAAGTATTACGGTTATTTCTTTCGATCAAGTATCATTTGTTGTTTTTCTATTTCGAATTGAAATTAAAATAAATATATACATGCTCAAAATATTTCAAACGCTGTTTTAATTTACAAAAAATTTGCATAACCTAAAGGAAATATAATGATGACAGTAGTATTAAACAAATTTGTATCAACATTAAAGGAATCAATTACGTCCTCCCATCATCTTCAACTCTGCTTTGTATTCATTCTACTAACAAACTAACATTCTACATTAGATATACTTATACATCTAACGTACTAGCTACTGATGGATTCTATGGCAAATCCATCTTAGTCTCAAAACAATGAAATGTGTCAGTTGCTTCTGCAATGGTTAATTCCTACCATGTTTTTCCGCTGTGATAGAAGTGGTAAAGAAATAAGATTAAATTTGAGATATATTTTCTTCTACCTTTCTTTAGTCATTTGTTAATTGATACGAAATCTGTGCTTATTATTTCAATTTGTTCTTTGTGAAATATACACAGTGCTTGTATCATTACGTACAAATTTGACTTGCAGATTTGTTTATTACTTTACTCAATTCGTGAGCGAGAGGTCACCTTCGTCCATATCTTGCATCTTCCCAAAGTAACCTTCAACGTGGTCACGCTGGGGAAAGCGGATCTTCAGAGCATTCTGCTTGCGGCTGAGCTCGCCTCGGCTGAGGACAGCAATTGTACTGAATTTTGTGACACTTGTACTGTTGCTGTATTCACAAGTTAGTGGAATGGGCTTTGTCAAGTTAAAATGTCATGTTTTATTTGTGAAATGTGTAATTTTTACTTTATCATCATGAAAAAATATAAAGGAGCGTGGCAAAATAACATGGTAAAAAGATGACAAATGAAGTAATGAATGATTTTTTGCAGTTGAATATCAAATATTTATAATAAATTTTTAACATATTTTATCACACTTTCACAAATACAGTGTCTTGTATTTTGGATTCGTTTACAATTACTTGAGATATATATTTCCCACATAGAAACAAGCTTACAGAGGAGTCAAATTACTGAACAAAGTGCATAAACAAAACAAATTGAGGTAAAAATTAGTAATAAATAAAGTATCTAGAGTAACGTTAACAGTAGTGGACAGTGCGACTGTAGAGGTCACTTCACCTAAAATTTGGAAAATAAGATTTAGGTTTTGCCACTTGCTTGAAACTTGTAGAACTTGGAGTTTATGCCTTCTAGTGGTGAGGATTAGAACGAAGATAATTTGTTTTCCTCAAAATGTATTTACAATACAGAATAAGCTGAAAATATCATTTTAATATTGGGATTGCAACAATGTAAAATGAATTGGTACTTTGAACGTTCGTTTCAAACACGTTCATAGCCCAGAATATTGACTAGTTATTTAGGGGTCGAGACAGCAACTACGAAAATTTTACAATTTTCTAATAGCCATTCAGGAAGAAAATAGGGGTTTCGAAATAAAGAATTGGTAGAAATTACACATGCACACAAAATAAAAACAGTAGTCAGATCCAACGACTTGACACCGTTGAATGATGCAACATGTTCACACATGGAAGAATTATGAGAGGAAATATCAAAGGATAACTGGGTCAAGTTAACTTCTAGTTAATTTATAACTAAGAGAATTTGAATCATTATAATTGGTAAAAATAACATATTGTATGTACCACGGCGTTAACTGGTTTAATAATGTGGGAGGCCATACAGCCTTCAGGCTTTTGCTGCCTTGCGCTCATTAGAATCATATAACCTCCATGGTGCATAAATAACTATTAAAATAATAGTATTTCTCATGTCATGAAACAATCCTCCACATTACTTCTGAGAATGTATTGTGGACGTTCTCGTAACCATTCAAATCGGCTCCAACGCAGGGCGGACCCAACCGATCATTAGGGGATCATACATTTTGTTAACTGAAACATATTTATTATTATTTCCCGGTAGCGGTGGCTCAGTGCATCAACTGATGTCACTGCAGCGCTTCTGACCGGAGGTCCTAGGTTCGAGTCAGACGGCGGCGGCATTTTCGACACTAGCTTTTCAGCTAGGTCGATTTCAAGTCGCTGTCTGGAGGAGAATCTAGCAACCGGCTGCTCTGATCGGTAGTTTTCCGTGGTTTCTCCGATCAACACCAGACCAATGCCGGAGCAGTTACCCTACCAAACGGGCCACGGACCGCGCGCCATCTGTCCTTCCTCTTCCGCCCTATCCTCTCCCTTACACACACTACACTAACATGCACTACTCTGCCACATATTCCAGGAGACCGATCGGGAACTTAGAGCTTGTCCGGCTGGGGTGGTGCCCGCTGGGAGAGTCCTGGTTGAAACCCCACTAGCCGACGGTAGGTCGGCGCCGGATCTCGCCATCCAGCGGGGAAGATCACCGCCATCTCCGAGAAAAAACATGCTGTACACTAACGGGACTAATGACCGAAGCAGTTGACGCGCCCGGAAACACGAAAAAATCAATCAATCAATCAATATTTGTTATTACATTGTACATAATTTTTGTAGTGTATGTATACTGTACAATCCTATGTTTTATATAATCTCATATTTCTAACATAAATATTTAAATCAATATTGCATATTTAAAATATGTAACA
Source organism: Teleogryllus oceanicus (assembly GCA_964035755.1). NCBI lineage: Eukaryota > Metazoa > Arthropoda > Insecta > Orthoptera > Gryllidae > Teleogryllus > Teleogryllus oceanicus. The sequence continues at coordinate 121,078,738 of CAXIVR010000006.1, forward strand.
AACGCAAACTCTGGGCCTTTTGGCCCCTGCACCCTCCACTGCCCCAACGGCACGCGTTGTTCAGGCCCTGGTGGCAACGCGGAAGGAAGCCAGTAGCCGTTGGCGCGGCCGCCTTATTCGTCGCGCGCGGCGGCGCCGCGGGACGAGCGCGCAGGCGCCGCGCGCAGCAGCTCCCAAATTTACGGCGCCTCGGGTCGCGTCGCGACGCTTCGCGGCGCCCCGCTCCCCATCCCCCTCCCGCCGCCGAGTGATATATCGCGCACCTTTGGCAGACGACGCGACGAGTCGTCCTCGAAGGACGAGAAAGTGAAGAAACCACTCGGCCGCCGGGAGAGGAACCAGGCGCCGCCGCGACGCCTCGCGCCGAAGGAGGTTGTGGTCATGGCGGGGGTTATGCGGGGCTTTGAAAAAAACGAGCAAGTAAGCGCTTTACAAGGTTGAAAAACTGCAACTTGGCACGCGTATTGCTTTGTGTTACAAACAGGAGGAGGATACTCACACCGGATATCCTCAATAATCAATAGTTATTGTATGCGAGAATGGATGGGAGAATGGGACAGTTACATGAAGAAGAAACGTGCAGAACGTATGTTTGAGAAATTATGCATTTTTTTTCAGGGTGGTTTAAATTTATCTTGCGGCTGCTTGATGTTCATGGCGGCGTTATGCAGGGTGTTGAAAAAAGAAAGTAGAGAATATTAGTAAAACTGCGGACTAATTATATATATGATGCGGAAAACTAAAGGACCATATGTCGCAAAACTATGCAAATTGATTTGTTTATGCCAAATTATAAACATTTAAATTCTTAAAAATTTGGTGTAAAATCTTCTAAATATAAGAAAATTTGGCGAAGTTATGGTAATTTCAATGTATGTTAAAGGAAAAAGAAGTTTTGATAAAAACGCGTTTAAACTTTTGTAATTTAAAAAATCACAATATTTTAAAAAAATTAACATATTTAAGAAATGAAATTAGTTTATAAATATGTTTTGGAATGTCATTTACAAAACAAAATACAATGAAAGAAGATATAACTTATTTTGATGTCTTGGGTGTCATGAAAAACTTCCCGACAAATGGTCCCTTTTAGTTCTCCGCATCACATATCTTTGACCTCAGTGAATAAGCTGATAAGTCAAAAAAACTTGAATTTTACAGCGAAGCAAAAACAACTTTAAACTAATGCTATAAATAAGTGATTAATGCTATTCAAACAAAACCTATACAAAAATAGTTTTGTTTGAATATCATTAATCCCTGAGTAAATTCATTTAAACGTTTTTGCTCTCTGCAAATCAAGTGTTTATCAGTTATCACATTCGGAATCAAAGATATAGAAATCGAGTAAATTATGTCGCTCCGTCCGTCACTCACGTTAGAGCCCTTCTTCTCCACCTTTGGAGACAAATGAGCTGTCATTCGGCGCGTCTTCTTCTCGTCATCACTTTTGGAATTCAATCAGAATATTCAGAAATTTCTTTAATTTTTGTTTGTCTTTCTTAAGCTGCTAAAATGCGTTTTGAGTGACTTACAAAACCTACAGAGGTGATCAATTGCTCATTCCATTCCTCACTAGTCAATTGGCTCAATTCTTAGCGGTTCCCTTTGGGATACTCTAGAAGAATTCTAAAATAACTTGTGTTTTTGTTGGTTTCAAGCACCTCGAGTTCATTGTCATTTGAGAAACGCTGTGAATTATTACATTCTCTTTCAGGTATTTATGTGGATTGTAATTAAACCTAATTTTTGGTAAACAAGAAAATTAAACAAGTAATTTAATCGATACATTTCGTAACTTTATCTGGACTAAAATCAAAGAATAGGCAACTGTATAGAATTTATTTTTATTATACATTTTAAAGAACAATTAAAACTTTTTAACATGAAAATATCCACTGGAGGTGCTACGCTAAGCTAGTCAGAATTTTCGGACTGTTTCTGCCATAATTACAATACATTTTCATTGTGCGTGTATCCACTTTGGAGCAAGACCGTGGAGCAGAATCCAAATGTGAGAGTCAGAGGCTGAGGTTTGAAACTTGAAAAGGCTTTGGAGATTTCATCAGTTTCTTTTTGTTATTTAGGTCGCATCAACATCTAGGTCATTAGCGACCACTATTGAAGTTAACGTTATGGTAACTATGAAGATGAAACGAAATGGTGATGATAAGGGTGAAAGGACGAACACAAATACATCCATGCCCGAGGCGGGACTCGAACCCGCGGCCTTCGGTCCGAGATCACTACGACACTACTGTCTTAGCGATCTCGATAACAGCCGGCTTCATCATGTTTGTTGGGACATAATTATGTTTCATTGGGCTCTGGTGACGCGGGTGCGTGGAGCAGCGTCAAATTGTCATTGGTTGCGAGATGAACTTCGCAAAGGCTTTGTGCTTTCACCTTGTGGTTGTGGCCTGGTTGGTTTCTCACTCTACCGAGAATTCCATCTGCAACATCGCAGCCTTTCTTATTCCTGTCTCAGCATAGCTCCTTCTTCATAATCACACTAGCATGTTTCATGCAGTGAGACGAAAAGGAATGCACCTCTGTGACCATCTTTGGGATGTTGGGGGACCGGAAAACTTTATAAAAATTATTTTAGGTCACTCTATAAACATCTGGTCATTAGCGACCACTATTAATTTACACTAGTGATACATTTTATAAATTATTCCAAACTGAAATATTAAGTACAATACATTTTAATCTTCAGATCATTTTATCAATTTTAGCAATATGAAGGTAATTTAACTCTGACTGGCAACCTTCAATTGAATTAAATATTTCATATACTATATGTATCGTTTTTATGTCAAGATAGTTTTTTAGATTTTGGTGTCTTAAACAGTGAAGTATAATGTTTGAATGATTGATAATGTTGATAACATTCCTTCACATTTTGAACAGATAGCTGGGTCATTTTTATTCATGGGATGGTGTGGAAGAAGGCCAATACTTAATCCTGTAATAATAACTTTTCTTTCCTTCTTCATGTAGTGTTTGGGATATTTGAGTCTCGACAAATTTTCCAGGACATAGAGTTTGGATGTTGAAGCTTTCCACTGGTAATCTCTACCTTAATAATACACTTTTTAGAAGGTCTTATAATGCCATTTAAAGAACAATGTATGTTCTGGTCAACGTTCAATAAATGGGTTGCGTTTTTAGCAGTTAAGTCGGCTTTTTCATTCCAATAATTCCCTATGGGAATGGAGCCAAGACAGTATAATGCAAAACCTGTTTTCTTCGTTGTAAAGAAGGTGTTGGATATTTGAATGATAGAATGTATTTTGGATAGCACTGAGTGTTGACGTGAAGACTTCTCCTTCGCCTACGCTAGAAACAAGAATGGCCCCGTGTGCATCGCGTCGCATCTGCATATGATCACATGCAAACCTACTGACATCTTGCATATGATCGCACTGAAACCTATAACAGAATAGAGATTTTTGACGTAGCTAGTGTAACTGCCGTTGCTGCTGCGGCTAGACGTGGAGCGTGTCTAATGGGGATCGTTCTCACGAAGGTGCACAAAAGTGCGTAAATATTTTATGGCGGACTGTAATAATTTAGATTAGATTAAAAGCAATGTTATTTTAATAAATGTACTTATTAGCATTGAGAAATGTGATAGTATCCAGATTAATCGACCAATTATTGTAAAATATTTTGTAAAGAGATATAAACACAATCTACTCTATCTCTAAAAATTAAAAATAAAAAAACAGTTTAGCAAACCAAGGCAAAGAAAATAGGGCTCTCGAGCGATGCTTTCGCAAGAGCTAGTTGTGCTCCACAAACATGAAGTGATTACGTTGGAGCTTTGGTACTTGAAATGCGTCAGATCATGACCTACATTACTAACCCACAATTAAAGGCAATGGTAATGTTAATGGCGATGGTAATCAAGATGTCACTAAATGACACTCAATACTCTTTCAATGATTGTTACGGTTGGTGTAATGTTGTATTTTCTTTTTTTTTCGTACCCTGCGGTTGGTGACGTTCCAGAGGATTGTAAATGAGGCTGTGGTGAAAGTGATGTACGTTGATGCATACACTGATACAAGCGCAAAGAGATTGTGCCCACTCGCACTTCAACATATTTCACAGAGCCACATCAACTCTCACATACAACGTGTGGGAAAGCATCTTCTTGTGCTGTATATTAAAGTTGTTGAGAGAGGGAATATGTCGGGAAAAAAGTCTGTTATCAAACTCTACGTGAAATAAACATTGAAGTATACTATTTGTTTCCTTTTGTCAGTAGAAAAATTTGCAGTTTTCCATTAAAAATCAATAAATGCAAAATATGTGCTCTATTGAGAGCATATATCATTTACTACAAATGATCTGCTATTTTTCTTTCAACAGCTGTAGGGAATTATAATATTTCACGACTTAAATAAATTAAATTAAAATTTTTAAATTTCAGTTTAAACGTTCCTTTTTCCCAAAAAATTTAAATTTGATATTACGAAAATGTTTCGTTGTCTATGCATTTCCTGATGTTTAGAATGATAAATTATTCGTAGAACTATTATTAAAACGAACAGGATAATATTTCATCAAGAAGACTTTCACAATAATCATTAAACAAGTCTTCTTCCAAAACCACAACACAACCTTAAAACTCATCCTTTGTACAGGATAATGAATCCCGTAAATATAGGACAACGTCATTACGTCGCCAGTGTCTGTGGTCTACCACACAATTTCCAATCTGAGGAAAGATTCTTTGCGATTCTTCCACAAGAATGCCCAATAACAGGCCCTTGGGGTGCCTAATCAAACGCGCTGCGGGGCGGGGCTGCGGGGGCGGCGCGGAACCAAAGGATGAGCCAGGCGGCGGAGGCGGCGGAGGCGGCGTCTGCGCCGGGTGACTCACCGCTGGGGAACGCTAGGTTGGATCTCTTGACCGAGTGCAGCGCCCGGGTTGCGACACGGCGCCGCCGCGCGCCCGACAACTGGCGCTCCTACGCCACGTTCTTCCGTGTTTTGGCTGCGGTCCAACCCTCACCCGAAATTCCCCAACGTGGGAAAATGCACAAAAGGAGATGTTACGTGTGGTAGGAATTCCTAGGGATAAAACGCGAAAGTTCGAGGTAGAGTCTATGCATACACTATCGTTATGAAACGATACCGTACGAGAAGAACTATGATACTCGTGTACAATAGGCGTACGATGAATTCTTTGTTATGTAGAATACGTGAATATTGATTTGAGATTTAGAATCTTGAATGTATTTTGGAATTTGCTGATTCGAAGAAAATGAATTCATTCTAAATCCCAATAATAATAATAATAATAATAATAATAATAAATAGTAATAATAGTAATAATAATAATAACAACTACATTATTATTACAATATTTCTATTACTATTACAATGTCATGTTGCCATTAGTAATAGAAGAAAATGAGGTAATAATTATTTGGATGTGAAGTATATTAATACATTTTATAAGGTGTAAGCTTCATAACGATTTTATAAGGATATTTCGAAACTTTTGTGGCTTTCAGCTTCGATATAATTTACAGCACTCGCATTTGAGTATTCTCAAGATTTACCTTTGTGAAAATGTAACGGAAACAATTTTCAATCAGATTTTCTAAATTAGTAAGTAATTTTACAACTGCACGCCAATGATCTGTAGAGAAGAAATATTTACCTAAAATAGGTATTTCAGGAACCTATTACGACGATGTTTCTTGCCCTATTTCAGTTATATTTTTTGTAAATTGCATCTTCTTACATTTATCATTTCATTCTAGTTTCGAAAAGCTGACGTTTCACATTTTTTATTGACTTTTCAAGTTTGAAGTACTTAAAATAAATTTAACTAGCTGTAAAGTTAGACCACATATTTATATAATTAAATTTAACAAAAAATAATTATTTTAAATAACAACTGATTATTTAAAATGTTTCAATTTTGGCGGTAAATGCTCTGTTTATTAGCAGTCGAGAAAGTATTTTGAATCAAAAATATAAAATCTCATTATGCGAACATTTGAAACATTTTACATGTCCTGATTCTAATATGATACAACACGTTAATATTAGTTTCAAGTATATTCTGCCTTAAATTTCACTGACATCTCTAATCAATGTTCTGTGCAGTCAAGGTTCAAATTACACTTTAACGATATTGCCAGGTACAAAATAATCAAAAAGGTAACAAAACTGGAGAAAACCTGCGAGTAGCAAATAATTTGGTGCAACCTGGAGATTGACAACAGTGGTAGTTTTCAATGGCTATTGATTGCGAGCAATCCACAAATAAAACAGATAATGGAAATTTTATGTGTATCAAGAATTTTTTTTATTTTGAAAACATCTATGTTTCTGGACAAATATATCGATCTGAAGAACACATCGAAATCAAAATATCAGTTTTATAAACATGGACGTATTTTGCCATCGCTGCCCGCGCGTTCCGTGGTGGGCGCCAACGCACTGCCCGCGGCAGCGTCAGGCTGCACCAGCGCCGCTCAGCGCAGCGCAGCGCAGCCGATGACTTCACCGTCCGGTGCCGCACGGCGCGCCACCGCTGCATCCCACGCGCCGCCGCGCCGCGCCGCGCCGCGCCGCGCGGACGAGTCGCACCGTGGGAACCGAACCGGCGACTTTCTAATCGCGGCGGCGGCGGTGGCGGCGGGGGGGCGCGACAGGGGCGGGCGGGGCCCCGCCCCGCCGCGGCCCGCCGCCAACGAGCGGCAGCCGCCGCCCCGCCACCGCCCCGCCGCGGGAGGCGACGCCGCTGCAGCTGCCAGGCGCAGCGAGCAGCCGTCGCGCGCACCGCTCGCGCGGCCTCGCCCTCCTCCTGCCCGTCCTTCTCCTTTTCCACCTCCCCTCCTCTTCCTTTTCCTTGCACTTTTTCTCTCCTCTTCCTCCTCCTCCACTTCCTTCTCCCCTCTTCCTCCTACTTTTTCTCTCCTTCCTACTTCTCCTCCTCTTCCTCCTACTTTTTCTCTCCTCTCCTACTTCAACCTCCTTCAACCCTTCTTCTTCCTCCTCGTCCTTCCCCTGTTCCCTCCTACTCTATCACCCTCCTTTCCTCTAACACCTTCTTCCCTCTATGCCCTCTCATTCCTCCTATACCTTCTCGTCCAACTCCTCCGTCTCCCTTCCCTTCCTTCTTCTTCTCCTTCCTCTCTTCCCTTTTCTCCTCACTTTCTTCTGCCTTCTCTTCCCTTCCTCCGTCTTCTGTTATACCTACTTGTCTCTTCTAGCTCCCCTCAATTTCGCCTCTCTCTTCCTCCTCCCATCCTTTTTCTCTTTCTCCTCCATCTCATTTCTGCCTTCTCTAACTTTCCTCCTCTTTCTTCCGTTCTTCTTGACATCCTCTCTTCCTTCACCTCCTTCCCCTCCGCCATCTCGTCCTTGTCGTACGCCTTTACTCTCGCACAGTCGCCTCCTCTACTCTCTACCCCTACCTCATCTTCCAACGTTATCTATTTCCTGCTTCTCTTCTCCTCCACCGTCGTCTTCCACCTCCCCGTCCTTCTCGTCCTCCACCGCATCTACCTCCTGTCCTTTGTCCCTTTCCTCTTTTCTACCTCCACCTCGGTCGGCTCCTGGCGACGCTCCAACCATAGACTATTTACTCTATGCTCCAACGCTCACCGCGCCGGCTCTCGGAGGCATTGTTGAGAACGACGCGTCGGGCTGCACCACGGCAGGCACGCTCCTCCTAACAGCGCATTTCCTTCTGTTTTTCAGCACTTCATGGACGCTGCAATTGCAGGCATGCACCGTGACGCAGGGAACTTTACTTCGATGCAGTGCTTAAAAAACATGCTTAATTGAGGAAATATTGTCGGGAACGACGACCGCAACCAACTTAACTGCTCGTATATGGTGAATTTCGGTAATTTACTTTTGTTGCCGAATTGGAAGCTAGTGCATCATTTTTGTCATTGTGGACGTATTTTTCTGCATATGTGATGAAAATCTGGATTAATGAGTGAGGATCAACGGATATCAGAAGAATGTTGCAGATAAGGTGTATGATACGAAATGATATAAATAAAATATAACCAATGGCTATCATAGTGTAAGTTTATTGGAAAGGGAAGGTAAGGTGATGGACAAGTTAGTGATTTAGAAAAACGCATAAATAAGAAAATCTAGTGAAGAACAAGTCAAGTAAAAATATGTTCCTATGTATTCTGTTATTACACATTGTGAACTACATTTGTGGCGCGATAGAAACCTTAATATGCTTCCTATGTTTCTCCTTGGATTAATTTAAATAAATCATCTAATAATCAATCGATATAAACTGCTGACTTCATCGAGATGTGACTACTTACGAAATAAATTAGTGAATCAAGTCAATATACGCTCACAATTACATAATTATAACTTTTCTTGGTTTCATTTCCTCTCAACCGCTTGCAAGACAACACTTACACTGACGTAATTATTGAATAGCCAAGAGCTTTACTCTTCGGAACCATGTGAGAAAGATGGAATTACTCGGCGGAGTCTTGATGGAGGACGCACTCATAAAGTTGCCTAACGTAACGCGCTCCGTAGCGGAAACAGTAAGCACTGTCGAGATGACGGCTGCTGCGCTGGAGGGGCCGGGCCGGGGGCGGTGACTGGCTCCGTGACGCGCCCCGCGGCCGCCCTGGGAACGGAGGCGCCCGCCCGCTCCAGTGACGTAAGGCGCCCGGAGCAAGAAGAGGCTGCGCTGACGGTGCTGCAGCCACCGCCGCGCCGGAGCGGCCGCTCGCCGTATTACTGCCACATTCCTGCGGTGGCATCAGAGGACACACGGGCGATCCCTAGGACATTCGTGTTCGAGTGTTTGCAAATTCCTTCTCCTCCTTCTTCTTCCTCTTCTTCTTCTTCTTCTTCTTCTTCTTCTTCTCCTCTTTGCCTTCTTTCTATTTTATTTCCTTCGTCTTTTTACCTTTTTCACTTTTCTCCTTTCTTCATTTCTTCTTATTCTTTTCTTTTCTTTTCTTCTCTCTCCTCCTTTCTTTCTTTGTCTTCTTTCTCTTTTTCCATCTTTTCCTTTTCACTTCTTTTCTTCATATCTTCTTTTCATCATCTCCTTTCTTTTGTGTTCTTTCTACTTTATTTTCTTCTTTTTCCTTTTTACTTTTCTCTTCTTCTTTATTTTCTTCTCCATTCCTTATAGTTCTTTTCTGCTCATTTCTTGTGCCCTTCAATTTCTTTTCTTCTTATTTGAGAAATATCCTTTACTTAATAATTGGGCATGATGATTTCAAATAGGTGTGGATTTTTGTTCAAAAGTACTAAACAGATGTGCAGTATGGGAAGATTAATCAATTTCTGAAAATAACTATCGTCTCAATTCTAAAATGTGATATTTTGTGAGTGGTCATGTGATATCATCTGATCATTTTTAAACAGTTTTTTTGTATTTTAGCGTTTTATGAATGTATTCTTGTTGTTTTTATCGTCGTCTAGAAATTGATGTATAAATCAACACTATAGTGTTAGGTGTTTCAAAGACCAAAGTTCTTGAATGAATTAGTAGTATTTTTGATAATTAACTTGGAATCTTAACTCACTAGAAAATCATTTAATTCTTTTCGTTTGAATAAATACACTGATTAATTAAATATATGTTTGCACTGAAGGGTTCAAGTCCTGCTTTAGTGTCTTTGCAATTACGTAAGGTCTCATCACAGGCCGTTTTCAGTGCGTGAGGGTGTGGCGGCGTTTGGAGACAGTGTCGGTGGCGCGTGCCGAATTACGAGCCTGGCGAAAAGGTTCAGCCGACACTTTCCCACCGGAGCTTCTAATTGGGCAACGCGCCGCCCCGGGCACGACCGCCCGCCCCTCCCCATCTCGCCTCGACGCGCCTTCTCCGCCCGCTCCGCCCACTCCGTCCTGCCCGCTCCTCCTGCCCAATCCGCACCACCCCGCTACCCCCCCACCGTCCCCTCCATATCCGCCCCCACCTCCGCTCCGCCCCGCCCGCCCCCCCCACTCCACCCGCTCCGCCCGCTTCGCCTCCGCTCTGCCTCCCGCTCTGCCTCCCGCTCCGCCTCCACTCCGCCTCCCCGCTCGGCACTGTTCTGCTCCGCCCGCCCCACTTCCCCTCGCTCCGTCCTGCTCCGTCCTATTCTATTCTGCCCGCCCCGCCCTACCCCGCTCCCCCCACCCGCTCCGCCTGCTCGCCTCCCACTCTGCCTCCCCACTCCGCCTCCCGCTTCGCCTCCCCGCTCGGCACTGTTCTGCTCCGCCCCGCCCCACTTCCCCTCGCTCCGTCCTGCTCCGTCCCCTTCTATTCTGCTCCGCCCCGTCCCCACCCCGTTCCACCCGTCCCGCCCCGTCCCATCGGGCCGCTCCGTCCGCCGCCTCGCCCAGTCCGCGCCCACGCCTCTGGCGGGTGACGCCCGGCGCTTTGCGCTGCAGCGCCCGATCGCCCACAGCCATCCTTCCGCGCCCGCCGCCCGCCCTGCCCGCCCCATGCCACTCCTTGCTCTGCGCGGCGCGGCGCGGCGACCAGAAACCCGCCCGCCCTGCTGACATCTTGTTCCCATATTATACTACGCCCTGATCTCTGGCCCGCATCCGCCCTCTCTATGCTCTGAATCCGTGTGCACTCCGCCCGGTTTCCTTCTCGGATCCGCCTCCCTCTCTGCCGTGACCGCTCGCCTTCGACCCTGCTTCCCATGTGCTCCCTGGTTCATTTCCCGCTCTGTCCACCGTGATGTATGCGTTGTGTCTTGGTAGTGGTGCCGACTCCTGAAGTTTTCGTTTCATCACCACTGGACAGTCCTTAAAAATATCATTCGATTTCGTTGTATCCGGTCAGTAATTCTAGATTGACCGATGTCAAAGAAGCAATAAATATTGTTTATTCTGTATCTGTTATGTTATATAAATAGTGCTTGATTTATAAAATTTTGTGTACCGGAATGCTCTCCAAATTAATTATGAATTTCATTGAAATATTTATATATTCATTATCTAATTGAATAATTATTCCCAAGGGACCGGAAGGCCGTTCCTCGCGTTCTGCCAGGAATCAAGCCCTGTAAATAGTTATTATATCGCTTTAGGAAAGAGATTTAATTTTCTTTTAGTGCCATTAGTCTTTTTGTTAAATTTATTGTTGCATGACGAAAGTTTAAATTATTTGTATCAAGAATCACATTTTGAATAACTTTGCGTTCTGTATTGCAAAACGCGTATGTTAAAAATCAACAAAATTTTATTTCTCCTATTTTTTTAAATTTTCATTACATCATCTTTGACTGACATTGTGAAGAGTAGTAGTGCAATATTTTTCGAGAAAATAACGTCATATTTTTGGTAGACCAATTACCGTATGTTAAATGATACAGAGATAAAAATGTCAATTAATCCGATTATAAATGTCCAAACATACAGTGCGCCATGAAAGTCTCTCCGCAGTCGCTGGTGGAGAGCTGGCAACAGAAATTATGTTGGTAGCATGAGCTGCAGCTTGTAACAAAAGAACATGAAATGCATACTCACAATAATTATAACATACGGTGGAGTTAGTAGTTGTTGCCTTCTCTTGTTTCCCAGTGATCTTGTTTCTACCGATATAAATGTATTTTTTAATAGGAGGCCCTGTCTCGGTACATTGCGGAGAGACTTTCCTGGCGCACGTGAGATAAATTACCTTTCATCATTCAATTGAGAATGTCACACCTATTGAAAATAATTTCATATCAGCAAGTAGCACAGTGAATCGCAAGTTTTAATATTGCCAGTTCTACTAGAAAGTGCTGAAATCCGAGAGTTTGGAGGTTGGGTCCGTGGAAAGCAGAACGGTGGTTCCTGGACGCGACGCAGTACGTAATTTCGAAACCTCTCGCGTGCGACCCGTTGTGATAACGAATTCCGCTTGCTAATGATGGACCATCGGGTGCGGTAAAGCCGAAGGAGGAAACTGCTCCAGTAGCAGTAACTCTTTGGGAAAACTGAACTAGCGATGTTAACTAGCAACGCGAATGGTAGATTTCAGAGGTCCAGACTTTCAGTTCAAGAAATATTATCAATAGACTATAGCACAAGAAATTTTAGCGACCAATTGATTAATATGTATTACTGGTAAACGAGAGGAATGTTGATCTTTGCTCGCAGCTCCAAATTCGAAGTTTAAAAAGACTTACTCTCTGCGCACGTGATTAATTTGTTTTCCTTTTCAAATATTGTTTTACAAAATTAAAGGTTCAGAAGCGATGGAGTGACGAATTAAGGAATGTTGATCTTTGCTCGCAGCTCCAAATTCGAAGTTTAATCAATATAGGACATTTTAAAACAAATTGTGTAGATATATGCAAGATTTCAGATATCTTTTACATTGAAGCTTTCTGGAGTTCCACGTTTTTGAAAGTTTCAGAAAGTATCATTTCGGCTTTTAATTTTGGTTTAAAAGGAATTATTGGTCCAAAGTAGAAACATTCATCTATGTGTGACTTTCTTGTTTGTAGATACATATGCATGAGAGAATGTGAACAGAGCGTACGACAATGTACGCTGAGTAAAGCAGTTCCAGGTCCTTCACAGGTATTTGCCAAATATGCAAGTCAGAGAGCAAGCTGCAGCTAAATATTGACCAATTAGAGCCTAACCGATCGCTACCGGTTGCGCCTGACAGGACAGCCGAGAACTGAGCGAAAGTGTTTGCGGCGAATTTTGGCTTTTCCTCTTTGTTACCAGGAAGGAAAGCTTAGGATTTCTAAATGATAAACACCTTTCTCCAAAATATCAACCTTAGAAGAAGGTGTTTGTGCAGTGTTGATGTATAAATAAAATCAATTTATTCTAAAGATAAATTTTAAAATAATCAGAGGGCATTCCAAGTTTCAGTTGAATTAAATCAATAAAACCGTTCATCAATCTCTTTATGTACTTTTATTTAAATCGTTTCGAAATGAATTATAATTTTGAATGCTTGAGATTCAGGTATAATAACTGAAGAAATTTGAAAGTGAGAATTTGACCAATGTGTCTTGGAAATTTATTCATATCCCTCGATAAATATTAAACGGAGACAAGTCGTCAGTTGTTACTATTTAGAAGCCACAATTGACAAAATCCCGTTAGAATGATTTTGTTAGAAAGGAAATTGATCTATAGTAGCGCATGGTTCAGAATTAAGATGTAAGAATTTCGTAGATTATGATGCAAATCAATTGAGATGTATGCAATAAGCAGTACACGTCACACTGTCGCACATTTTACATTTGTGCATAATTCTAAACTGAGGAGAGGCAGACACTCGTCTTTTGTTTTACAAATTACAAAACGGACATTCACAGATGTCATTTTTGTGTATTCTATTTTGAAATTTAAGCCCTTTTTGTAGTCTGGGTTATTAGAAAAGTGAAAAGCGTTGAAATCAGTGTCAAATTAAACTTTCAATTTGATATTGTGAGCAATTTAATCGCATGGGTGTAAATATTCCTGTTTGTTAATGAATTAATAAAAATGAGAATACCAGAAAACCTCACACATTTTGTTCTACTGCTCTCTGATGTAGCGTGTATTTCACGTAGAACGACGCTGGTTCAAATTATTTTCAATATAAAGCTTCACTCTTAAAACAGTGGTTAACAAAGTGGGGAAGCCCGCGTGTATCCTACTGATAGATACTATTTATGAAGCTTCCCAAGATACTAGCTGTAGGTCGTAGAAACTCACTGAAAAGTAGAATCGATGATATCGACGACGTTGTGATGATAATTACTAGTAAACGACAATCAGGAAAAATACTATCATGAATCGACTTTGTCCTGCATAAATTCGCTCGGTCGAATATGAAACGCATCAGTAAGCCGCTGGACATCGCTCTGGGCAAAGTGCGCTGCAGGTTGGGGCTTGCAGCCTCATGACGCAAACTCACCTTTAGACCCACACTCTCCTCCTCATCATCATCTAATTTACTCCTGTTTCTTCCTCCCTTCACTAACTTTTTCTTCTTTCATTTTCGTTTGCTTTAGTCTCTTTTCCTTCTTTTATTTTTACTCTTCTCCTCCATGGTATTTTCTATCTCTTTACCTTCATGCTCCTCTCCTCATCCTAGTTCCCCTCCTTTCTGATGTATCATCAGTATACATATATATATATATATATATATATATATAATATAATATATATATAATATATATAACTTGAAAATGGAACTTGTATTCTACAGCAAGATTTTGATGTTCAAAACTCGCAATCAGAATCTTTCTCGCAACATCATTCTTTGAAAGTGACATGCAATTTCTTAAGATTTTCAAGAGCATTTATTAAGAGAATTGACAGAAATGACAGAAACCAGCAGCTGCATCAAGCTAGTCCATAGGAAGCCAGGGGAATGCACGTGAAGAATTCATTGGGTGGCAGTGGGGCAGCGGCATGCGCTAGCAATCCGCGCAGGCAGCTCAAGGCGCGCGGGTCAAAGCAGCGGCGCAAGCACACCTGCGCACGAGCAGCGGACGGCCAGCCGCCGCCCCGCCACGCACCTCCGCAGCGCACGGGCCTATCTCTGCACGCAGCGGGCAGGACAGCGGTGAGGTGATACTCCAAGCGCAAGGGCTTAAGAAGAATATAAGATCAATAATAATATGAAATATAGCATAAGATCAGCAACAGCAACAAGCAGCAGCAAGCAACTAACATGGCAACAACAACAGCAACCCAGCAACGCAGCAACCAGCAGCAACAGCAGCAGCAACAGCAACCTAACCAACACAGCAGCAAGCAGCAGCAGCAACACACAGCAGCACAGCAGCGCACAGCAGCAACGGCAGCAGCAACAGCACAGCAACCAGCAACCAGCAACAAGCAACCAGCAACGCAGCAGCAACAACAGCGAAGCAACGACAGCAACCAGCAGCAACGCAGCAGCAACCACAACGACAGCGGCAGCAGCACCAGCACAGCAAGCCAACCAGCAACACAAGCAGCAACAGCAACAGCAGCAACAACAGCAACAGCAACAGCAGCAACAGCAGCAACAGCAGCACAAGCAACAGCAAGCACAGCAACAACCAGCACACAGCACAGCAACAGCAACAGCAACAGCAAGCCCGAGCAGCAACCAGCAGCAACAACAGCAGCAACGACGCAAGCAACAGCAAGCCAACAGCAGCAACCAGCAGCAACAGCAACAGCAGCAGCAACAACGCAAGCAGCAGCAGCAGCAACCAAGCAGGCAGCAGCAGCAACAGCAACAGCAGCAAGCAACAGCAACGCAAGCAGCAACAGCAGCAACAGCACAGCGCAACGCAGCAACAGCAGCAGCAGCAACCTGCAGCAGCAAGCAGCAACAGCAGCAGCAGCAACAGCAGCAACAGCAACCAGCAGCAGCAGCAACAGCAGCAACAGCAAGCAGCAACGGCAACGCAGCAACAGCAGCAGCAGCGACAACAGCAACAAGCAAGCAGCAGCAGCAACAACGACAGCAAGCAAGCAGCCAGCAGCAGCAAGCAGCAAAGCAACGCAGCAAGCACAGCAACAGCAGCAGCAGCAGCAACAGCACAGCAGCAGCAGACAGCACAGCGAGCAGCAGCAACGCAGCACCAGCAGCGAGCAAGCAGCAACAGCAACACAGCAACAGCAGCAGCAACAGCAACAGCAGCAAGCGAAGCAGCAGCAGCAGCAAGCAACAACCAACAGCGCAGCACAGCAGCAGCACAGCAGCAACAGCAAGCACAACAGCAAGCAGCAGCAACCAACAGCAACAACCCAGCGCAACGCAACAGCAGCAGCACGCTTGCCCAACACAGCAACCAACGCAACAGCAGCAACAGCAACAGCAACAGCAGCAGCAGCAACAGCAGCAACGCAACCAGCAGCCAACAGCAGCAGCAACAGCACAGCAACGCAGCAGCAACAGCGCAACAGCAAGCAGGCAACAGCAACGCAACGAGCAGCAACCAGCAGCAACAGCAGCAGCAACAGCAGCAGCAACAGCACAGCAGCAACCTGAACAACAGCAGCAGCAGCAACAGCAACAAGCAACAGCAACAGCAACGAACGCAAGCAACAGCAGCAACAGCAAGCAGCAGCAAGCAACTAACAGCAAGCAGCAACAGCAACGAACAGCAGCAAGCAGCAGCAGCACAGCAGGCAACCAGCAACAACAACGCAGCAAGCAGCAGCGAACAGCAAGCAAGCAGCAGCAGCAACAGCAACGACAGCAGCAGCAGCAAGCAGCAGCAACCCACAGCAGCAGCAGCAGCAGCAGCAGCAGCAGCAGCAGCAGCAGCAGCAAGCAGCAGCAGCAAGCAGCAGCAGCAGAACAGCAACAACCAGCAACAGCACAGCAAGCAGCAACACCAACAACAGCAGCAGCAACAGCAGCAGCAGCAGCAACAGCAAGCAACAGCAACAGCAACCGCAGCAACAGCAGCAGCACAGCAACAGCAGCAAGCAGCAGCAGCAACCGCAGCAACACGCAGCAGCAGCAGCCAGCAGCAACCTTACAGCAGCAACCACAGCAACACAACAGCAAGCAACAGCACCGCAGCAACAGCGAGCAACAGCAAGCAACAACAGCAACAGCAGCAGCAGCACAGCAACAACCCAGCAGCAGCAACAACAGCAGCAACCACAGCAGCAGCAACAGCAAGCAGCAGCAACAACCAGCAGCACAGCGCAGCAGCAGCACGCAGCAGCAACAACGCAGCAACGCAACGGCAACCCACGCAGCAGCAACGGCAGCAAGCAGCAGCAGCACACGCAAGCAGCAGCGCAGCACAGCAGCAACAGCGCAGCGCAGCAGCAGCAGCAACCAGCACAGCAGCAGAGCAGCAGCAAGCAGGCAAGCAGCCTTAGCAACAGCGCAGCAACAGCAGCAACGGCAACAGCACAGCAGCAGCAGCACAGCAGCAGCAACAGACAACAGCAGCAAGCAGCAAGCAGCAGCAACCAACAGCAGCAGCAGCACGACAACGGCAACAGCAGCAGCAACAGCAACAAGCAACAGCACAGCAGCAACGCAACCAGCAGCAACCAGCAGCAGCAACAGCAACAACAGCAGCAGACAGCAGCAGCAACAGCAGCAGCACACAGCAGCAGCACAGCAGCAGCAACAGCAACAGCAGCAGCAGCAGCACAGCAACAGCAAGCAGCAGCAAGCAACGCAGCAGCAGCAGCCACAACAGCAAGCAGCAGCAACGCAGCAGCAGCAGCAACGCAGCAACCAACAGCAACAGCAACAGCAGCAACGCAGCAGCAGCAACAGCAGCAACAAGCAAGCAGCAGCAGCAACAGCAACAGCAGCAAGCAACCAACAAACAACAACAACAACCTTAACAACCAGCAGCAACAACAGCAACAGACAACAACGCCAGCAGCAGCAACAGCAGCACTGTCAGCAGCAACAGCAGCAGCAGCAACGCAACAGCAACAGCAGCAACACCAGCAGCAACAACAGCAACAGCAACGCAGCAACCAGCAACAAGCAACAGCAGCAGCAGCAACAGCGCAGCGCAGCAGCAGCAGCAAGCAATCAGCACAGCGCAACAACAGCAGCAACAGCAACAGCAACAGCAGCACACAACAACAAAACGCAGCAACACAGCAGCAGCAACCGCAAGAGCAACACGGCAGCGCAGCACACGCACAGCAACAGCAGCAACAGCAGCAGCAGCAACAGCAGCAGCACAGCAACCAGCAGCAACAGCAGCAGCAGCAACCAGCAACAGCAACGCAGCAGCAGCAGCAGCAGCACAGCAACAGCAGCAGCAGCAGCAGCAACAACAGCAACAGCACAGCACAGCCCAAGCAGCAGCAACAGCAGCAAGCAGCACAGCAACGCAGCAACGCAGCAGCAGCAGCAGCAACGGCAGCAAGGCAACAGCAGCAACCCAGCAAGCAACAGCAGCAGCAAGCAACGCAACAAGCAGCAACGAGCAGCAGCAGCAGGCACAGCAGCGGCACGCAGCAACCCAGCAGCAGCAGAGCAGCAGCAAGCGGCGCAGAGCGAAGCAGCGCGGCAGCCAGCAGCGCACGCAGCAGCAGCAGCACGCAGCAGCAACAGCGGCAGCAGCACAGCGCGGCAAGCACGCAGCAACGGCAGCGGCACGCAGCAGCAGCAGCAGCAGCCCAGCCGCAACAGCACAGCCCAAGCGGCAGCAGCGGCAGCACAGCAGCAGCAGCAGCAGCAACCAGCAACAGCAGCAGCGGCAGCAGCAGCAGCAGCAGCACGCAACAGCACGCAGCGGCAGCACGGCAGAGCACAGCAGCAGCAGCAGCAGCAGCAGCAGCAGCGGCAGCGGCGACAGCCAGCGGCTGACAGCGGCCAAGCAGCAGCAGCAACAGCAACAGCAACAGCGCAACAGCAACAGCAACAGCAGCAAGCAACAGCAACCAACACAACCAGCAACACGCAGCAACGGACAACAGCAGCAGCAACAGCAACAGCAGCAGCAACGCAGCAACAGCAGCAGCAGCAACAGCACGCAAGCGCAACAGCGAGCAGCAACAGCAACGCAGCAGCAGCAAGCGAGCAGCAGCAGGCAGCAGCAGCAGCAACGGCAACGGACAAGCAGCAGCAGCAGCAGCAACCAGCAGCAACAGCAGCAGCAGACAGCAACGGCAGCAACAGCAGCAACGGCAGCAGCAGCGGCAGCAGCAGCAAGCAGCAGCAGCAACAACAACCAGGCAACAGCAACCAACAGCAACAGCAACCTTAGCAACAGCAACAGCAACCACACAGCAACGGCAGCAGCAACAACAACCAGCAAGCACAACAACAGCAACACAGCAAGCACCCAACTACACAACAGCAACAACAGCAGCAGAACAAGCAGCAACGCACAGCAAGCAACGAACAGCAACAAGCAAGCAACAACAACAGCAAGCAAGCAGCAAGCAACAGCAACAACAGCAGCAACAACAACAGCAGCAAGCCAGCAACAACAGCACAGCAACAGCAACAGCAACAGCAAGCAGCACAGCAGCAGCAGCACAGCAGCAACCAACAACAACAGCAACAGCAACGCAACAGACCAGCAACAGCAGCAACAGCAGCAGCAACAGCAGCAAGCAGCAACACAAGCACAGCAACAGCAACAGCGCAGCAGCAGCAGCAACAGCAACAGCAACCCAGCAAGCAGCACAGCAGCACGGCAACAGCAGCAGCAACAGCCAGCAGCAGCAACGAGCAAGCGGCAGCACCAGCAAGCAACAGCAGCAGCAACAACACAGCAACGCAAGCACGCAGCACAGCAACGCAGCAGCACGGCAACAGCAGCAGCAACGGCGGCAGCAGCAGCAGCAGCAGCAACAGCACAGCCACAGCACCCAGCAACAACAGCAGCAACAGCAAGCAACAGCAGCAACAGCAACAGCAACAACAGAACCCAACAAGCAGCAAGCAACAGCAGCAGCACAGCAACAACAAGCAGCAACAGCAACACAGCCAGCCAGCAGCAGCAACAGCAGCAGCAGCAACAGCAGCAGCAACAGCAGCAACAGCAGCAGCAACAGCAGCAACAGCAGCAACAGCAGCAGCAGCAACAGCAGCAGCAGCAACAGCAGCAGCAGCAGCAACAGCACAGCAGCAACAGCAACAGCAACAGCACAAGCAACCAGCAGCAAGCACAGCAACAGCAACAACACAGCACAGCAACGCAACAGCAACCAACCAACAACAGCAACAACAGCAACAACAACACAGCAACAGCACACAACAGCACAACAGCACAACAACAGCAACAACACAGCAACACAGCACAACACAACAACAACAGCAACAACAACAACAGCAAAACAACAGCAACAACAACAACAACAACAGCAAAAATCCAAATGACTCGGTTCATATATCATCATCCAAAAAGTTACTTCCAAAGAATAACAACCAGGAGCTGTAGCTCAGTGCATCAACTGATGTCACTGCAGCGCCTCTGACCGGAGTCCTAGGTTCGAGTCCTGACGGCGGCAGGATTTTCGACACTAGCTTTTCAGCTGTATTCTCCTCAACTGCCTGGAGGAAATTCTACAGTCAGCTACTCTGATTGGTAGTTTTCCGTGGTTTCTCCGATCAACGCAGGCGAATGCTGAAGCAATCCTAACAAACGGACCACGGACCGCGCGCAATCTGTGCTTCCTCTTCCTGTCCTGTCCTCCCCTTACACACACCTTACACTAACATGCCACACTAACACATATTCCGGGAGATCGGTCGGGAGCTTAGAGCTTGTCGCTGGTGGGAGAGTCCTGGTTGGGGTAAGCCCACTAGCCGACGGTAGGTCGGCGCGGATCGCCATCCAGCGGGGAAGATCACCGCCATTCTCGAGAAAAAATATTCACTACACTAACGGGACTAATTACCAAAGCAGTTGACGCGTCCGGAAACACGAAAAAATCAGTCAATCAAAGAATAACACCACCAAAGAAACTAGGTGGTAGGGGTATCATAAAGATTAGTAATCTCCATGCACAACTGATAACGGACATGAGAGAGTATTTCAATGAAAAGCCTTGTTATCTCAGTTACAAGGGTAGAGCAGAACTATATACCCCTCACCCTTAAACAGCAAAAACACGAACAATCAACACAAACCGAGAACTTAGAACAGTGAAACAAGCCTTCATGGTTGATATCCTGAAATAGCCAAAACAAATGTCAAGTCTGCTTTGTACACAAGTTGCTTAAAATGGATATCTGCTTTGGACTGAAGGATTCTGATAGTAATCCCGGACCAGGTATTTGCGACAAGAAATTATCTCAAGGACATTACTAAAGACCCTGAAGTGTCTTCTGATATCTGCCTGGCTTGTAGTGTAGGCAAAGAAACGATACAGCACATCACTACGGGTTGCAGAATGCTGCAACGAATGCAGTATTTTCAGTATGCTGCCCAACGAATTATAAACAGAGGCATGATAAGGTAGCACATATCATTCACGTCAAACTTGCAAGAAAATGTGGAATTGTTGGTGATTTGATACTCCCAACTACAAGTACCACCTACAAAAAGTCATCGAGAACTTCTATAAGCTACACTGGGTCCGAAGCGTAATGACCGACAGAACAGTCCATCACAAGAGGCCGGATATGATACTCTGCTGGACATGATACCTCTAAATGAAAAGTATGGCTGACTGACATAGCAGTTGTAGATACCAGCAACTTGGACACAACACTCAACAGGAAAATTCAAAAGGACAGAGAACTAACTCAAATTGTAAAGGAGCAGTGGCGTGTATTGGATGTGAAGATTGTACCGATCGTCCTCTCAGCAACAGGTCTGATACCGTCCTGAAGCACTCTCCAAAAAAACTGGAGATCGAGACCAACATTTTCATCAATTTACAGAAAGCTGTGACCCTGAGCACATGTTCTTTAGTCAGAACATGTATGGGTTCCTAAAGAAATTTATTTGTGAAAGAATTGTTTAATTTATTCATTAATTTAATTGTTTAAATTTCTATTTGTAGAATTGTTTACTGCCTAATTAGTTCTTAAAAGAAATATGTTTGCTAAAGTATTGTACTAGGAAATCATGCTTTGATAGAAATATCTGTGCGACTCCTAAAACATCTACCAGAAAGGTGTGAAATAATAATAATAATAATAATAATAACAATAATAATAATAATAATAATAATAATATAATAATAATAATAATAATAATAATAATGTAAAAATAATAATAATAATAATAATAATAATATAATAATAATAATAATAATAATAATATAACGCAAAGGTGGACTGTAACTGCAATACATCTGACGGAGGTTCAGAGTTCGAGTCCCGACGGTGCTAGGATTTTCGACTCTAGCTCAGCTGGTCTCCCACATATACGGAGACAAGTGAGAAGCTTGGGATTGCCCCAGCTGGGCGTGTCTTTCTGGTGAAGATACCTGGTTGGGAAACCCCTCTCAGCCGACGTGCAGACCGACACCGGATCTCGCTATCCACCGGGAAGTCCCGCCACCGCTGCACAGTAAAACAAGCACTACACTTCGGGATGATGTTCTTACCATTTAACATCAATCAATCATTCAATCCGACGCGCCGACCGCGAGTCTCTCCTCTGGTTCGCACCAGGATATGTTCCCTTGTACCGTGCATCCGGATGTCACGTCGCCTGCGGCGTTTTGCACCACTTATTCGTTGCAAAGGCCGTCGCCGTTGAAGCGGCTGGGAACATACGCTCGCGATGGCGACTCGGACCAGTCGGACTCGCTTCGCTTCAAAGGGCAGTCACCGTGCCGGTTTCTCGGCCGCCGGGAAAAACAAAAACTGAAAACACACCGTGGAAAACGATCCTATTATCCTAAATATGATCAAAGATGAGCTACTCCGACAGTTTGAATTCTAAAAGATGGAATTTTTTGAATGTTTGTTTCTTATCGGCAGTATTTACGGTTTCCAATTAGCTATATTTTTGTTCATTCCTTATTTATTTTACGGTTCTCTGTACTGGTTTCCGAATCTTGTGGTAGGATAAAAAATAATATATTTTACGTTACCGCAAAACCTGTTACAAAACGAATGCTTCAGATTTTATTCATTTTTGCCGTTCGTGGAAGAATTTGTTTCAATTAGTTTCTCTCGAAACGACTAATTTTATGGTATTGCTCAGTCAAAAGCATTTTATACTTAGAAGATTTATTTTATTTTAATTTCCGGTGTTTTGTTTTATCCGGTGTCATTCGGGTGTAAGTGACTAGGCAGAGTACCATTGTACTTTGTTTTTATCTACAATTCATAATCATAACAATTCACTATTTGCGTCTGAAGTTTCTCTTCAAATTGTCAGATTCATTATTAAAGGGCAGTTTGTATCTCAGTATTTTTGTTTTTCAACGATTTGTCACCGTTCTTCAGTCAAACCTTTGATACAGACTTAATGAAAAAAATTAAGTGTTGGTTACGAATGGCTGGACTTCGAAATCAGATTTCTGTTCACCTTATTTTCCATCACTCTCTCTATAGTAGTATTTAAATTGAGGAAGATAAAAACATAACGAGAGCGCACTTAGAATTAAAATATGCTCATTACGTTTGCTCAAATATCATGAAAGAATCAGAGAAATGTGCATTTCTAGAGGAAATTTGTTTCTAAACATAAGAAATGTGTTGGAGATTTTAGTCTACATATATTTGGTTCAGCGAAAGGCAAGCAGAAACAACACACATTTGTAAGCCTATCTTTCTGTCGGAGGTTCGTTTCGTGTTTTTGTTGGAGACAAATTACTTATTGAGAAGCTGACAATTCTGGTAGGTTCAACCATTTCGTTAAAAATTAATGGACAAACTTGATCCTATTATACTTTTTTCGTTTAATTAGCCAAATATGGATTATTGATATTTTTGTTCTACAAATGATTTAGTTTTTATCTACAAACAATATTTTGTATGTGATAGTATATTTTATTTTATTATTTTAAAACTCTTATATGTATTCATTTTATTTTAAGTATAGTTGGTTGCGATGTTTATAAATTTATTTACGCATAGTTAATTGGAAGTACAAAATAAGTGAATAAATGGAACCTATTTAATGAGTAATGTGAAAGTGTGGATACCTTTGCATCTAATATATCTCAAGTGGAATCTCTTCCGTGAATGCAATACTTGAGATGTCAGATTCCTAAATTAGTTTACGCGGATACTGTTCCTAGGTAGCAGAGAGATTGCTTCATCTAATAAAATACTGCATTATTCAGTTTGAATCATCATACGCCAGTTTACTGATAGTGAAGCGTCTTAGTGTTGATATATTAATGCAAGTTGATATTGTCTTTACCTACATTTATGTCAAATTAATGGTCATAAAAATGTTGGTAAAACTATATCAACCTGCCAGTTCACTAAGAGCTACATATTTTAAAAATAAATAAATAATAAATAAATAAATAAATAAATAAATAAATAAATAAATAAATAAATAAATAAATAAATAAATAAATAAATAAATAAATAAATAAATAAATAAATAAATAAATAAATAAATAAATAAATAAATAAATAAATAAATAAATAAATAAAAATAAAACCTCACACCATACGTTACCGCTACTGAATCTGCACTTTAGAGTTTAGCCATGGGAAGACGCTCTCTCGAGGGACGCGTTTCCGGTGGAATCTGAGCTCAACCTGAAGAGCGTTTACACGGTGGGAGCACGAAGCGGGTGCTCTCCTGTGGACGATGCGAGCAAGTTTCCGTCGCCCGCCGGACGGCCGGCGAGTGTGTGGAATCGGCGCATGTCGGGCGGACAGGCGCAGGGCCTGCGCGAGGCAAGTACAGGGCGCGGGGCTGACGGGAACGCGCGCAGCGACAAAGAGCAGCAGCCCCTGTCCCACCCGGTCCCGTCCTGCGCCGCGTTGGGAGCGTGACCTGCCGTGGGCCGCGCAGCGCGCGCTGCGCCCTCACGACTGCGCGTCGCTCTCGCGCAGGTTCAGGCGCAGGTGGAGACACCGGTGTAAGCGCAGGCCCAGGCACAGGATCGGCTGAGGGCTAGGTAAAGGCACAGGAGCAAGAGCAGTCACAGACACAGGCGCAGATGTAAGTGCATGCACAAGCTCAGGCCCAGGCACATACTGTAACGTTTCAACTTCGTTGGCGGATTTGCCAAAGTTAACATGATATGTAAACAAATATTGGAAACATTGTTAAAGGTTACGATAGTAACAGAAAGTATTGATAT
The DNA here is from genome assembly GCA_964035755.1 of Teleogryllus oceanicus. Classification (NCBI taxonomy): domain Eukaryota; kingdom Metazoa; phylum Arthropoda; class Insecta; order Orthoptera; family Gryllidae; genus Teleogryllus; species Teleogryllus oceanicus. The sequence continues at coordinate 121,103,377 of CAXIVR010000006.1, forward strand.
GGTTGAGAGATTGAAAGACGAAAACGATGTTGATAAAAAGTTGGAACTAGGAATTGTATGAATTGTATGTAACCTCTGAAAGGTTAAATAAATTGTTATTTTAAAAGAAAGAATCTATCTTATATGATATTTGAAAGTGAAGAATGTCAAAGAACATAATAAAGATACAACATAATAAAGGGATGTTATATGGACATATAAAGTTGTAACGGCCAGTTATAAAGGCAAGGTAACGTGGACGTTACAAAATTGGTGGCAGCGGTGGTATGACGTAGAAATTGTTAGAAGAAATGGTTGCAACAACTTGGTGGAACAACGCGGTGTGCCTGGATTTGTAGTTCGCGGGAAAGAGTGTTCAAAGAATCAGTGTTGGTTGCTGTGGTTGGTAATCAAGACGTATTAATTGCAGTGGTGGTTCTGCTGGAGTGAAACATTATACGAAGGAGAACTGTGGAATGTTTTAACCATATCTGAAGATTTTGAAGAAGCCTAGAAACTGTCAGATTGAAACTGGTGGTTCTGCGTGGAGTGAAACATTATACGAAGGAGAACTGTGGAATGTTTTAACCATATCTGAAGATTTTGAAGAAGCCTAGAAACTGTCAGATTGAAACGTGAGTGACAGCTGATGTGTGTGAAACAGGTATTCAGATAGATTAATTTAAGTGTGTTTCCTTGTCGAACTGGTCAAACAAAGATAATGGCTTTTAAACAAATGTAAGAAAAGTCAATTAATCAATTTAAGCTAGGAATTGAACTGCAGGTTTCGGAGAAAGAAACTGTTAAGAATATTATAAAAAAAATATCGGAAACAGAGGATTATGATGAAACTATAGTAAAAGAGATTTTAGAAACGGTAAGGTTGGAGGAAGAGGATAGATTACAAAGGGAGAAACACGAAATTGAAAGGGAGGAACGAGAAAGGGAGGATAGATTACAAAGGAGAAACACGAAATTGAAAGGAAGGAACGAGAAACGGATGATAGGATACAAAGGGAGAAATACGAAAGGGGAAGGGAGGATAGAAAAGAGGAACGAGAAAGGGAACACGAAATTGAACTGGCAAAAATTGAGTTGGAAAAATGTAAGGTGATGTCGAGAAATACTTCTGAAACAATTAATATAAATAATGAAGGTCAAATAACTCAGGGATTACAAAGTAAAAATTCCTTGAAACTCACACAGTGCATGAAACATTTTCAATCAAATGAAAATGATATTTCTTTATACCTTCAACAATTTGAAAATTTTGCTTCTGCTGATGACATTTCTAAAGACAAATGGGGTCCTTGTTAATGACACATTTGCAGGACATGATGCAGAATATATAACGAGAGAAATGGTAGGGGAAGTAAAGATTATGATGAAATAGTGAAAATATTATTGAGTAAGTACAAAGTAACCGCAGAAAAATTACGACAGAGATTCCTTTCGATCAAAAACTCCAGATAAAACGTGGAAAGATATTGCTTATGAGCTAAAAATAAGTCTTAATGGTTGGTTAGAAGGCGTAAATGTATACTCATTTGAGAAATAAAGGAATTACTAATAACGGAACAAATAAAACGATGCGTTCCGTTTTGTAGTTAAAGAGCATCTAGTTAGCAAATGGACTAAATATACAAAACCTCGTGACATAGTTGAAGAATTAGAAAATTATGACATCACTAAGAAAATTTTAAATTGAAGACTTGTGATCAATATTTACTAGAACAAAAAAATAAGATTTATAAATCAGCTGATACTACCAAATTCTATGAGAAATCCAAAATTCAAAAAGAAAGTAATAAAAAAGTTGATACAAAACAGGAAATTGAGGAAGGATTCGAAGAAAGGAAAGAAGTACATTGTTATTTTTGTAACGGTATAGGACATATAAAACCATTTTGCCCAAAATATAAAAAATGATTGAAAGAATATAGGATCTGAGCACGTTAATTGTTTAAAAACTTCCAGTAAAGATTTATTAGCACCTTATACGTTCGAAGCTTATATAAATGGAAAAAAATTGAAGATTTTGCGTGATTCTGGTGCTTCTATAGATTTAATAGGAAGAAAAATGTTAGAAAAGAACATTATATTGGAGAAAAGTGTCTGGGTATGTACTCCCTTAACAGAAAGTCCCATATGTTTGCCTGTAGCAGAAGTGGAAATCTGTGGTCAATTTGGAAAGGTTTATGGAAAAGCGGTAGTAGTTTCAGATAAGTTAGACAGAGATGAGTATATATTAGGAAATAAAACTGCAAAATTGATAAAAGAATTGGATAGAGATCTTAGAGATGAAATTAACATATTAAACGTTAATGAAGGAGAGGAATGTCAAAATAATGATGAAATAGAAACGAACGGAGAGTCTGAAGAGAATGGAGAATCCATGGAAACAGAGAATCAAAGTATGATATAGATGACAAGAATAAACATTTCACCAAATTTCACGAAGATAGAGCTGTGAAAGAAAAGGATTCTGAACCATCTGTTTGCAAGACTTCAATTGATTTGGAATGTTTATCTTTGAAGGATGAAGTCAAATCTGAGAAGAACAGATTATTGAATTGAAGGAAAGAGTATCGGTTTTGGAGGAAGAAATAGAGAACAAGAAAACATTACTTGTTGAGAAAGATAGTATGTTAGCTAAAGGGAAATGATAATCGGTGAGGATAATAAAGAAATTCTTGAATTAAGGACGAAATTGCTGTCAAGAACCAGAATCTTGATGAGAAAATAGGAGAAATCAACAAATTATCTGAAACAATCAATACGTTTCAAAAGATAACTTTGATAATGAATGCAAGATATTGTATTTGCAAAATGAATTGGAAAATCTTCAGAAATCAATTCATTTAGAACGTGAGTCTTTCAGGAAAGAAATTGAGGAGAAAGATGCGAAACTTCTAGATACTGAGAGTAAAGTGACCTTGTTAAAAGAAGAAATAATTTTGAAAGATGAAGAACTTTCGTCAAAAGTGGCAGTAGTTTCCGGGCTCACTGGTACTGTTCAAAGGATACGTGATGATAATTCTGAATTGCAGAAAACATTAATTCCTTGCAGGAAATTGAATTCTGTCAATAAAGTTTATAATACTGAATTGGAATCTCTTCGAAGTTAGTTGCAGATAAAGATAGTCTTCTGTGTCATAAATTGGAGAAAGAGTTAACTCTCAAATATATAAAAGAAAAAACAAATTCAAATTGTAAAATTTTAAGATGGAGTTTGATATTTCAAGCATATAACGTTCAGATTCAGCATAGACATGGAAAGGCACATGGAAATCCGATTGTTTAAGTAAAGGTTCCGCAAATTCATTTCCGGACTAATCTAGTTGTCATAAAATAAAAGTTATTATTGTATATTAATTTTTAGACTTTGATTATAAGATTTATAAATTTTGGCACCAAGGTGACCAAAATTCTTGAAAGAGGGGAGGTGTTTGTAACGTTTCAACTTCGTTGGCGGATTTGCCAAAGTTAACATGATATGTAAACAAATATTGGAAACATTGTTAAAGGTTACGATAGTAACAGAAAGTATTTATATGATATTTGAAAGTGAAGAATGTCAAAGAACATAATAAGATACAACATAATAAAGGGATGTTATATGGACATATAAAGTTGTAACGGCCAGTTATAAAGGCAAGGTAACGTGGACGTTACAATACACAGAATCCTGCCACAGACCCAAGCCCAGGTCAGGCCCAGACCCAGGCATAGGCCAAGGTCTGAGTAAATACATGGGTGCAGGCACAGGAGCAAGAGCAGCCACAGACACAGGCGCAGATGTAGGTGCATGCACAAGCTCAG
>CAXIVR010000006.1:121110777-121145777 GCA_964035755.1 Teleogryllus oceanicus
TCGCGCCCGTTTCTGTGCGCTGTGACATTGGCCAACGCGTTGGGCACCTATCTTAGCACTTGTTTACGATCTGTTTTTCATGCTTCAACGCAAAATCGATTATTTATATCAGTGAAAGAGTATTTGTAAATGGGGTTAAATTAAACACCAAACAAAACAATGTGGTAAGATCCTCACCCTATTTGAACACGAAGATATACACCTACAAAACAGAAACTTAATTATGAAAATAGAATATTAGCAAAGAATTGTGGCCATCTAGACAAAATCGTTCATCAATAAGAGTTCAGTAAAAGGTCGATCATTGTTTTATTGAGCCTTTGCCACACACCCGGAGCCGCTTCTGCTTTTCCACGAAGTGAAGATGCCAAATAATGACAAAGATAAACAGTGTGTTTGTTGTGACAAACTTGTTTTTTTTTTATTTATAATACAATAGTACACAAAGTACTACGGAAAATTGTGTTTAATGGCGGATTATTTTTAAATTTAAAATTTAAATTACGAAACAATACTTGCTAATCACGATGAATGGCTGTAAAACTTATCATGCAAAATGGTTACCACAAAACCTGAAGGATTTCCCAAACTAGATTAGGGTATGCCCAATAGGCCCGGTACATCAATTTCAACCGATAACAGCCAATAACAGGGAAAACGAAATAACTGTTATTTCGCATAACCTTCGGGTATCAACTGTTAAGAAATGACAGTTTTGTTGTTAAGACACACCCCTAGTCGCTGGTTCATCTTCCGGACTTATACCATGGACGCGTGTAGTGTATGCAACCCGGGGGACGTTGCGTCGGAGGCGCGGCTGTTACCATCCTCACCGCCGAAAATTGGGTTGATTAGTGATTCCAGGCGATCAACCGCAAGGTCATTAGCCCCGTAATGTATGACTTCCTCGGGAGGTGGCGGTGATCTCCGCTGGATGGCGAGACCCAGCACCGACCTACGTCGGGTTGCGGGTTTTTCCCCCAGAAGGTATATCTCACCAGCGGGCACCGCCCAGCCGAGACACGTTCTAAGCTGCCGACTAGTCTCCGATTTGTGACAGTGAGTGAATGTAAGTGTATAAGTGAGAAAAAAAAGAAGAAAGAGGAAGGAAAGATCGTGCGCGGTCCTTGGCCCGTCTGTTAGAGTACTTTTCCCGGCATTCGCCTGGGTTGATCAGAAATATCGATCAGAGCAGCCGGCTGCTTGAATTCTTCTCCAGAGGGCGGATGAATTCGGCCCTCCTGTGTACCTAGTGTCGAATATCCTCCCGTCGTCGGGACTGGAACCGTAGGAATCCAGTTAAAGGCACTGCAGAGACATCAATTGATGCCCCAAGTCGACCCGAAATGGTGCTCATCAAACGCAGTGTTGCTGCGCATGCCCTCACTGAAAACTGCTTCTCTGCTGTCAGCAGATTTCTGTACACCACGTGCAGGTAGCGAGTGAACAATTTCCCAAACAGATATATAGTTTGCTGCTGCAACACGGACGTTTCCAAGCACTGACCTTATTCTACATTATTTACCGTAACGCAACACATACAACTAGTATTTCCCATGTTTAAGTGGTCACATGAATACTGTGTGGACCCGCACACGCCCACCACCACAAACAAAGGTGCCATTGCCGAGAGGCGTTTCAGATATCAGCACTTGATGCTATATGGTCATGAGCTGTTATGTTGCCATATGTACGGGGGACACTTTGAGGTGTTCGGACAATGATCTGCGGTAGCAAATGTGCTTGAGTCAGCAAGAAAAGTGGTAGTGTTTTACCTCGAGTTTGGTTATTTTACGGTCTTCATAGACCACATCGTACTGTACGCATCTCCGGCCCAGCCGTCGCCACAAGAAAATGCACTAGATTCCTAGAGCCTTGGTGATGGTCATACCAGAATTAAGGCAATTTTATTGTTGTTGTTGTGGTTGTTAATAATAATAATAATAATAATAATAATAATAATAATAATAATAATATGATCGGAGCCGAGATCGCCAATCCGTGGAGATCTCGGACGGGGGGATCGGTTGAGTCCCACCTCGGTGTGTGACCATCAATCTCCGTTTTGATATAACAAAGATACTCGACTGCGCTCTTCTACAAAAGAATTTAAAATTTCCCCTTTAAATATTATGGACGTGATAAATGGTCTTTTTCGATGGGGAAAAATGTGTGGTAACGCGGATGTCATTAAAGAATGGCACGACATTAATTGAAACAAACTTACATGTATTGTAGTAGTGTTAATAATAATAATAATAATAATAATAATAATAATAATAATAATAATAATAATAATAATAACTAATCGAAACTTAGCTACTGAGTTCCCGGTAAGACGTATGTTCCGCAAATATCTCGTCATGCAAATGCAACCGGCAACCGTATACCTGCTATGGGTGCTGCTCCCCACGTTACGCCTATACAAGCGGCAATGTTTGAAGTTGTGTTATGCGTGACTTTGCAATCCTCGACAAAACTTGTGACACTTTTCATACATACTTCGATTTTGTCTCCATTATCATGTACCGAGTTGAATTCTGCACTTTACTGAATACGATGCCGTATGTAAATTCGTGCTAAATGATGGAAAAAATCTGAAAATAAAAAAAAAATCCCGGTTTCCAAATCAAATTCCCGTTTTTTCCTGGCTTTTTCACAATCCCGGTTTTCAAGGATTCCAGGTTCGCTGGCCACCCTGTTTACATGAAGCCCCCGGACATTTTCAAAATTTTCTCAAAAACGGCTCCAAATTTTTTCTTTAAATTTCTTGTGAAAATAGAGTAAAGCGTTTATTAAAGTGGCATAGGTCTGATTTTTTAAAGTTAACTCTGAATTTTCAAAAATAGAAAAGTTTAAATTTTTCGATGTCTTCAAATGAAATTTGTTGTGCATAAATAGTTCTTTTCAATAAGGTCTTGTACATTGTTTCGGAAATTTTAGTAGTTTTCGTGCTATATTTTCAATTTTAAAAAATAAAAATACAAGATTTTTTCATTTGCTCTATTCTCCAGTTTTTGCAAAAATTTTAAATATGAAATTTTTTTGACTTGTCTCTCACGTCGGCAATATTTACATTACATATAACATTACATTACGTATATTAATATTTACATTACATATAAAATTCATTACAATATTTACATTACGGCAATTTCTTACATTACAATTATGATACATGTGCTTAAAATAATGTCAAACAATTTTTTTCAAATTTTTTAAAATTAAAAGTGCTTTGTGCGCTGTTAAATATGACGTAAAGTTGTTGTTGGTGTTTTCATTTGTCTTTTCAAAAATTTCACTTTTTTTTTGTTTTGTTTTTTAAATACCTTTCAATCCGTTAATATGGACATTTTCATCGCTTTGTATGCATTATCAAAATTGTGAGTGGAAGTGTTTCAAATGATTTCAAATGAACTTTTTCGAAAACTCAATAGATTCCCGTTAAAAAGGGCTTCAAATTCCGCATTTACAGTAATGTTTAATCACCATTTTCTTAAAAACCGCTTGCAATTTTTTAATTAAAATTTCTATTTATGACGAGTTTTTACTCATCTTTAATATTATTTAAGTAATATTTCGGTTGTACTACTAGGAAAGCAAAAGTTGAGAAAAATGTCCCCCAAAAAAGTACTTTTGAGATAGATGGCAGCTAAGAGAATGGACCAAAAACCCTTAAAGCCCGACCACACCAAGGAAATTAGAAAACTATACTATGAGAAAGTTCCCTTCTGTAGCACCTCTAGTTCTTTTTTCACTGCCTAACAGATTCTAAGCTATGAGAGTTGCATAAGTAACATGTCCCAAATTTAACGTTTTGTAATACAGCCTGTTGTAATTAACAACTTTGAATTAGTTTCTGAAACTTCCTACTCACTGTCTTAGTCCCCTAGCGATTTTTGGATGTTCCTAACAATTAAAGATGCTCTCCATGGTCACACGGTCTCCAGCGTCGCTTTTTGCATTTGGCTATTTTCCCGTGGTGAAACAGACCCAAAGAAGCATTTGCCATGGGAATATGGCATAGATGTGAAAAGTATGTTCAACTGCAGGAAGATTGCATTAGAAAACTATACCTGGGTATAACACTCAAAATAGAACTAGGTCTATAGTTAGATATTTCATTTCTTGAACCAGATTTATAGATGGAGTTATATAAGATTTCAATCCATTGGGAAGACATCTGATAGCAAATTTATAGAATAAGTGTTTAAATTGTAGGATGAATGGTATTGTGTTAGGACCTGCACTTTTTATTAGTGTCTAGTTTGTAAAATGTCATTCATTGTCATATTTAAAGATGTTATATTAGTATAAGGAATCTGATTATAGATATTAATATTTGCAATAATTGATTATCAATAAAGAATTCAGCAAGTATGTTAACTATAGATGTACCTTCAATGAACTTTACTTTGTTAAATTTCATAACAATTGGAGGTCTTTTTTATCTGATCTTTCTGTGTTGTAATAGTACATAAAAAATTTTGAGGATTGGATATGACTGAATTTTCTTGATCGGCATGATGTTTTTTGAAATTCCTTCTCGCAAGTAATTTACATTTTCTTCTCAAGGAAGAAAATGTGAAAATAATCAATCAGATTTGTTTAGAATATATTCATTGTAATTTTTTATCTTAATAATGACTGATGTTGTTAGTTTATTACTATTCCAGAACAAAATTTGATTTTACTAATCTTCTCTTAGGTATATATAATTCAATAAAGGAGAATAAAGTAAGCAGAGATAATATTTACAAATTCTTGAAATGGTAAATCATTTAATGTTATAAACAAAAGAAATGTACATAGATGATGAATAAATTAATAAGAGTCCACTGAATCGAAATCATATACCCACTCTTCATACTCAATTGTATTTACATTGTCAGTTTATGTAGTATTAACAGTTAAAGTTTGATGATAATTATCTTCAAGTACTATAGATTCATTTGCTTACAAACAGGTAATATCATCTATGTTTCAAAAAAACAATCTAAGTGTATATCGTGGCGTTTTGGATCTGATATGACTTTCTTATATGATGTTGAATTTATTAAAAAATATGAACAAGAATGAACAATAATTTATTAACACAAAAGGTATGAAATCGCTCTTTCATCATAAATGATAATTTTAATTTATAATTTTTTTTTTCTGGCTCCCTCACAGTTCTAAAATGTTTGGTTTTTGAAAGCTGACAAAGGAACCACCACTGCCAATGCTATTCAAAACACTTTTTTGATTACTGTGACAAACTCAATTGGAAAGTTTATATTATTTAAACACGAATTTTCAGTGGTAATTTATCTCGTAGAAAATACAAATTACTCTCCTCTTCCTTCAATCTGAATAACTGAAGGATGAAATCTACTATTTTATTAGTACTAGTTAATCTTGACATTTCATGTTTAATTACTTCCTTTTATAAAGAAAATAAATTTAACCAAGTTAAGAAATATAAATTGTATAACAAATCAGAAAACATGAATTCCTACATGTTCACAAAATTTTGTCACAGAATAAATATGATCCAGAGGAATTCAATAGGAATACGTCACCTTTTTGTAAATCAACACATGAGCACTAGCACCGTCAAATACACTATTTTATAATAACACACCAACTAACTTCAAAGAAGAGAAAAGATAGTAAATAAATATCATTGACCTACCTGGTCGTGGCAAAATTACACACACTTGAGAAGGTCCATTGAGACTCCCTTCTCCTGTCATGCACCATTCTTCTACTACTCGATTTTCTGGATCTCCTGGCATCTCGTGCAATATTATTCCATACATACGTTGACGCAGAGGCTGATATGCAGCAGCTGAAGGGGGAAGCTCCAACCTAACAATCTCTTTTTGTACTATTGTTTCTGACATTGAATCCAGTTAAAGTTAAGTTACTTAATAAATTAAATAAACACTTACTTACGAAAGTCTTCAAGACCTGTACTTGATTCATAAGGTAAACCACACATAATAGCATAAACCATAGAATCAAGATTTCCATCCTTGAAACGTATTTCTGCATTCTTTTGTATGTGTTTCAGTGTTCTGATAACCTGATGTTTGTTGAGAACTTTCTGCCTTCTCTGGATGAGGTCCTTTAAAAATTGTTTTCCACTACATTTTGCATACAAAAAATACTAATATCAGATTATAAATATTGGAAAAGCTTATAACTTACCTGTAGAAGTATTTACACTATAACTTCTGACACTTAATTGGAGATGAGAAGCTTTCCCCACATCTCCAAATACTCTCTTTGAAATCATGGGAAGAGCTTGAAATAAATTCCTTTCATCAACGTTATCACGTATAAACTTTGCTACGTTTGTAAATCACATCTCTTGTGAAGGTCTTCCTTGAAAATTGTGTCTTGCATTAGCATTTTTGGGTTTGCAGAGTCTTTGGTGAAAAGGCTAGCAAACAAAACTTCTGAATCAAAATTTCATAAATTAAATAAATTTACTTAATTACACATTTCTTCCTGTAGACACATCCAACATACCAACAAATCATCTGATCGAACAATATCATTCCCTACAAGAGATGCCAACAAGGTAGAAGACTTGGTGCAAGTTGCAATTGTCGAAAGAGCCCAACGATTGTAATTAATGGTTGTCATTTTTCACGCTCAGTGAACAGCTGATAAGTAGTACTGTGGCCCATCATAAATTACATAATCTGAATCTTGACCAAGAATTGCAAAACAGTTATGTTGCCTTGCATAGTCAGCTATTTCTTCATCACATTCTTTGACTGACCTGTGAACCTAATTAATAAAATATTCTCAATATCTACATCTACAACACATGCATGTATTGACAGCTTCAAAACATTTGTTTTCACCTCACAACCTTCAGATGTCTTGATGGCATGAGCAGCTAAATAAGATGTTGCAGGAGGTAACAACATTATATCTCCACCAAGCTGTGACGGGTGTTTACCTCTTCCAATATGATCAAAAACTCTATAAACATCCATTAAACTCTTTAGTCGTCTTTCTACCCATACTTTCCTTTTCCTGGGTTGTGTGGGCCCATCAAAGAAGAATACTAGTTTAACTCCTATATCTTGAAATGCCCGGATGAAGTTCTGAAAGACTTCCACATATTCCCTCACTTGACCACCACATATCCAATCCAAACGACCGTATAAAGGCCGCAGACACGATGATCCATCTACCACAATAACAACTTCTCTGCCTGTCTCTCTCCTGTAAGTTTATTATTTTATTATTATTTCAAATTAAATACTGCGGGTTTCCCAGTACCGACATTCAATGCGTTTCTTATTATTTACCTGTAGCTACGCACTATATCTTTAATATTTACTTCATGAGCCGCATCTGGAGAACTTTTTTCCATAAACGTTTGCAATCCTCTAACCCCCATTTTATAACCTACTAATATTCACGCATTGCGAGTTGTGACTGTCAATTGGTCACGTCAAGTCATCATTTACCTCTGCGCATCGGCTACTGCCATTACGCTTTCCGTTTAACACCCAAAAGAAATAGATCCTGAAACAATAGGGTTTGTAAGGCCTAAATTTTATGTACTTTATTTCGCATTGTTTATCAATATTCAAATCACGAATAATCGTAATAATCATCACATCACGAACCAAATGTACACTTGTAGGAGAAAATTTGATATCTTTAATCCCGAATAAGCATACATAAGTTAAAGCGATTCGAAAATCCCTCGTTGCACGAGGCCGCCATACTATGGCGGCAAATTTAATATGTGATTATGTTGAAACAGTTTTACGCTGAATCAGAATTCTCTAAAATTATTAGGAGTTACATAATTTATTAAGTTTTGTAATGTCGTTAGTTTACAGACTCATATTTTGCTTCCATTTATTTTATAATTGTGAAGTATAATTGTGATTTTTTATTGTGTTCGGGCAGGACAATTACAATACTTTATTAGTGGTGCATGCTATATGGCGAGAGGTGATGGTGATCCTCCCCCGCTGGAAAGTGAGATCCGGCGCATTCGGAAGGTGATGGTGTTTCCCCCCTCCAATTATCTCCCCCAGCGCGGCACTGATCTAGCCGCCCACACAGATCTCCCGACCAGCGGCAGCTAGTGCACCAACAGACTGAAGGTTGCACCTCCATCGAAAGTCGTCAATGTAATTTCCAAAATTGAAAATACGAATATATAATAAAATGTACGCAATTCAAATCAATTAAACTAAGTGAAATAAAAGTCTATATTGAAACACTACTTACATAATTTTATGCGTCGTGTCCGCACATATACACCTCCCGCGCACGTGGTTCTGCACTGATTTCCACTGACACATACTCAATGACTCCAGCATATTGCAACAAGAACAATTGTTTCGAGACGTTTCACACAAAAAATATTTTATTTCGAAAACTTTACTACCATGGTATAGTTGGCAATAATGTAAAGATCTTCTGACACACATTCGTGGTTCATGCAACACCGTAAAACTGCTGCCAGCTGCAGCCACACTGGCTTCCGCGAGTCACTTAGACCTAACCAGAACGACACCTTTACAATAAAGAACACATCAAATGCAATGTTTGAATCAACAAACTATATTAAAAGAAAACAAATATTCCAAATATCATAAACAAATGCATTGAAAATCGATACTGGCTGTGACTTAACTCGACGTACCTGCGTTGCAATATGCGTTTCGGGAGGGGCGAGTAGCGCAGCGACAGCAGACGCTCCGAGCCCAAGCCCGGATAAAGGAGAACGGTTTCAGGTGTGGCATTTTTTACGCCATCCTATTTCAATTGTTATATTTTGATAACTCTGAATCCCTTCGATTTTTAATCCCGGCGCTACTAGGTTTCGATGATTAGGGAGTCATTCATTGTGTCATCTTTGCTTTTCTTTATTTTTGCCTTCTTTTTTCTTCTCTATTCTTCAAATCGGCTATCATTTAATTTTCAGTTTCCTAGAGCGTAGGTGGAATTTCGGAGTCTTGGAGAACTCACCTTGGAATTGGCGTGCCAAAGTAAATGCCTCTGGACTTCCTGGCTTGGATTCTGGACCTGTGACCATTCATCAGAAGAAGATCAAGTGTAAGAAGCTCTACAAGGAGCCTCGGAGGGTCGTATTAATCCTTGCGGGGGCCCCGGAGCGGTCTTCCGAGTGGCGGCCCTTCTAATGCAATTCACTCCATTACTAACTCCCCATTTTTGCATAGAGATAGGGGAAATGTAAATTTGATTTTCAACCTGTGAAGTGTTTTTAAGAAAAAAATGACAGGGAGGTGGCAGCGTACCTATATAGGGATCCAATGCTCTGCTATTACAGAATCCGGGTTAAAAAATTCAGCATAGCTAGGGAACGAATGCCGACAAAAAAGCTAATATCGAGAAATCCTAAGATCACACAACTCTTAGTATCAATGTAAGTAGGTTGTATGTGCAGTCCTTAAATATACAAACGTACCATATCATGTACTTGATATTCCTAAATAATGCATGTTAATAGATGTATTTGTTTTCAAAATACGTCTTTAGCATTCACCCATTTCAGAGAGTAGACCGAATACGAAATTAGTTTTTACCGTTTTGAAAGAACCAACTTTCCCCTAAAGTCTTTATTTTAGGTTATTTTTACATTGTGGTTCACATTTATTATTATAAATTCAATATAACTCTTAGAAGCTAAGCTCTACCTATGACATTTTGCTCATTTTCATCTCACGCTTTCCTTAAATTGTCAGTCTGTTTTTTCCTGGACACCTCCAATTGTGTGTGTTTCACATAATTTGAGTTAACGTCACACAATTAGAGCAAAGGTTGTCTTCGCCACCAGAAAGATTATAGAGACAGCGTATAAATGGCGCCATATACTTACTCGCAGTGCGCTGGCTATCTCAGCATCGGCCTTGAAAGACACGGAGGGGAATATCACTTTTTTGTCTTCGTCTGAACCTTGCATCTTAATTTTATGAATTTTGTTTTACCTAAAAACACTGCTAGTTCAGACAATTCTTTCGTGTATTGATGTATTATTCAGGATATTTTCGGAGTTTATTTTTCAATTTAAATTCGGTTTGTTGATTCGAAATGTGCATTTGACGAGTGCTGTTTCTTTTGTAGAAGGGTTGACCTGAGAAGAGCGCCAGTCCTCTCTGACTGGTTATTGTCAAAGCTTCTTCGTGCAGTAATTTCAAGTGTCGTTATTAAACGAGATCACGAGCGGCAAGTAGACTATTGTTTGTAATAAGTTGTTGTTGTTGAATGTCGCTAACTGTCGTTGTGTTTCCTCCTATTACTGCTGTCCTCACCTAAATTATTCACCATTAATACAGAAACAAATACCTTACCATTAATATTGAAATATACCCATCTATATACCCGTCTTGCTGCCTTCAAATTCCTGTAACATGTTTCCGAATTTCTAATAAATACATGGGCGCCAGGAAATGGTTACGAGAATGAGCTCCCAAATTATATTTAATTATAACTCCGTTGCTAACCCACTCGGCGGATCTTTACCGAATAATTCTAAGATCACGACATTAATCGTTCCATACGAGGAAGCGTGAATCTGAACAAATTTAAATATCCTATTTGATTGTATGACGTAAATGATAATCAGCTTTCATCAATAGAAAATAAATAGATTTATTTATAACTTTAGTAACTTTTGAAAGTATAACATTCTTTTTGGTCATGACCTTTATTATAGCGCTATAGAACCTGTTATCCATGAGAATCTTGGGCGCTGTCCAGGTAAAGGATGTCTCCCCATAGACTTCAGCAATGGACCTCGCCCAGTTTTCTTTCTTAAGTACCAACAATCTGCATCTTGTCGCTTTTCTCATAAACCACTATGTACACTGTTTGTCCATTAGCTTTCCATCCCCAGTCACCTCCTTGAATTGCTACTAGTTGTAATACTCCTTATTGTTCACGATCAGGTTAAAACTGGCGCTAAAATATTAGCATATAAGTTCACCAAGTTATCATCGTTCCTAGTCATCGAGACCCAGTTCGATTATCATTGTCCCACACAATTTATAAGTCCCACTTTTGCATTCACTGTGCACTTCCATATAACAATTCCTGAGTTCTATCTTTAAATACTAACAATCCATAAATCACTACGTGAACTCGTGTAAATTTCCTATGTTCAAGTAAACTACATATCTAGCACCCTGATCTGATCACATCGCACTGTATTTCAATGAATATTCTTGTAGCCTCTTCTTTAACATGTCAATTTTCATCTTTACTCACTTCTGTTTGAAACAAAATCAAAGCATCTACCATCAGCCCGCTTTTTAAATCTATTAGCATTGTTGGTATATGTTGGAATGTGATATATATGGGGAATGCTAGCATATGTTGCACTCCAGTACCATGGCAACCAGCGTCTTTTAGCTAATAAAGTGTTATTTTTAATGAAATTCACTGAATTTCATATTGGTGTCAATCTGGTATGTCACAATATAAAATGGAATGTTTTTCCCTCAGAAGGGAGTTTCATTGTATCTATGTTCCCAAAAGATATTATTTTATAGCCCTTTATTGATATTCATTAAGTCTCAGCATTTGCACTACATTGAAGCTTAATGAACGGCCAAAATGAACACACTAATCAAACATTATCTTATCGCTATCATCACTGGGGAGACCTGATTTATAAGCACTAATGATCTATGAAATATGCAGCTACTGTTAAAAACCTTCAAAAATACCACCACTAAAATATAATAAACCACTTGACTATGCTCTACAGAATGTCAACTCATCATAACTGTTTCTCCTCATTTTTACATACAAATGTCGAAGAGTACTAGTATTACTTTATACAATGGAATATCCATCGCTATATACATTTAACAATTTGCATTAGACCCATGTTCATTCACAATTTCAAGAACCTCTGGAAGCCACCTTCATACCCTTTTTTCACAACCGAACATTTGTAAGGGAAGCTCTCTCTGGTAATTGTGGAATTTCAATGCACATGCTAATTCATGAATATTACTGATTTTCAAATGGATTTGACTGCCTAGAATACTCACAATAATGTGCAACAACAAAGAATTAATCAACAAATCATAATATTTCCTGTTAAAGTTAAATATGCATAATTCACATCCAGGAAATAGGTATTACCTACAAAAAAACAAACTTTTTGAAACACATTACAAAATTAAATTAAATTTATTAAAAGAAATATATTTTAATAACTATATTTATTCAATAAAAAGAAATATAGTAAATAAATATGAATTTGATAAAGGTTTTCAAGGAAAATAATTACAATTTAATGGTGAATTCACAAGAAATAATGACAATTAAAAAAAAATATGATGCTTTAAAGAAAAAGCAGCAACATATGCAAAATATTAATCAAAGAATTGTGTTTAAATAATTAGAAATAGTGCTTCATGTCTACAAAGTAAAATCACTTATCGTGGTATATATATGTACTTACATTGATATCTCATTCCTAATCAATCAAATTAAATCACTGCAACTCGTTTTCACCTCCCACATTTCCAACCCTCTTGGGAAATATACAAAGTCTACAACAGCAATGTCTGCAAGTTCATAGAGAAATATTACAGGTTCTCCGCCAGAGTGAACAATGTGGTCCCTGTGTAAATGGACAGGAGGAATAAGAAATTAATGAAAACAGTTTTGAAAAATTCAAATTTATTTAGGGGGATAATTAAATATTTAAATAAAATAAATAATAAATAAAAATAAATGATTTCAAAATAAAACATCTAAAACAATATTTTATACATCTCAGTAATACTTTCTCAGCTAGAAATAGTTTGTATTTAAACTCAGGGACAATATATAACTCACAAATAATATATCATTTTGAAGTGAATTTCTAATTTTTTGAGATATTTTTTCAAGGATATGGTCCTTCTCTTATCTGACTCACAATTGAAAGAACTTGACTGTTTACCATTCTATTTGGATCAAATGCATCATATGTTTCATTATAATTGTCCACATTTTCACCTCAATTGTAGCTATAAAAACGTAGGAGATTCTAGCTAACTCTGCAATGAGAGGAGCAGTTGATGTCATTTAGCCTTAGCAGATTAATTTCCCTCCACTAAGCGTCATCAATCTAACAAGAAACGGAAGAGTGACAAAGCTCTA
Source organism: Teleogryllus oceanicus (assembly GCA_964035755.1). Classification (NCBI taxonomy): domain Eukaryota; kingdom Metazoa; phylum Arthropoda; class Insecta; order Orthoptera; family Gryllidae; genus Teleogryllus; species Teleogryllus oceanicus. The sequence goes on from CAXIVR010000006.1 coordinate 121,123,924, forward strand.
GGGATGGAAATGCTTGGAGACGGATTTACACTTCTTCGTTTCAGAAGTAGCGTACAATTCAAGAATGCTAGTGTGGACCCCAGTAACAGGATCTACAAAGTGAAGGAAGTGGTTCATCAAGCGCGTGAGCTACTATTTTGATGAAAACACGTTACAAATTGAGTACAGCAAAGTGTGGGAAAAAATAATAGTTTTCAGCATTGCAGCCGCCTGAACTGTCTTCACTCATGTTTTCCCAAATAGGTTTTTTGGCACGAAATATTTTGAAGGAATAATTGGTGCAGTTCAAGCGTGAGTCTTGTCGCATAGAAAGGGCACCGCATTTCCATCGAACAAGGTTTAGTTTCACCACCTGGTGCTAACAGCAGTCAAGTTTCATTATAGTACTGCTGATAGCTTACTGAATGGAACCCTGGGCATCCCTAAACTCACATATGCACAAACCAAAAGTGTAAAAATCCAGAAAAATATGAATTGTACACAAACACATGGAAGAGCGAGTGAATTCCAAAGTAGTATCCACAGCTGTAAGTAGGTAATTTATGAACAAATGATGATACATCACTCACAACCAGCAGACGCACAACTAAACATGTAATTTTATACAAGCTTCATAAAATGATGCCAAGATGTCTAATAAAATATAATATATATTATACTGAAGGTGATAATGCATGAGACATAAAGGATCCTGAGGATGGGAGAGAAGAATGTAAAACTAAAAGTTTTAAGTGTATATGGAACAAACCAAATGCTGCAGATAGGTCTTCTTTATTTGTCTTGGATTAATTAACCAATGAACGGTTGCACAGGAAAGTGGACCCAACATTTATTATACTAAAACCAAATTATTAGAAATCTGTTTTAAACTTAATTGTATACATTGGCACAGAAAAGAGAAGAGATGCGCAGAACAGGGAACAGTTGTTAGCTACACACTAAATTAGCTAAAATTTAAATACTTTTAGTTTTCAATGAACTGATCACAATTGACAGCAACAATAACAAGATAAAATTGGAATGTCTACACATTGCTTTAAAATTGTTCTCTAGAATATACAGATTGAAAGGTGCAATGTTGTATATATAGTAACTCAAATTCTAGTTCTAGAATATCTCAACAGAAATATAAGTACATTATTAAAGTAGTAAATTATGAAATGGAAATGATACAGCATATCTGATTGAACATTCGATGTTCCCTTTGTCTCTCTATGATCAGTTACCAAAGTTTACAAAGCACATTGATACTCTTAAGAAAACTGAAATACATCTGTCACTGATCTTGAGCCACACAGAGTGTATTGTATTTCCACTTTTCAATAAATGTACATAGCTCCTCCTGCAGACTGAGTATTTTAATAGGATGAGATTTATTCTTGCAGGCAGCCTCCACAAATATACTTCACTCTTATACATATAATACTGGCATTTGAAACAAGCTCGTTTAAAGGACCAATGATTATCTGCCTTCAGTATTGCACTCAATATATAATATTTTTACCTGGGATCTTATTATCCCTTTCAGTAAAAAATGCAACATATTTTCAAAAATATTTTCCATTGTCTTACATAGGGAGCTCATGCCATAAGCTAAATTTGAAGACAATAAATAAATTATAAAGTATTCACATTAATAATATACACTTACAAATATCAATAACAAGATTTTAAAATAGGAAGAAAAAAAAAGAAAAACAAAAAATACTGCACCATTTAATTTCTATTTCTTCAAAGTTCACTGCAAACCCTGAAGTCTTTCTGGCATTCTACACTCACACATTTGAACACAATTTAGTAAACTCGTAAGAGCATCTAGTTTTCCTTCATAAAATATATCTTATGTATATCCACAATCCCTTCCTGCTGATAAAATATACACTTAACTACACAGCATCTTCTTAAATACTTTCCTTCTTCATTCTTAACAACTATGATGTGACTTTACAGTTCACTGCTGCACTAGAAGAGAATTCTTGGAGCTAGAAGGCTGTTCAGGCCTTCAATAACTTCCCAATATCTGGTGTTTTGATTGCACACACAATCAAACATGATTCTGTGCAGTAGACCAGACGTGGTTTATCGCAAGTCTAAAGCCAAAGTCAATGGTAGATTACACCATTAATACAACTTAAAGTTTAATAATTACAGCATACCATGAAGATAATTCAGGATCTTAAAATATATTGCCTTGAGCAGAAACCACATTTCCAATTTTTAATAAATATTTTTGAAATAAGGAATACAGCCATTGCAAGCTGGTTTCATTGCTTTTTCTCTGCTTTATATTGTTACTGCTAATAATACTGCATAAAATTACGAAACAGCAAGTACAGTGAAATCCCATAAAAGATTTTCTGAACTTCTGCTAGTCCTGAAATAAGGGAGAATTGATAATTATATTGAATGAGGTGGACGGGGTTGGGATCAACCTGTTGGACGGGCCAGAGAACAATGGACAGATGCATCATTACTGATGGAGATACTACCAACAAAATGTTTTGGAAACACAACATTCAAGTCTTCCCATTTCTGAGTACAGAAGTTCCTTATTAACATCTGATAATAGCTTTAAGAAACCTAGTTGAAAAAAATATTTAGAGCAATACAATTTTAGGAGAGAAAATTTCTACTGCATTACTTTAATCAGAATTTCTCACAGATAAGCTGTGAGCTTTAGTATTCACAGTTAAACTGCATTAGAAGTATAGCAGATATAAACTATATCAAACATCAATTTAACTAACAGTTTTCTCACTGTAAATGATAGCTATCCTTACCACCAGAACTCTAAGAGAATTAAAACACAAGTTATTCAGCTTTTCTCCTTTTCATATCATTAATTTTGAGAACATGCATGGTATCATATAATAAATTAATTAAACTGATTCTGATGAGAATAAGAGATGTGCATGTGCAAGAGACAAAAAGAAAGACAGTTTTTCTAAACTAAATAAGCTATTCTCTGATCATGTCCCTAGTGGATTTCAGGAACAATCCAATTTGAAGTATAAATGTATGTATGTTAATTAAATTTTATATACATTTTAATTTGAGGATATTTGATACTAAAAACAAACCACTCAAATCTACCCAAATTTAAAAGGAAATCAAGCTGATTTACTTGTGTGTGTCAGAATAGAATAAACAGGAAAAACCTGTTCTAAACTGAAAAATGAGGCCTATGCAAAAGAAGAAAATAAATAATACAGGAATATCATTTACAAAGAGAAAATACATATGTTGAGACAGTATTTTCTCCTCACAAGCTGCCTTTCATGAAACAATCATCACTAATTTTATACACACATCTGCACCCTTGTCCTCACAATGCACTAGTAACCTTCCACCAAACAATAGATCATTCCACAATAAGCTGCTGATGTCCAACAACCCAATGAATAAGTTAAGTGGTGCAGCCAACCAAAAAAAGAGAGAGGCACCAAAGTAAATGGGCATCAGACCTCAGGGCTAGATGTCTCACTTGTCAGTCGTAATTGTAGATCGGATGGTTCATCATGTTCACTTTCAGTATCAACTGAAGCTGATCGTGACGCAGATGTATGACCATCATGAGGACCACCAGTCCATCTCTCCTTCCAAGTCTCTAATCTCATGATCTGTACAAAGGAAATATCAAAACAAGTCAGTACGATCATAAAATGAACATAAAATAGTGAAATATGCTTCTTCATTACTATTGATTTCATTTTCAATTCTGTATAGTTTTAAATAATAAAAATATGACATGCATTTTTCAATGGACAGAAAAGAAAACTACAATAAAGGATCAATTTCATTACTTAAAAAATACACTAGAACTTTGAAGTTATATTTGAACAATTTATAACAATTTCTAGTAATGAAAAAGCAGGTAATATCAATCAACCACCTCACACAACATTTACTTTCAGAAAATAATAACGCATTCATTTCAATTAAAATAATCATCCACTTTCTGTGGTATCTAGGAGACAAAAGCATTCATGAAAACCAGTAAAATACCAAAAAGTTAAGATAAGATTAAAATTATGAGCATAAAAAATTAATTCATGGTCATCAATACTACAACATCTTGCAACATCTCTTTGCAACTTAAACAGAACTTGCAGATCATGCCCCAATCATTGCAAACATTCAAAATAATCTACTCTGCACCATCTACCATCTAAAGACAAAAAACAAATTACTGAATACAATACATCCTCCTAAAAAATCTTTTCAGCAACTCCAATACACATTATCTATCTGAAAATAATGTATGAGAGAGTTGAACAAAGTCACAAACTATAAAGAATAACCCATTTTCATTCAATCCAATCAAATCACTAACAATTAAACATGTGTACACCAATCAAGACAACAGGAAGAGCACAAAGGATATAAAGTTCATGTTCATTTATTACTTAATCGATTAGATTTCATTCAATAAATATGATTTAGTTCTTGATTTGGTAGTGGTGTGGAAAAGGAAGTACATCAAAGAGTTTTGAAGAAGAAGGATTTTTGACAACTATATAGAAGTTTTGGGAATATTATGAATAATCATAATCTTCTGGAATATACAAACTGTTTAATAATTCAACTGTTACATTATATCATGTGATTAATCATCAGCCAATGCAAGTAATTAACGGTACTGGAAGGAAGGAAAGGAATTCAAAGAGGCAGGGTAGGATGGATAGCAATTTCAAAGAGGATTCATGCAAAGGATAAACATTAGGCTTGAGCCTAGAGGCAAGCAAGTAAGCTGGCTATGAACTTACTCCAGCCATTTCCACGGCTCAACATCCGGACTAGTTGGCGTTGGAAACTGAAGACACGCTAGTGTTAGTACACGCAGCAAAACCAATCTTTATTACATTCCGAGATGGCCAATGGGATATTTCTGTAGATGGTGGGGAATTAACTAAACTTTGAAATCAATACTTTCTCTACATCAACAAAAATCATAAAGAACAATATTTAACCATATATTGCTACTATTGTTTAAATGCAAACTGAAAATATTAATATAAAAATTGAAATTTTAGTAAAAAAGAGTTTTTTTTTGTTTTCTCTAATATCTTCTAGAAAGTTCTACAGAAATATATTATCTCACGATTTTCACTTCCTCCATGAAACAATGTCTAGTAACAAGATATTTTAAAGAATTAATATGAATGTCTGGTTATGTGCTGCATTAAAAGGTCTTTTCTGTAATCTTACTTTAGACATTTGATTTAATGAGGAAGAGGAGTAATACTGATTGTGAGAGGAGAAAATTGAACAAAAATATTCCATAATGAAGTTTGACAGACTACGACTGAAGTCTAAAGAAAAATCTTCCATGAATCTTTCCTCAGTCAAGCACATGTAAACAAAATTATCTTTATTCCAGTATCAAAAATATGCAGATGAACTTTCCTGAACATGCATAATAAAAAAGTGGCAGAAAACAAATGAAGATGTAGTACATTGGCCATCTCTTTACATGAGACACTCTTTTTTAGCCTGTCACCCAATTAAAAGTAGAAAAGAAAAGGATAATGTGTTATTTGACATGAAACAAATCCTTAATGAAGAATACACAGATTGTCAGAGAAATCTGAAAACCATAATTAAAAGACTGATTTTCAATTTTAATTTTATATTGAATGATATTTGGCCTTTAATCAGGCAATACATAACTATACACAACGTAAAAATCTGCATGTTGAGCAGAAAATCAACACACACTCATTCACATCATCCATCATTTAATCATCAGGCACTAATTCAGCAAAATTATATAGTATACTTCATATAGTGAACTGTACTGTAAGCATACTATTACACAAACATAATAAAAATAACTACAGAAAATTTACTCAATTATCATGTATATATTCTTCAATGATAAAAATATTGCCTGAAAATGCACTTGTGAAGGACATTTTGGCATATCTACGTATATCTGATAGAAATTGAAAAGAAAGAAAACTGGAGCTCACGAAATAATTATTTGATAGCTCATCTACATTCATTCAATCATTTTGTTGATAGAAATAAGTCAATTTATCAATATATTTTCTTTGAAAGTAAGTTTTACAGAACACTTCATAATTAATACAGCAATGAAATAAAAGAAACGTCATTTTGAAATGAATAGATAAAGAATGCAATATATAATTGGCAACTTAAAAGAGATGAAAAAGGTAGAAAAACTCAAGTATAAAGTTACTAGTCATGGGTTCTCAAAAGTGCAAAAGTGCAGAAGTAAGCAACTATATACTTATGAACTTATAAATGAATTGGTACACGGAAAGTAGGAACGATGAATATTTCTAGAGGGTAATATATATTCCTTACCTCTGCCTTCAATCTGCAACTTTGTCCTGTAACTCTCGCATTTCTGCCGTCATCAAGATTACTGGGCGGTTCCCTCAGCAACCATTTCCTTCATTCTACAATCAGAATAAATAAGTAATGTTCAACTACATTTTCTTTGAGCTGACCAGGTTTTCAATGATGTTGGTCTTAGTTAAGCACTTTCAAATAACTTTAAAAGAAGCAAAACTTTTCTTTCTCTTTTGAGACAAACATGGTCAAACATTTCAAAAGTGAAAAGTAAATCAATATCCAATAATGAAAAGCATATAATATTCAGCAAAACACTAAACTATTAACTATTATAGATACTAAATCATTAATATGCTGTGAAGGAGTGAAAAATACATAAACCAAATGAACTGATGCAAATAATCTGAAATGAAAGTGACACCAATTAACTTCATAACTGAGAAACATTACTTGTAATAAATCTTCATGCAAATGCGACTGTAATACTACAAAAGCAGAAAGTCTTCCAAAATTAGCCATGAAGTAATTATTAATATTGGAAAAGTAACGAGTGGCAAAACCACATTTGAGGTTAAAAATGTTACCTATTTAAAAAAATATACACACAGTTAAAAATTGTTTTGGAAAATGTTCTAGTGAAAGTTTAAACAGGCTCCTAGATGAAAAGAACAAACAAATATGATGATTATCTGCATCAAAATGTATATGATGATCTTGTATTGACAATATGTTAGTTCATATTTATTATTTTACAAGTTAATATAGTTTAAAAGTATGTATATGTGTACCTATTTATGATAGTTTCATTAAATTTGATATTGAAAACATTTAGATGATTATTATCATATTATCTATTATCTGGATAATCAAGCACAAATTATAACTTTTAACACACATAATCTTAATTGCACGTTTTTCAACACCTTTCTGAGCAGCTTTGCAAAATATACAATCCATGAAACAAGCACTGTCTTTTTAAGAGGGAGGCAGTGTGTATATATTGAACTACATCATACTGCATTGGTTTACAATTATATGCAACAATTATATATGCTACAATTATATATTATATTAAGGAGTTTTTGAGAACAGTGGCAAAACACACCTTCAATTCCAAAATTGATATTTTTTGAGTCAATTCAGCCACACATTGAGTATGTTCAGCGTCTCGAATGCGAGCCATCATTAATCATCCTTCATCCGAAAAGAACATTTTAGGATTAATACACTTTATTAACTATCATCTGTCAATAGGGTAAAGTGTAACTGTCTCACCTTTGATTCCAGATCAGCATATCGATGTTGCTCCTCTCGCAATTTACTCTGATTTTCTCGCTCCCGATTCTGAGCTGCTTCTAATTCTTCACGAAGATTTTTATTTTCCTCATCTTGGCGACGTAACTGATTTGTGCTAACCTGCACCTGAGCATAAAGAGAAAATAATTAGATACATTTATTTGATTTTGTGCATAAACATAAGCAATAAATTAATATATTAAATAAACTGTATTATATTTACCTGTGTTTCAAGCTCCATTACTTTCAAGCGCAGTTCTTTCACTTCAGTCAGTACTTCCATTTCTCTTATACGAGTTGTCATTAATTCCTCTTCCAAACGTTGTGCTTCATTATTGCGGCTTTCCCAGAATAGTAGTTTTTTAGGTGTGCTATCAGGAGCAGGAGCTGCCTCAACACGATGTTCCTACGAATTATGACAGATAAGATTCACTCTATTTCAGTTATGTAGTGTACTTTCACTGCTTTCTGCGCTGGTAATCCATTGAAGTAAGCCACCAGAAAAGTAGACTTCTTGCGTAAATTTTTCCAAAAATGGAATTTATCATTCGAAACAAGCCAGATAGAAGTGAAAGTTGACAGAAGTTCGGCCCCCAATACACTCCTTTCAACAAATTGTGACAAACTAGAGGCCTACAGCAGCACAAAATCAGACAAAATAATTTTCCAAAATGCAGCCCACACTGCTCAAGAACAAAAACAAATTATCTCATGAACCAGCGTAATAAATGACAAATATTTTAACATCAATTGTCTCCATGAATCAGGCCACTTAAGGATAAAAATAGTTGCTATTCACTAAACATAAATTTGTTAAATATTTGCAATTGCAACCAGAGACACAGAGAGTATCAGAATTGAGTTAGTACACACAGTAAGATATTAAGTGGAATTATACAATCACATATTTGCATTTTTCAGTCAAAATAAACTTAAGTAATTGTTTTTGGATTTTTCCATGTTCCTGGATACCTATGAAAACCATAAATACCTCCAATGTAGCTGGAGTTGTATAGTTTTCTTTCACTTTCTGCACGCATAGGGAATTAGTAATACAGATCAAATTTATTTGTAATCAAAAATGTTCAATTCCAAAAGACTATTATCCACTGTCCATTATGTCCTTCATTCACAGAAACACACATAACATTATTAAGACTTTTTTAAATACGTATATTTCAAGGATATGCAAGAGTTGCAAGTCCTAGGCTTATTCTTCTTAACACATCAAATGGAAGATACACACCTGGAGGTGACGTTGCCACTGTGCACTGAGTTCCCCAACTCTTTGGCGCAAATCTTTCAATGAGAGATTGGCTTCAGCTTCACGCAATTTAACTTCAATAAGTTCTTCCTGGAGGTGAGCTACTGAATTATCAGGTGTAGACTCCCTGAGTGTCTTCTTATCCTATAACAAATATATGAAAATAAGGAAATATATTATAAATTAAACATATTGAGAACTAACAGTTGATCTGGCAACATATGAACCTAATATAAATATTATCAGTGGTAGTGTCAACAGTCAATCATCATATAATTAAAATTCCAAATAAAATTGATTTTAAATGTCACCATCATCAGAGGAAAATTTTTCCAATAAAACATATTTATGATCACTGACAGATTGTAACAAGAAAGTCCTTCATAATAAAGAGAAAAGCTGTAGGTTTGCTTGCTTGCCTATTTTGATCATAAATAGTAGGGCAGGGAAACTCTATTGGCAACAGAATAAATGGAGTTAGCAGAGACGATACAATACAACATTCCTATGATATTTATTCTATTGTTAGTGAAAGTAACTCACATTGCTTATGCATTTATTTCATCACTCAAAATAATGTATCAACAAAGAAAGGAATGAATTCTATCTATGTACAAAATGAACTGAATGTGTTCATACTCTCCCCTCATTTTCTGCTCTATGTGATCTCCACCCTAAAGCAAAAAAAAAAAGAGCAGAACCAGCATAATCACATGTCAACTGGCAGAGTTTTCTCCAAAAGGTATCTCCCACCAGCGAGGTACCACCCCATTCAGGACAAGCTCTAAGTTCCCGACATGTCTGGTAGTGTAGTACACATAAATGTGAATAAGTAAGGGTTAACAATATGACAAGAAAGAGGAAGGAAAATTCATGTGTGGTCCGTGGCCCATTTCTTAGGGTACTACTCCAGCATTCGCCTGCTGTTGATCGAAGAAACAATGGAAAACACTGAACAGAGCAGAAATCGCCTTCAGTCAGCAACTGAATTTGACCTAGCTACATAGTTTGTGTTGAAAATCCTGCCACTTAAGAAAACCCAGGACATCCTGGTCATAGGCACTGCAACTACTTAGATATATATTATTTACAAACTTATAAACATTGAAAATATTAGTAATAAATTTGTGAACTGTCACACCAAATCTAAAAAGTGTTTCCTTTGTGAGTCTAATGATTAACCCTTTTATTCAACATACCATTTCAAAATGCATACTATTTTTAAATATGAAAAGATAATTTCCAAGGAAACTGTTTAATAAACGTTGAGTTTTCAGGCAGCTTAGTAATTTAGTAAATCATACATTATCTGATACAAAATATTCTCTCACCTCTTCCAATTCTTAATACGTTGAACGGATTCTTTTTATAAGAGCATCATTTTCTCGTTTCCTTAAACGCATTTTGACAAAAAAGTCTCTAATGCAAACATTCAATTAACTCTTCTTTTTGACTTAGCAGCTCTCTTTTATGGGAAATTTCTTCAAGTGAAGATTGTCTTGATGAATGCTGAAGATGGATAAAGAAAATACATTAATTAACACATAGACAATTAATTTTATAGATATAAAGGAATGATGATATGAAAAAAATTGCTTACAAAATACAGATACACTCTTCAGACCACTACTAAAAAAATGTTTTATTTTATTTAATGTTATTATTGTTAATGTTAATATTTATTTGCTCTATTATCCAAAGCACAATATTAACAAATCTTAGTACAGAAACGAATAAGTTTACTGTTTCTTACAAAACATATAGATAAGGGAAAATACACATGATGTATGCAAGAAAGTAAAAATTAGAATTAAAGAAACGGAAAATATAATTCATGACTATTTAGACTGTGTTTGAGCACAATTTCATCTCGTCAATTTTTGAGGAAATATTATTGAATATGTAAAATTAAATTACTGAAAATGACATTAAAAAGGGAACTACTTATCTTGTTTTAAGAGAGAATTAATGTTGGATTTTCTTGCCAATTTTCCTAATTTGTTATCTTAACCCATAAATTCCTGAGTAAAATTCCCCACATATTGTATACTCTCTTGCATAGCATTCATGCATAGCCATTGTTGGAGCTATCTATAGAATCTGTTTGCAACTTTTATAGCTCAATAATTGCTATATTGCTAACATATACTGCTAGAGTACTCCATTGAGCCACTGACAAAATAAAATTTGCAAAATAAGAATTTGAGATTCGAAAAAACACTACTGAAACTGACTGCCCAGTTTTTGTGCAACAGATATAGGGCGTGGTGGCTATAAGGTTCATTTATAGCTTTAAACATAACAATTATTTAAATAAATTTGTTTTGCTGCCCGGGCGAACTTGGTGTTCAGGTAGAAATGAAATTATATGGATGCTGCAGCACACAATACACACACACACACACTGGAAGATCTGCTTGTTTCCCAGTCTGTATTCAATTTTGAACATCCAACTCATAATTGCAATAATTAAATCTGTGCTTAGTAGCCATGAGGTTGCACAGATAGTTTCCATAATCTTGAATGTATTAATGCATTAAATTAAGGTTCAAGTACCAACTGTGACCATGAGGTGAAATGTGTAGATTTATATTACACCTTATAAATATCTATATTTTCCAAAGAATTAGTTTTCTATTTTAATAATAAACTTGTGATAAACTGTACATAAAACAATGTTTACAAAAATACTAACTATTACATGGGAACTCATAGCCTCCATTAACAATGATAGATCAATAATTTCTTTCTTTTGCCATTTCTAACTGATGAGATGTCTCTAAATGTGTATGACGTAAGAGCAGCTAATTCACGCTGAAACAATGCTAGTTTCTTTCTTCAGCTCTTCGGTATATCGGTCCACGAACTAAACGATCAGCTAACTCACTTGATCTAGCTCTAGCAATTCAACACGCTGACAATAACGATTTTTCTGTTCAAGCGCTAAAAATAAAATTTTTTTGATGTTTAATCTGCCATCTGATATTAACATTTGAAGCTTCATTATTAAAACACTTAATTTTTCGTAAATACCTCTGGTGTACTTCTTTACAGAATATAAATTTTAAAGAAATATGTAGTAAATTAAGCGTTTTAAATATGATTTACTTAATTTTAAACATAACACATTTAACATGACTTGTAAGTAACCAAAAATCAGAAAAGTAATAATTATAGAAATGGAAGCAATTTCTTAGTTACCTATTTTGAAAGTGAAGGCAAAACAATGAAACAGGAGGTGTGATTTAATTCTAATAATATGCTTCTTTCAGAGCTAAAAGGAGATTTTTATTTACCCTTAATTCCACAGTTACTTCTTGTTCTTTAGTCTTCATAACCGTATAATCTTTTCAAGTTTTTTTCATTCGCTTAGGATTTAATTTCAAGGTTGTAGGCCAACAGTATCATACCATTTAGGCTGATCCTGCTTGTTAGAAAGTCTTTCTGCAAGAACTGCAACCAAAGATGGATGGTTAATATTTAAAACTATACACAAATTTTATATTATTCTAATTTAATAAATACTGATAAATGGTGAGTCAGCAAGTCATTATAACAATTGTCTCTTAGACAGATAAAGGAATGTACTTTATTGATAGAGTAAAATGGAAGATTTTTATTTGTCTCTGCCATGCCACATCCTTTCCACTGTGCTTTGCCCACTTGCTATCCTTCTCATCTCTGCCTCTTCACCTTAATCTGCCCGCTTTCACATTGCTTCTTCCAATCTAACCTGTCCCTTGTCTTGATTTCACCCCACTTACCCCCATCTTCAGATCATCTAAAAATAGTAACGACAAAAATTGGCAATAAAAGACTATAGCATGAATTGATTCCATGTCCTCAGCATGCTGTGTCCAAACTAAATGGTCCAATAAGATGTATAGTACAATATATTACAACAGATAACATGACTTGTTTTAACAATTGTAAAGTAAGTGTGCTACATGTTTTTATATTTGGTAAATTGAAACAATTCATGTAATAACCTTGTACTGCCAGTTCTTGTTATTCTTATTCATAATGTTATTATCATTATTATCATTGTCAGTATTATCATTTTTATTATCGTTATTATTATTATTATTATTATTATTATTATTATTATTATTATTATTATTATTATTATTATTATTACTACTACTACTACTACTACTACTACAACTCTTTTTAGATGACCTGTAGATAGGGACCACTATTTCCCAAAACAGTTTAAAAATTGTATATTGATTCAATAAGTAATAGTGGTGTTTAATTTCTAAAATTTTAAGTCCCAGAATGAGCCCCTAATTAATTATTAATAATATTAATGGAATTGTTACAAACATTATTTCTGAATTAATGTTTGTATTTTCTCCCTTTCTCCTTCCTCTCTATTTTGTATCCAAGGTAACAAAGGTCTGCTGAAATTAAGCTTTGGGTTTAACTATTTCATTCTTGTGTTAACATTTCCAAGAATATTCAACAGTGCCTATTGAAAAAGGTGGAAAAATACATAATATGAGACCAAAAGAATTTGTGAATAACCAAGATTTTATCACTATTGTGTTTCTTATAATAAACAACTGCTAAAGTGAACTCGGCTATAGTGACCTCGGTCATAGTGAAATTAAGTCACTGGTCCCATTTCACTTACATTACAATCAAGCATAAGAAGATTTGGATATAGTGAACCTGAACCTCATAGTGAATGTGGCTATAACAAACATGGGAAAAACAACGTCCTGGAAATTAGTACCCTCCTGGAAAAGAATATATCACCTCAGTGCCACAATTTACAACTCTAGACAGCTTGAAAAAAATATTGTTGGCCAAAGCTCATAATTGAAGAAGTCTTCCCTAAGATAAAGGTAGCGGACCCGGAATGGGGACCTTCCTGATGACTTGACACCACTCAGTTTCACTGCGGAAACAAAGCTTGGTGTTACTTGATATTCCACTGGAAAAAGTGCATCAAGTTCTAGGTAGACAAAAGGAAGCATGCGATTGCCATAGCCAAGCAATATCCTTCGTGCCACGTGAAAAAGTGATCAGTTTCATTGGCCGTTTGCGCCATGTAATTACCGAAAGCATCTCGTATGATATTAGGCAAGTGAAAGAGTCTTCAGACAGTGGGATGAGTTCCAACAGAGCAAGAGGCACTGAAGGGTATCAAGAATGCATTACAATACTTAGGCACTGAGGACAATGCAGAATCAATTTTGGAAGAGGCTCAAATTCCGGAGAAGAATCTAGAGAAATTATTAATGAAAAATGTACGAAGAAAATAACTGAAAATAATTGATTTTTTAAGAATAAAGATTTTGAATTTTTCAGTTCATGCTGTTAATGTATTTTGCTGTATCTCTTTGTTAAAAAAAACAACTATTATGGAGAAATTCTATTTAATTTTGACATCATTGGACATAGTGAACCAAAAATGTTAGTCCTTTTCAGGGGCTCTAACTGGAGTCGACTGTATCTATTTTTTGAATTTCAGAACATAAAAATATTTCATAACCAAACTTAAAATAGAAAGCCAAACAATAATGAAATAAAATGTAACAAACCAAAGACATATTAATATTCTAGGAGTCAATACATTGCAATATCCTTTTCATCTTCTTAACAGCAAACTACAATTCATTTCAACCTAAAAAATGAATTTCCTATATACAGATTTTTAAAACCTTACCTTGAGCATTCCTTCCATGTCTAAACAGAGAAGTTCACTTTTTCCCATTGTCAGAAGTGCCAAAGCCACTTTAAAAATTACATCCATTCCTTCTGACAAGAAGACGTCCATTATTCTGAAATCAAATATTAACACTACACCTCTAGTTTATGATTCATCGAAGCTCAATGAGCATAACATTTGCAAAGATACATACTGAGCATGCCAATACTATCTTAAAATTTGCATACATATACACCGAACATATTTACTGACAAAATGAAATGTATGAATAAAGGTAAATCTTCTTAATATCTTTTGTAAAATAATAAATTCCTCAGAGCAAAGCCTCCAGATCCCTCAAGAAGAAATTTAACTTTAATAATTTTAAAGTAATAATTCAAAACAAATACTTTTGCTGTTTCAAGCAACTTTTTATTAGCAAAAGTAAATTGCAATAAAGAACACTTTATTGCACTTAAGAAAAGATAATAATATACATTGGACAATATTGCATTACAGTTTTTATGTAATTGCAAATAAAATAAAACAAATCAAAAAAAAAAAAACAAACCTGCAAGCTACTGGCAAGGGGAAGGCAGATGTGAAAAGTGTTAGGAACCAACTGCTGGCATACATGCTAGTGTGGAAGCTCTGTGATTGGAAGTGAAGATGCAGGTCTGGAATCAGTTCCTGCAATAGGAAAAACAAAAATATTTTAATTTTAATTTTACCTAGTTATCTATAGTGTTGGTGAAGAACAAGCATTTATTTTCACTGTAACATCAAAAATATAATGCAACTTTTTACTCACTTGGACAAGATTCTCAAGTTGGTACATACATAAACCTAATTCTGCCATTGTTGGTTTAAACATATCCCTCATTCGATATTCTTGCATCAACTTTACCAAAACAGCAAATGCTTCCTCTTCGGGCATCTGCACATATTGTAAGCAATTTCTGCTTTAAACGTTTATTCAGTATGGAGGATACGAATTTTCATTTACACACCAAATTCACAAATAACAAAATAATGAATCGTATGTGTATCTTATTAAAATTAACTATCAGATAACAATTTCTCTTAAATACAACATTTAAGGTTTGTCAAATTAACTACTTGGGATAGGTGTTGAACAAAACAAAAATGTACACATTCTAAGACTGATTCAAGTTTGACTTTCTTTTCTGAACTCACCTGCATAAGTAAAAGACCAACAATAAAACCTGATCCTTGGCAATATCCCACTTCACGATCATGGAGAGAGTATGCCTTCATAACATTAAAGAGACTTTCCTGCCCCAGGCCATCTTTTTCTTTGAAAAAGTCATGTTCTGCAAGTTTCTAGCTATGCCACGCCTTATCACCTATAAACAGCAGAACACGTATACCAATAATAACATAAAACACTAGAAATCCTACCAATTTATAACTTAGAAAATTATCAGCGAATCATTGGACATCATTCTTTCTACAAGTAAATGTATAGATTTCTAATAAAGGTGATGTCCACTACCAACATTTCCAAACTGGCACACTTTTCTATGCTGGAAGTTGCTTTAATGGTCTGTGTAATATGGTTTTTTGGACAGGAAAACTCATGGGCCCCACAACAGCTGCCAGACAATCCCTCGAAAGTGATGTGAGGAATGCTCTTCGACCAAATCCTGCACGTATAAATTTTATAAGATTTTCTTAGATTAACAATTATTTTATCAACAATAAAATAGATATTCATAACAAATAAAAGGTTTGAGTAAGACAAATGGTTTCTAAGCATGTCTAAAAATGTGAAACAGTTTCTGTTACAAGTGATTTTGTTATAAGCAAATGAGTGGTTTTATTTACCCTAACAAACTGGTTACGTTTCTTCCAAAATGTGTCCTATTGGCTAGAGATTCGTCCCCAGACCGTCCATGCATCTTCCTCCCCATCTTCAGTTCTCTCCTGACTGAAACTAGTGCCTGAAAACATTGAATGTAATTCACATTTTCAACGCCAATATTATGTTGAAGATAGTGATATTGCACATATGGTGGTACAATTCAATAATAAAGGTAATATTATTAAATGTAAAAATTTAACCCTCTGAAAATAAGTACAATTTTTAGGACCCCTATTTCTGAAGACAAAGATTGAACATTATGTATAAATCTATTAAACCCTCTTAATTCAGGTATGTAAGAATATACCCTAGTTAAAAAAAAAAAAAAAAAATGGTTAAGAAAAATACTTACCAGAGGTGAGTGAGATTTGGGATGTGTCTGAGCTTTTGCGGGAATGCCCACTATTTCCTGACAAGGAGTTGAGGGACTTGGAGTCAGCCTCAATGAGCCTATAAAAATATTATTTAATTAACAGAACTTCTATATATGAAATTAAATTTACACAAGATATATGTTCACAAAGTATCTTTTGGAGAAATTCACCTTAAATTAATAGAATTTGAAAGAGGATGATAGAAATGCCCTAAATCATTGGTGTACATTATGGAAATATAATTGAAACGTTTGAAGTTTTATAAATTATTTTTTAGTAACAAAGAGTGAACATGGGGGTAAGGTTGCAGAGAAAATGGTAAACAGGCACTTTTTCACTCATGATAAACGAACATAATACTGAACTTTAAACATTCTCAAGTAAGTTCTCAAGTTACTTTCCACACACTGAAACAGCGAACGCATCTGGCAGAGCGAGAATTAGTGTTTTACAGGCAATCAACTTAGCCATACAGCCTGTAGTAAAAAGAAGATAATACAAGTCTTTCATTCATCTTATCTTATCAACAGCGAAAGCATTTATTTACAAACCACCGTGAATAAATTGCTTCTAATCGGCAACGATTATTAAGGAGATGGACATGAGAAGGGAATATTCATGGTAGTGACTTGTTCGCTGTGATGCTCAATGGTGCGAGCAGTGAGCGCAGGAGAAGGGGGCGGAGCAAGGCGGCCTCATTCGCATACTACCTCACACGGCGGCGCACGTTATATGACGCGATATGAAACGCTCGACATCACACCTCACAATGCCTAACGGTGACGCGCGGCGCCACGCGGCTGCGATGATAAGCCAATGCGGACGGGTGGAGGAGCCACCTCCCCCTCTTACTAACATTCTTTCCTTCTCTGTGCGTAATTTTTTCTGGATCTATCTTGCATTTTTATCTCTGCAGTCGTGGACCACGTGCTCCTTTTATTTCTAGACGATCGGTAAGGATTTATGGAAGTAGAGGAAGAGAAGAACTGTTACGAATAACAAAATTAACTGTGCCGACAAAATAAATATTAGAGTGCTTTGGAAGGAAATTGTTGAGCAAGAAAGGATGCGGAAATAATAGTGACAACTTCCAAGAGCCCATCATAAACTCATAACAAACTTAAAAGCACATCATTAGCGTAATAAATGTAATTATTACACCACACTGATATCTTTAGCTAATGCAAATTCCATTAATGTAACGAAACCGTACTGTCGAACTCCAAATGACCAAACTGAACGGGTATCAGACCGGTTCGGTTATGAGGAAATTTGGATGATTTAATAAAGCAGTAATTAAGAGAGGAAAAAATATCAGTCGTACAAAAAAAAATGAACTTAGTTTACGAATTTAAGTTAACAAACATTAGGTGTAGAAAACTAAATACTGTACGATTTATATAAATAAAAAGGATACCAAATTAAATTATATATGATGGTTCATTACAAAACAGATTTTCTCCCAAATCGGTTATTTGGATAATCGAAGCTTGCATAATTTGAGTTATATCGCTCATTTTCTCTACTATCATTATTTTATTTTCTGCACGAAAACAGACGCTGAAAAACAAATATCTTCTTCGGAGCAGGAGTCACTGAATTAAACGCGAATGTTCCGCAGTGCGCGAGGCCCTTTCACGTACCTACAACTAAAGAAGAACCAGATGTCCCGGATTTGTACAAGGCAAGGAAACTGCTACTAAATTGTGACGAGTAGCATAGACGCATATATATAGACACACCCACACCCACCCACCCACCCACCCACCCACCCACACACACACACACACACACACACACACACACACACACACACACTCCCAGGTACTGTATATATGCGAGAACAAAAAAGTATAACGTGGATGGTTTTAGTGAGTATTGGTACCGGGTGCTTTAACTACTAAGGTCGTTAGTCCCTTAGTCCCGTTTATTGTAAGTTCATGATAGGTTTGGGAAGTTGTCACTATTATTTCTGCTTCCTTTCCTTCTCATCAATTCCCTTCCAAAGCACTCTTCATTTTTATTTTGTCGCTACAGTTAATTCTGTTATTCATAACAATTCTTCCTCTCACTTCGCATAAAATCATACCAATCGTCTAGAAATAAAAAGGGGCACGTGGTCCACACAGGTGGCAAAGATAAAAATGCAAACGAGAGTCGGAGAAAAAATTACGCAAATAGAAGAAAAGAATGCGGCGAAGATTGTATGCAGTACACTTTACACACAGGAAGGAGGCGACTGTCCATCCCCGCTGGAACGTGAGTTCCGGTGGCCACCTACTCTAGTCAGAGCTTTTTCACCGAGGGTGGCGTCCACCAGCGGGATACTGCTCCAGCCGGACAAGCTCTAAGCTCCCGACATGCATTGTAATGAAGTGCTCATACGTGTACATGTGTGTGTGAGATCGGAGAGGCGCGAACAAGGATGGGAAAAGAAAGATCGAGAGCGGTTCCTGTACCGTTTGTGAGGCCACTGTTCCGACTTTCACCTGGTGTTGATCGGATAAACTACGGAAAACTACCGAATAGGGCAGCCGGCCACTAGAATTCTCCTCCAGATAGTGAATGAATTCGTCCTAGCTAAATAGCTAGTGTTGTACATCCACCATCGTCGGGGCTCAAATTCTGGATTCATCGTTTGTGTAGAGTAAACGATGTTTCTGCAGAGCTATTGCAACAAATTAGTAATGACAATGAAAGGCACAATCTTCAAAGTAGGCAACCCTTCAGACAGGCACGTGTAATGGGATGACCCATCTAGGCGAACTCCATAAAAAAGAAAATTAATTGGAATCTACCCCTTAAGCGATCCTAATTACGATGTTACACAATACGAAATTCACACCTAGCGCAGAAAGACAAAGTTTTTCATTGCTGAAAAAACAGCCTACATTGCATGCACATGATATTTTGGGATCATTTCACAACACGACTGCTCTGGTGACCCATGATACCTTTGACATCTATTTACTAGATGTGTCTATTCTACCACACCTTCCCACTTGGAAAACAGCAAGGCAAATACCACAATCCTGTTAACGAACTTACAGGCCCAGTGCAAACGCGTCGAATTCTTATAGCAGTGCGCGCAGAGTCACCGTTAGGTGATATATTTACAGTTTCATACATCGAACTTCTTTTAAAATGGCTTAAATAAACGGATAAAACATTGCTACTAGTTCACACGGTAAGGCACAAATCATTACGTTCACGAATTAGGGACAGATACGTGTCGGTGGCGGTGATTCAGTGCATCGCCGTTTGCTTTTCAGAGTACTGTGGTAACAGGGACTGCTTGGTCCATTCGACGCGACGACATCAATGAACATAATTCACACATTGGTATTACAATAGTTCAATGTTCGTACATTTGTATTGCTAAAGTATTTAATTATATTCAGTTATATTTTTATCGCGCCAGGCTTGCATGTACTATGGACGGGCGGGAAATATATTTCGAAAATGTTAAGAGAATTTTTCAAGTAATGATTTCAAGAACCAGATCCGAAGCAAATAACGCCCGTCATCTTCTGCATTTCAATATTCAGAAGAAAAGAAAGGAAAATAACACTTTAGAGATTAAATGTCATGTCCAGAAAACAGCAAGATTTGTGGTCGAGGGTTTAATTCTTTACTATTTGATTTATAGAGGTAAATTAACTCCAACGAATGTGAAGGAAAATAATAATGGAAAAAGAGATATCTCGTCATCGAGATTCGTGCGTTAGAAGAAGACAGCGGGACGCAGAGGCAGCCTCTCACCTGTTGGCCTCCAGTTTCAAGAGTAGAGCGCCAGGTCGCCGGGGTGAAGGGTCGTTACATGCCATTGCTGAGATGAAAGCTGCCGCCGTGCTGCAGCCGTTACCTCCGCCACCGCCGCCGCTGCCGCTGCCACAGGGGCCCGTGGGGCTCCCGTTGCCGTTGGCAGACGCGGTCGCTGCTGCTACCGCCGCTACGCCGCTGCCGCCGTTGGCGTCCGCTGCCGCTGCCGCCGCTGCTGCCGCCGCCGCTGCTGTTGCTACCAGCCCGTGGGCGGTGCGTGTTCATTGCGCTCGCAGAGGAAGAGTTGACAGAGAAGAGTGAGGAAGGGTCACAGCCACCGAGTTTCACCATGGCGCAGCTCATGGCAGGTGCGCTGCGCAGTGGGCGCCACTGCGGCAGAGGCCCGCCGCCCGCTGGCCCTGGAGTGCCCGCCGCCGCGCCGCCCCCGCCGCCGCCGCCACCGCCACCGCCGCCGCCGCCGCCAGCCGCTCCGGCCGCCGCCGCCGCCGCGCCACTGCCAACGCGTTGTTGCCAATGCCGCCGCTGGCCATCAGATCGAGCTGGCCCCACGACCTGGTGGGAATCGGGCGGAACTTCGTCAGTCAAGTGTTCAAATTGCGCAATGATTTTACAAGGCACAATACGAGGGGCCAGGTTTCAACTTAGCCATAAACTGAATGCTGAAATTGATAGAATTCAAGATATAAAGTGCTTTCTTCCTTCTAACACTTTTTGAAATTAATGCGCGATGGAGCAGGCCGTGAAATACTGCCAACAACTTGGTACTTTTAATATTCTGTTGTGTGGAACTGTAGGCTTCGTTTTTCCTCCAAATAATGACGACCTCTTCGACCCTCACTTGAACTCGCGACGTAAGGTCTTCAATATTAACTCGACTACCAAGCTAATACTATTACAAAACGGGGAACGATGACATAATAATATTAGGTTGCAAAGAAACAAACTCGTGATCAACAAGTGAAGTTTTAAGATATCATATCAATATGTATATGTAAATATTACCTTTTTTGTCCTATCACAAGAGTATAACAGACATCTTAGTAACCGATTAAGCAGATTCATTTACACTTATTGATTCCATCCTATCCTCACTTTATTACCAATCTCCAAGTGGACTACTTATCAACGCAATCGGTCTGCCGGGACTTCATTTTTACGAATCGCAACTGCACTGAATGTGGCTTCATTTTGTGTATAGATATAGCTATTCGTCTTCCATATATACAGATAAGCTATCTGCAAGGTGTCAAATCAGTCTGACAAATGTATCCTACC
>CAXIVR010000006.1:121150777-121160423 GCA_964035755.1 Teleogryllus oceanicus
CCCGCAAAAGTTCCCGCGATGGTCTGCCGCGGCATTTGGCTGCGGGGGGGGCAGGGGGGCGCGGCGCCACCGTTTGGCATCCAAAAATCACCCATCCTCGATCCCCAACGCAAGCCAGCCAGTAGCGATAGCCGACAAATAAAAAACGTTTTCAGACCGGGCCACCCCCTCATACAGGTTTTGCATGGCCCAAGACTGCGATCCATTCTCGTGTACCGTCTTAGACGGGGCCTAAAAGGTACCCCCCCCAAAATCGCGAAATTTTGCGGTTTTTCCCAAATGTAACCGAAAACATCTTCCGAAACCACTTCGGGAAAAGTGGGGAAAGGAGATCCTCCAACGGGAACTTCGCCTCCCCAACCCATTCCCCCATGTTCTCGTTATATGTCAATGACATACCACATAAAACGAATAGGTTTTTCCCTTTTGGGCCGATAAAGCAATCCAAAGCAAGAGGAAAAACAACCAAAACAAAAACACTACAAAACAGATGAACCGACGCAAGGGGCAAAGAAAATCATATTTTCCCAGCGGAAAATCTAGGCAATCTGCATTTCCCGCCGTAAACACAAGAAGCAAAAGGGTTTAAAAACCCCCAAGCAAATCACCGGGAACCGGGTTAAAGGGACCCCTAAGGCAAAAAGGGGGCGTCCCCGACGGAGATACGCGGCTTTTACATCAGGGTATCCGATCAAAACCCAACAAGGGGCCCCACTTAAAACCCCAAAAGGATCCACATTTTTGCCCTTGGTAAACGTTGGGCCCTTGGGCCCATTTACGCCGCGGCACGTGGGGACCAAAAAGAATAAACCACTGAAACCGCACAGCCCCTACGGCTCATAGCACCCCCCCGTTTCGAAAAGACGAAAGCCCGAGGGAACTGATATCAACCTTCCCCAAAGCAGATACATTCAAGGGGCCACGTTTCAATCAAACAAGCACCTTACCCCAAACAACCCCACAAACTTTCCTCACCATGGGAAAAAGACGACAAGCTCATCGAATTTGGGGGCTTAGGGGGCCAAACCAAAATAAAAAAGTCACGGGATTAAAAAAACGCCAAAACTCAAAAGGTCCGTCGCATCCCCTCTCACTCACATTTAGCAGAAAAACGCGTCCCCCCAAAACAAAATTGGACAACCCAAAAACACTACCCGGGCACCCCAAATGCATAAAGTCGAGTCAGCCGCCGTCCCGACACTTCCCCCGAGACCCCCCACGAAGATGCCCCCGGTCGTAAACGGGGCATTTCAACGCCCGGACCACGGCCCCAAGCCGGGGGCATGTGGGAAAAAACAGAAAAAAAAAAAAAAGGGCAGAGAGAGGGGATAAATTTTGGGCGTGATGGGCGATAACAGAATGCTTTATTTCAGCACATTTTTCGACGAAAACGCGAGCCGGACAAAACGAAACGCCTGTTTCCCCCAGAGACCGCCCCCCCATCACAGCGGGGGCACGCAACCATCAATGTGGCATAATGCAGTATAACAGCCCTCAACTGGCGGGCCGGGGGGGGGGCGAGGGCGGGGGGAGGGGGGGGGGAGGGCCGCGTCCAAGGGTCCCCGCCCCGCACCACCCCCCCGGGGGTGCAACGCAACGACCCCCGACACACAAACGCCCCCGCGACGACCCCACGCCCCTGGGGACCCCCGCCACGCCGGGCAGCGGCCGACGTTTTATAACGCCGGGACTGGGTGGGCCTTTAAGACCGGGGGGGGCCGAGGAAATGAAACGAATGGGACCCCGAAGTATTTCAGTTATTTCACCAACTGAAGGGACAAATTTTTTTTAGGAAAAATTTTTACCAGTTAGCAAAACCCACAGAGATTAAAAAGTTTAGATAGAAAGTTTTTAAATACAAATTGCAAAACGACATATTTTATTAAAATTTTAATTGTATTTGTTTTAATATTAGGGGTTTAATTAAAAATTTTTCAAATTTATTTCCGGGATCACGCATTAAAACCCAATTTTTTGAAAAACAAAAAGGCCCCCAATCTTATGGTTTTTTGAACATTCAGAGTGCCCACTCCCCGCTATGCCAAAGCTCAATGTTTATGCTTTCAATCTCGCCCATAAAAGATCACTTTCCATTTAGAGTTCACAATCCATTCACCAATCCCCTTCCAGTGAAAAGGGTTTTTTTTTGCAATATTAACTAAAAGTTTTGGGGCCCCAAAAGCTTTAAAATCCCCCATTTCAACTGATTTATGCATTTCCCTCCCCGTAAGGAAGTCGCCCTTTAACCTTTTATTATTCTTTAAAGTTTAATGGTTAACCGGGGAAAGGGGTTTAGGCAAAAAAATTTTAAACACAAAACGACAAAAAGGGGGGAAAAACCCATTTATTTCAATTTATTTTAAAGTAACAGGAAGTTTAAACTGATTCAGCCCAAACAGAGTTCAGTAAAGACAACCATAAAATTTTATAAGTTTACATTTATAATTTCCGGTCAGGAAGTCCCGATCTTCCCCGTTTATCAAATCGGCAGTCTTTAAAATTCATCTGAAAGCGTGCTGGGTAAGTGGCGTTTCTACGTTCTGAGGTAGTTGATTCCAGGTGTCGACAACTTGGTTACCTAGAAAGTTAATTTGTAGTAGATATCCTAACAATTTTCATACCTGCATCATGAATAGCGGATTTTCGCAGCAACAAAAAATGGTTACAAGGTGAAGCATAATGTCCATAAAGGATTTTAAATGTTTATAACTGCTCCCAGTGTCCTGTAGTAATGACGAAAGATTAGTTTCATCGGTCGTGTTCAAGATCTGTTCTTTATTTGTAGATAAACCTCATGACTAACCTCTCTATACGTTAGCTAGTAGGTATCCATCTTTAACAACGTAAGATTTCAAATTGCAGTTTCAATTCAATTATTTGGATTATGTTGATCCTTTAGTGAGACAAATATATCGCTTCTGATTGATATTTTGCTTTGTCAGAATGTAATTAATGGCCTTGATATGTAACTTCTATGTCCTTAATGGTTTCAAGCTACATTACATTTGAATATGTGAACATGTGTTTCAGATTAACTCTTCCGAAATGATAACGCATTCATTTCTGTCTCTGTTCAAAGATAACATCCAAACACTCGACCTTCCACAAACTATTCTCTTAAAGGTGGATACATCAGATTAGAATACAATTTGGCGCCGTTCAAATACATCTTAAGTTCATACCGACAGGTCACTATATAGCTACAGAATAGATAACATCGATATCAAACCGTGTCCTGGTAAACGCAGTAAGTTGATTCCTCTTTTAATGACTAGAGAGCGGATTGATATGATTTAAAATCATTAAAATATGCGAACATTTATACACTAAAATCAGTAGAAATATGCACAAAAATCTCAAAACACGCACAAAAATCTTAAATATAAAATATATAAAATGAAGATCAATAAATTACTCGTATATAGTGTCTTGTATTACTTTAAGACTCTCTAATCTTCAGCACTTCATAACACAGAGGTATCAGATAACCATTTCTTAATGATCATTCATAGAAATGATGCCCGACACTTCTAAAGAAACTTCAAAACTTCTAATTCTTCTGATTTGCCAACGGAATGTTAGCCTACAGTGAGCCTTTATCAAAAAACGCGCAGTTTCAGTCGTTATCTAATAAATATTATTATTAGGCTTTGACGGCATATTCAAAATTTCTATTTTGTTTCGCTAATATGAGGTCAATAAATACTGCAATGTATACAATTATTGTTAACTTGTAAGTATCAATGTATTTCATAAGAATGACATGGACGGAGTAAAATGCTGCTAATAAAGCCGCAATATTGGATTGTCGTCCTCAAGTCATCTGAACTGAGATAGGATGCTTTTCTCAAAAGAAGTAAAGGTCAAAGCGGAATGATCCGTCCTTTATTTTAGTTTGCGCTTCCTGAGTGTATTCTGAGCGTTTATGAAATGAAAAAGCACTTGGACTTCAAAGAATTCATTTGGTTCTGTGTTTACTGAACTTTATGAAGTTAAAAGTTCCAGCCGTCTCTTCCTTATTTCCGGTGTCGCAACGACTACACCCTTGTGGCAGTAAATGTTAACGTCGAATGCTGGAGATGTTAAGGGGTGGTTTGAAGGGATTGTTGGGGGAAAGAGAGGTCAGGGAGGCGACGGTAGTGGAGGCATTAGCAGGCGCACTAATCCAACGGTGGACATTCCGCATTTCATAACGTCGCAATGATGGGATTAGCCGGGGACGAGGAATCTGGCGCAGTAAGTGCTATTGGAGACGGGATAAAACAAAGAGCACCAAAAGAATAATTGCAACTAACTTTGGTAATACCTGTCAGGCGTGCCACAGAAACAATATCAGCGACTTCAACAGGCATGACTTCGGTGGAGGCGGATATTGATAGAAGAGGTAAAATAGAGGGTGAGTGACAGAAGCAACGGTGGTAACAGAGAAAGAAATAGCAGTGATACCGAAGCACTGGATATCACATAAGAGATTGTGGTCCAATCTCTGGAGTGATGAAGCTGGTAACGTTGGTACAACGGCAGTGATAGTGGTGACACAGGTCTGCAGCAATTAAAGGCGATAATCTGGACATAAGTACAGGGGATTTTACGATAGATTTTATTTCGATCAACCAAACGATTTGAGGGAAACTACTTGAAAGATTTTGCGAGAAAATGCGTTTCGGACTGCAAGAAGAGAATACATTAGTGTATTTTTTCATATATTGTTAATAGGTCCATAATGAATAGTTTTTATGCATTTTTGTTTCGATTTATTGACTGTCTGAAGACTGTTCTATTTACAGCAATATACTGATAATACCTCCCATTGTACGAACATATTTTGTGATATTTCACTGATTTTATATGCTTATTTTGAGTTTAAGGCATATAAATCCTCTCTAGATACTACAAATAAGATTAGAATGTGGTTGACTGTCTCGTCGTCACATGGTAACGCAGCCAGTTCGTAAACTAAATAACAGCGAATCAAAAGCTTCGACATTGGCTCACGGTTGTCACCGAAGATATTGATAGTATTCATAGATGACATGTAGCGCTAGTAGCGTTCAAATTGAAGGCTGCCATATGTAGGTAACTATAGTTCCTGGCAGGAGCTGGTAGCGTGTTGTGTCCGTACGCGACGAGAGTTGGGTATTTCCAAGTAAATTAGTACTTTGAAGTGCTTTTATCTTACTATAGAAATATTATTATTTACGCTCAATAAAAATATATGAGAGCTTCATGGCCCGTGACCAAGGCCAATATAAAGAGGCATTAGGGTTAAAAGAAGCAACCCAAATGTTACAAACTAAAACATGTTTCATATAGTAACATGAACATTTTTCATCAAATTAAAACGTATACTTTAATTTGGTCCTAACATATATGCACACTGAGTAAGAAAATATATTCGTTATATACCCAAAGTATTTTATTAATTGAAAACTTGTTCGTAATTAAACATCTGACTACATAACGTGTTAAAGGAGTAATTTACTACAGTTTAGAAAATAATTTATTCACCTTTCTGTGGGTCCCAAGTATGAGTTTTTCTGTCCAAAAATCACTGTTTTCACTTTATTTTAAAACACATTTAAATTTTTCGTAATTATTTATCATAGTGTATAGGAACAATAACAATGTGATTTTCAGTTTGGAATCCGTATATCCGTGAAAATAACGTTAAAAACAATTTTAAATGACCGTCTGACATTTACTCACAAAATGGCGGAGAGCGCAATGTTCAATTTGTTACGCTAGTGCTCACCTCCACCATTGGAGTAGTGAGCCTTGGTTCTCACCTCAACTTACAGAACAAATGAAACGATGGCTCGAATGCCGTAGTCACCAGCTAAGCGCCATTACAAATGTCAAGAGAGGTTTATTACGGTAAAATGCGTTGCGCGAGTAGGAATTCGAGTAGCGTGTGCTATAATGGTGTTGTTATTAATAGCATGTCGTGCCGTGGTAGCTACGTCATACCGTGAAACATCAGGTATTGTCCGATTTAAACATCGACGAATTGAAGTTTGATCACCAGGGACGCGGTTACTCAATCAGGAGCCAATTTTAAAAATTTAGCCGTAATGAAACTTCCGAATGGATAACCGCGTCCCTCCTGATTAAACTTCAATTCGCGCAATATTTAAATCGGAGTATACCACACAGCATGCCGTCCCCCTCCACACCCACATTCTTATTTTATTCGAACCTTCGGCAAAAGTAAGACCCGGAAATGCAGGTATTTATTTTACCTAAAATAGTCAAGTTAAAGGCATGCATTTTATTAAAATATGCATGGAAAATAGGCATTTATTCTAGCTAAAGTACGGGTACAAAAAGACGTATAAATAATGAAAAATCACATTTTAAATGAATTATTTAAAAAAGCAATAATTAATATGATTTACATTTTTACTCAAACTAAAATTTACATTAGTACTTAACGTGTAAGGAAACTATCTTTTCTTGGTAATCTCGATTCCTTAGGATATTACGGTGTGATAGCTACGAATTTGTTTTATTCGCGACGCCCTTCTTCAAAATGAATTGTGGACTCTTTCAATCTTGAAATGGCATCACTGAAAATGGAATGATATTTTTTTGTTCTTCACACTAGTAATCGCCAGCACGAGAATAATGTATTATTCACAGAGCTGTCCTCAGAAAGGATCGGAGATCATATTCAAATGTAAGATGGGATTCCTCGTGAGCCAACAATCTGTTCGCATCAATGAAAAAAAAAGAAAAAAAGAAAAATCAAAACTCTTGTCCAGTATCATCTTCCTTTTTTTAATTAGATTTTAACACAGCTCTACTACCGTACTGGCGAAGTACGACCGTGCCTTCGTGTTTCAGGTTTGCAGGTATAACCATCTTGAACGAGATCGGAAGCAAGAAAGAAACGCAAAATGGCATAGAAGGCAAAAATAGGCCAAAATGGCAACATGAAACTCTACTGAAACAACCCCAGAAGCACAATTGCGCTTCCTATTGTCAAAAGCATGAAATAGTAAAATAACAAAATGACTAACTCTGAGCTCTAGTCATAAGAATCGGCCATTGTGGTGGCGACGATGTCAAAATTAGTGAACCCTGTGGTTGCGATGTCGGGACTGATGGGGAGCGTGGCCACGGTGGTGACAGGGCGGTGGTGGTGGTGGGCCGGCAGCGGGAATGGCGGCAGGGCGGCGAAACGACTGCCGATCCCCTGGTTGCAGACGCGGCAACCGCCCGACATGAATACTGTACGCGCACGGCGGCCGCCTCATCTTCGTTTCCGGAGCCTCCAGGCGCCTTCCGAAGGGATAGCGCTGTGTTTTCTCCGGAAACAGCGTGCGTGCCTCGCCGCTAGGGAAAAGTGTTTCTGCCCGGTTACAAATGCTGTCGAGCCACCCTGCTCCTCCTAAACCACAAGAGACGCGCCATTCTTTCAGTGAACATTCGTGGATAAAATGACGAGATATCTACACACTAATAAATTCAGAAAATAAACATCTCGATTATAATCTTATAAAGAAAATTAAAGTAACCTAAACATGACATTTTTAAAGTATTGTTATATAACATTTCCTGTAAAAGGAGTTAAATAATATGCACAACAACCAAACAAAATATATTAAGAATTGAAAATTTCTTTCGGGAGATAATTAAACTGGTGTAGGAAAAGGCCTTTAGAAGGATATTACAACTTTAGACCTACTATTGGTATTTCAATCTTTTTAATAAAGATGATGAACAGGGCGGCGGTGGTGTAACGGTTGGCGTATCGTGCTGCTATACTCGTTCGCGGGTTCAAACCGATCGAAGCATGGATTTTAGGCGCGAAAACAAATCTTCGTACGCCTGCCTTCGGAGGGAAAGTAAAGCGGCTGGCCCATGTTAGTAGATTTACGTCATGTAAAAGACCAAGCCTTCAAAATAAAAATTTAAATTCAAATGGCCAGTTTCGTCGCCCAAGTCCGGAAACTACCCTACCTCAGTAGGTGAAAGGAGAGTAACGAAATTTGCGTAGTCTAGTGAAGAGCAAGCCTCATGGCCTGAGTCTCGCCACGTAAAATAAGGCATTCAATCACGATTAGAATTAATGTCTCCAAAACAGTCATCATATAGTCTTAAAATATTTTGACAATTTGTTTTCCTAAAAATAAAAATTAATTAAAGTTTTGAAAACTAAATTTTCTTTCAAAGTAGTTTTTCAAATGAGCAGTTTTGGTCCACGCACTAACCTCTACTTATCTAGTATATAACAAAACAAAACAAAAAATCACAGTAGGAAACATGTCAGATTACAAGGATTGAAAAGTCAACATTCGGGAAAATGGCTTTAAGCTTATCAGATGCTAAAGCTTCAGTCATATTTTCTTTTCTTTGATCATTTCTCCGTTATTCTTCCTCCCATTGCGTACATATGTTCTGTTCTTATATTTTGGTTATCTGTATTTGGCTTAGCTTAAAGCTTTTATTCACATTTCCACTTTGAGTTTGGAAAGTGGACCATGACACCAACGCAACGCTTTATAAATATCAAAATATAAGAAAATCAAACAATAGTAGGAAAATACTAGTTTCATCACATTAAAGACAACAGAACGGTGGTTATGATAGTTAAAAATAAAAATAATAATTTTTCAATATTTTTCATTATTTCCCGGCTATATTTACGACCGGCCTTATATACTGTAACCTTAAGACCGGCCAGTGTTGTATTTATAGATTTCATCTTCCTGCAAACTGTATCTCCTTTCATCCCATTTCTAGAATTGAAGTAAGTGACTGAAATTACAGCAGGCCAGCCGTTATTTATTTTAGATAAAGAATGAAACATTGTAAAACAAATTTTACCTTAAAGTTTGAGATAAAAGATCAATAAAACATTCAAATGCTTAAAAAACCACAAATATTAGAGAACACAACTTGTCTGATATCAAATGTACACTGTCAGAAATTATTCAATTTAATCATCAAAGCACATCAAAGGTGATTAATGTACTTTTAAATCAAAATTTAATGCTTAAATTAAAATCAATGTAGATGTAATGTACATCAGTACATGGAACTTAGTACTTTAGATGAAAGAGATTAATATAATTCGTCATTGTTTAATGTTTAAAATTAAAATTCACCCAGATTAGATATATAATTACGGAACAATGGAACATAGATACTGTTTAATAACTTAAAATATTTTTTCCACTATTTAAATTAACGTAAAATAAATTTAAAATATACTTTTGTTTGAGTTTATATTTTACTATGATACATAATTTATCGTTTTTCTACAAAACCATTTAGTTTAATATAGTATTTGAACATATGAGTCAAAGGCTGCTTTTGCAACGTTTGCCAGCTGCCGGCTTCTTCTGGGGTTATTCTGGGGAGACTTAGAAATTCCGAACTCTTCTTGTCCCTTCCAGGCAAGACAAACTGTGACGGTTTGCATCCGCTATTTCGGTACCCAAAGCATTTCACATTAACGTATTCTGAAGGTTGCAGTCGTGTCTATGTGTAACAACATTAGTCTTTCTAAAACGTGTTTAAAAGTCATCACTTTGATATGAAAACATGTGAAACGTATAAATGTTATTCCTCACTTCCTGTTCTCATCACAGCACTTCATAGAGCGGTAGAGTAAATTGAGAGAGTTAAGCAATTCAGGAAT
>CAXIVR010000006.1:121760523-122052672 GCA_964035755.1 Teleogryllus oceanicus
ACTCGCACGCGTGCACTTTACAAGGCTGCGAGCGCGCGCGCACGGGGGTTCGCGACCTGCTGGGAGAGCGCCGCTCTGTCGCTTTGCGGCCTCACGCAGCAGCGAAACTAAAAAAGCTAGAGGACTCGTTCGCAAAATTTCCCATTCGGCAGCTCCACAAAAAAATGCAAACATTTCACATAGAACACTTACGAATAATAAATATATTATTCCCGCAAGACTAGTAATAAATGTAAAATTGTTCTCGAGAAGAAACATTCTATGAGCCCAGGCACTCTGGGCTCCAACACGACAAGCATGTTAATTACGCTCCTGTCACTACCCCTCTCCAAAAAAGAGATGCATGTGCAAAGTGCGACGTAATGTTGTGTTCTGTATCATTGATAGAGGGGGAAGTCGAAGTTTCTCTGTTTTGTTAAGGCTATGCTCAAACATCATGGATCGCTCGATATTGAAATCTCTGTAATATCCTTACGTTACTTCTGAGCACAAAATAAGTTCCGGGAATTGTATCGAGATACTACTCAAAAAAACTGTTTTTCCAATCTTATGGCGGTAGAAATAATTCGATATTTACATTTTACAGATTCGATAATTGAGTTAAAAGTATTATACTTGGTACTCTGGTGACAAGAGGCAAATCTGATGTAGCAAATAGCATTACATTTGCACTTTGAAGGAAAGTTTTCTTTGGTATTCATCACACATTCTCAAGGATATTATTCTTCGAGCATTGTACGTCGCCACGCACGCTACGATTACAATTCTCTTTCACAGAGTACTTCTCTAACAACACAGAACATTGATCACACGTCCCACAAAACAAAATGCCCATCTATTAATGTGTAACGAACGGATATATTGCCTGTCACTGGGCGTGCTCATATATAACTCAATACCCAATAATGACTGCCATTATAATAGATGGAGTTTCCATTAAACGTTCCTTGTATCACTTACTACACTTTATTAATACATCGTAAAGCTCGTGGAATTTATTCATATTTAATGAAGTTCAAAGTTCGCTATTAATAAACTCGCAAATAGCAAAAAGTAAAGGCAATACGTATGACCAACGACGCCCAATTGTCATCGCACTCCAATTAAATCGGCTATCTCTAAAAAGCTTCGGATTTTCCAGCGTTGGAACAAGGCCTACTGATGGCGGAGTGTGTGAAAAGTAAAAGGGAATGTCATATTTAAAGAGAAAGAATGAGAAAAAGAGAGGTGAGAGTAAAAACGGAATGTGGTCTGACGGGGATGATGTAAATTTTAACTGAAATAAACCTAGGTTGAAATCAATTAACTAAATATGTAATTAAATATTTTAAAATCGGAACTGCGTCTAAATTTCAGGTCAAATCATGCTGTCACATGCTCGATGAGAGTCTGCTGTCGCCAGCCGTATGACAGGGTGAACTATTGAGTTAGTGTAGGATGTCAGCCATGAGGACAGTGTAAGCTGTTGACGTGGTGTAAAGTCTGAAGTGTCCATGTTCTTTGTTCGTTTTTGACAAGGTCTCAAAAATACATGGACGAAATTTGGAAGTGTATATTTTGTTGCCAATTGTAGCATTCTGGTTGAATTTTTATTAAGACAAATTAGTTAAAACACAGAAAATGTTTCTATTGCGGAAGGTTGTAATTCCAAAAACAACAGTTCGCGTAGATGTTCTCGTCTTGAGATCAGGGCACGAAAGAAAAATCCAAAGCACTTCTGCCACATCTTTATCATTATCATCACTTCATAGGAGAACCCCATGGTAGAAAGGTCAAACGTTTGCCTCTGTGTACGAGGATTTAAAGGATGAGACTCAAAGCGCAGGCGATCCGTGGCATATGTGGTTTACAAAACATTTTAATATTACGTTTCCCCTGCCGCTCATTAACCGCTTCACCATCATCATACGTATAATAACATCAAACCACCATTTCATCAAAATCCTTCATGCATTCCAGGTTTTGTAATAGGGATCTGTCAGAATAAATGTAAAACATCATATCAATAACATCCGATAAAGCCGCTAAGGGAGGAAAAGGAAAACCAAACGTAAGGTGGATTGATAGATTGTTAGCGATTCCGGGCGCGTCAACTAACGAGGTCAATAGTCCGTAAGTGTAATGCATGTTATTCATCGGAGGTGGCGGTGATATTCCCCTGCTGGATGGCGAGATCCGGCTCCGTCCTACTGTTGGGTAGCGGGGTTTCCCTAACCAGGTATCTCCCACCAGCGGGCACCGCCCCGCCAGAAATGCTCCAATCCCCGACCGGTCTCCCGGCATGTGTAGTAGTGTAGTGCATGTGTGTATGTGTATGTGTGCGCGCGTGCAGGATAGGAGAAGGAAAGGGAAGATCGCGTCCGGTCCGTGGCCTGTTTGTTACGGAACCGCTCCGGCATTCGGCTGGCGTTGATCGCACAAACCACGGAAATCTACCGACCGGAGCAGCCGGCCGCAAGAATTCTCCTCAGACAGCAACTGAACTCGACATAGAACTGACAAGCTAGTGTAGAAAATCTTGCCGCCGTCGGGACTCGAACCTTATCACTACTTACTTACTAAGCGCACCCGCGTGCCGTCCATCTCCCTGTCAGAGGCACAGTAGTGACATCAGTTGATGCACTGAGCCACCTCTCTTTGTGCGAGAGGAGGAGGAGGAGGAGAGTAAGAACAAGAATGGAGGTGCAATGCTGTGCGGAGCGTCGCGGCGCTGCGCCTGGAGGCAAGCGCACCCGCGTGCCGTCCATCGACCTGCGGGGGCGGCGCCGCGGCGCTCCGCCACTTTTCGGAGCTTTTGCAAGGTCCGCCACTGGAAGCTTTTAATGCGAGAGGTAAGCAGGGCAGGAGCTCGAGGAGAGCCCTCGACAGAGCGAAGAAAGAAAGAAAGAAAGAGAAAGGAAAAGAAGAGAAGTGAGAGGGAGATAAAAAAAGAGAGGAGCAAATCTCGTTAGTGACGGCGCCCGCGCGGGGGTTACCGCCCTGTCAGATTCCGTGGGAGGCAAGGGCAGAGGAATTCATTTGCCTCGCCCCGCGTGTGTCGCGGGTGGCCGGGCAGGCTGGCTCAAGAGAGACGAAGCACTTACAAATGAGAGCCTGCATCAAGACAAGTGCGTTTCAAACACGAAGTTCCTATGAAATACGAAAGTTGAACGTTCATTTGGATTCAAATGGAAATTGTCAATTAAAACTTTAATCACATGCTTTAGATACTCAATTTTCCCTTTTTTTTCATGTTCACAAATTCACTGTAACTTCTTCATTCCCTTGCGCGATACGGTAATAGGGCTTGGTGGACCACTTACATAAAATTCTAAACCAGGTACGCATCTTTTTTTATCATACATCCCTAAAGTCTAGAATATTGAAGATACACAATGTATAACGTAACATTCAAAAAAAGAGAGGATAACCATCACAATTTTTTTTTTTTTTTTAAAAAATTTTTTAAAAAATAATTTTTTACATGTAAGTGCAAGAAGAAAAAAACCGTTTTCAGCATTACGAACCCACAAAACGAGCTTTTCTGTCAAGAAATCGGCATTTTGCACAGCAGTATGATGATGATATTACATATTACATTTTCGCTGGAGAGAACGGACATATTTTTGTCAGGATGCTACACTGATCCAAATCCAGCCTTTGGATGCTCCCATACTACGCAAAGTTTAACAGGAATCAGTTCAAGGATGAGGCGCTAGCCGCCTCCCCTCTTCCTGTCGCGATGCAGTGGCCAAAATCCTTCCGCGGAAATGGATTTGTTTCGCCGTCGCTTCCAATAACGGAAGACAAGCGACCGGGCGGCGAAACAAGTGTCTGGTCGGCCAAATCAACTCTTAAAGAAATAAACACAAAATGGAAACTCGAGAGCGAGCTACAGTCGCCAACAATATACGATTCTCAAGCGTTATTCGAAATCAAAAGCGACCGTTTCTTCTTTAATGTTGTTTATTGTCATATAGCCCTCCTTTTGGCTCTTCCTTCAATCTAGGTTTCAGGAAACAAGTCCCACAAACGTTTCATATTGGTTTTACTCAAGCTATATTAGTAGTCGTAATGCCAGGGTGTAACGCTGCCTCAGTACGTAGTAGTTCACATCTATATCGAGACATAATTTGTTTTAATATTTAATTTATGCATTATTAATATTTTATTTCCGAAGAGGTAATTATACAAAACTTATTTTGTTTTTCTTCAAACATGTTGAGTTTATGACAAATACACCAGATTAAAAATTATGGAAAAAAAATCTTAAGCATTCCATAAAAAGATCTGGCTATAGTAAAATAATTTTTGTTCGGTAGTTTAATAAAACAAATAAATAGGTACGAAATTAATATTTTCTCCGATAATAGTGTGGAGCTAATGAGCCCAATTCTAATGTACAGTAATACTCATGTAGTCAGATCAAGCCAAATACTCTTATTAAAGGCCTTTCGAAATGTCAAAATTAGGTTTCCGCAATAAAGTCTTACCTTCCCTCTGAAATTCTTCTTCCATCATGAACTCATTATTACAACAATATTTCCTACACAACTTTACCGTAGAGCATGCACATAAAACTGACATTGATTTTCTCTATACTTGAATAGTTTCTCTCCTTTACAATTCATACGATGTTCAGGGTGAAAGATACATACATATATAAAGCAATTAAATGTTGCTCAATACTTTGCATGATTAGAAATTCCCTCGATCAAAAATTAAAACATTACATGTTCCGGAAGATTCCAGCAACAGAAAACACAATTCAAATGTCAACTAGCTTCCCAGGTACAAAGTTTCCATAAATACAGAATTTTTGCCTTTATGTAGACACTACTAGCTGATTTTATGAAAAACAATGTGATCACAACTAAATGAACTCATCCAATGCCAGCCCCTTCGATCCCCAATGTCTCTTTTAAATCTTGAGTAAAGCGTATGAACATTAACACGCCTTAATGTAGTGATTAACGGCTTCTTCACAGAAGTTTAAAAAAATCCCTGCCAACGATCTTCAAAATTAGAAAGGTCAAAAAACCAATAGCGAGTATTTGAGGCGAGCGCGATTCCTCGCAGGCGGCGCAGGGAGGTGGGGGGCGGACGTTGTCCGGCGCTATTTCTGCTCCGTTTATTCATAGCCCCCGCTCCAGGAGTCGAACCCCGGCAACAGCTTGCGATGGCAACCCACGCATTTCGGCGCATCTTGTTCGGAGCGGCGCAGGAAGCGAATTTGAAAACATATGGCCACACCGTGAGTCGTCAGGGAAATACATTTCTTTGGAGGTCGTAGTCCTGAAGAGTGGTAGGTCGCACTTCACGTCCAGATTACTCTCCGGAGACTTAAATATTTGATCAGTTAATTAGGTGCAGGGAGAGTGGTGATGGTAACCTACGTTCAGATTCTCGATTTACATGTCATTAGTAGAAATGGAAATCACGGAAAAGAACTGCATTTTCTCCAGATACATGAGCAATCGATATTTACGACAAATTAGAAATTCAAAACCAGAAATGCTGTGGTTAATGAACATTAACGGATTATGTGATCAATATTTTTTGATGTGCACAATTATCATTCTTTCACTTTAGAAGAGAATACAGCATCCCATGAATGTTTAAGTTGCTCAAAATCGTTCAAGTAAATAAATTGTTCACATCACTTTTACATTTCGTTCATCCCTACATATTTGTCTGGAAAGAATGTACGGCTACGAAACCCTGGCACGTAACTCGAGTTGAAATATGAGCAACAGGTTCAACATTCCTCACGAGAAGTAAATGAAATTTGATGTGCAAAGACTTATCGCTTCGCTCTCATTTTATATTTGTAGATGGATCACACTCAAATAATCAGAAGCGACGGTTGCATGACACACAAATGAACTATTATTTAACAAAGACCATAACCAGGGAAAAATGTTCTCTAATTAGCATGCCACCTACAATACTCAATACCTTTATGATATCACTCATTTCTCTTTCACTGTAACGTCGCGTGATGAACTGCATCCGTAACTGCGAGCACATTTTTGCCATAGCAGTTTCTTGTACTATTGCACGCACTTCTGGCAACCGTTCACATGGAATGAGATTCTTTCACACGACAGTGGAGGATCATGATACTCGCCAATGCGGCAGTAATTCACTTCAGTGTAGGAGCATATTTCAGTTTGATATATTAAAAGAAATCGCTTTACACAACTAAAACTAACAGAAAATTAAAACTTCATCAATAAGCAAGTATCTCAATTTGATTATTTGCTTAATTTTGTGTTTTCAATGGTGGAAAGAATTAACATTCGTGTCCTAATTTTAACAAAAGCACGCACTCTATACCGATATTTACACAAATTAAGTTACATGCTTTCCACTTCCAGAGGAACTGTGGCAAAAGACAAAATATACAATAATTAGACATGCATGCAAAAATGTAGGTAAGTATGAAAAAAGAATAATGTAAACTTCCAGATTTTGGATAAAATCAGGGGTTTTCATTACAATTATTAATCTTTTGCTCGTAAAAAACAAAAAAAAAAAAAATACATGCCGTATAGGGGAGAAATATAACCTGCTCACGTTTTGTTGCGCTCAGAAATTCTATCCCAGTCTTTGACGTTTGACTATATATGAATTATGAATGTATGTACCAATAAGCATAGTTGACAACATTTGAAAATTAGAAATCCCCCCCCCCCGAGAAAACATATTTGCTTCCGCAAACAAACAACTAACATTGTTTTTGTAGTATTGCTGACAAAAAACTACCCCCAGTCCTCCTACTCTCACGAGTAAAATGAGTTACATTTACAGTCAATTGAGGCTGTATCACAATTTACTCAACGGATAAGGGAAAATGAACGAAAACCTTAATTGAGACGAGATACATTGGCTCACAAGCCGAAGAACAATACTCTTTATATTTAATATTTTAGAATTACATACAGTTCAAACGATAACCAAAGCATTTATATCACCGATGGAGAATAGCACTCACTGGAAAATTTAGAAATTAGAAAATAGGGGCACAGTTCACTCTCATGCAA
This sequence comes from Teleogryllus oceanicus, assembly GCA_964035755.1. NCBI lineage: Eukaryota > Metazoa > Arthropoda > Insecta > Orthoptera > Gryllidae > Teleogryllus > Teleogryllus oceanicus. The sequence goes on from CAXIVR010000006.1 coordinate 121,767,549, forward strand.
ACTGACAACAGAGCGACAGGAAAACAAGAGCCAAGGAAAGGGGGCTTTGGCACCCACCAGAGAATGAGGCGACGCCCGCCGATAACAAGCAGCGCACAGCCTTCCTCGAACAGCATTTAACAATGTGATGCAAAGCACAGCCCACTGCCTTACAACCTGCTCCTCGGTACTTGTATGTGCTACCGTATTTCCAGAACGTTTTCAGGGTATGCGTCAATGAATAAATGAATGAATGATAAAGAAATAGCTAGAAGATGGGTTTCCTTCACTCATCAATTGCATTAAACCATTTTGTAATAATATTATGTGGTAGATAATAATGCTAACTAATTGCAAACAAAACATTTCCATCGCTCAAATGAAGATAACACTCAACATTGAAAATAAAAAATGTAAATTTAAATATAAACGACTGAGTCAATTTCTCTAACAATGTTTAAGACATTACAATTATTTTTCAAGTTAGTGCTCAAAGAATTCTGTGGACTCATCTAGCGAGTAGGAAAATGAAAACTAAAACAGTTGCTAATGATTGAGTTCTACATTAGTACTCCATTCCAATCACGCGACTCCATCAGACGTGTAAGTTTTTAGCATTGATGAGACCAAAAAGGTTCATAAGTTCATAAAGTTCATTTCCGGTACCAATATCAGGTAAAACAAAATTATTACATGAACAAATGAACCGCAAGTAGTTCGTGAATTCTCATCAATATCCTTCTCCGTTTTCGACAGAAAAGAAGACTATTATAACCAAGTTTTAATAATAATAATAATAATAATAATAATAATAATAATAATAATAATAATAATAATAATAAGTTTCTTACAAAACTGAAATATTCCCACGACAATTCATTTGGGGGAAAAATCCCTTTCCGGAGCTCTTCAACTTTAAATACGTGTGAAAATCTTCCCCTTCTGAATCCACCGCACCACTCAGATCGGAGAAAATAAATAATATGCGGAGGTTCGTATATCGAGGTAATCTTTTTGTATATTTTCTCATATCGAACGATAGAAAGCGAAGCTATAAATCATCCAAAAATGAATCAATTCGAAGATAGAAAATAATAATAATAGAAAAATGCTTTAGGATGCATGAAAGGGCAGAAAATAGATTACGTGGCAATCACGCTGCGTTCTCTCTCACAGCCCAGCAGGAATGGATAACGCGGACAATAGACTCAATGAGAAGCGATCTGATTACATCGCACGTCGCTCAGGCAAATCAGTTCAAAGCGTGGGAACGGTGGACTGCAAGCAGTGACAAACGAGCGTTGTCGCGCGCGCATTCAAAACAGCCTGCGCTGTTTGTCGCGAGGAAGAGCGCGGGGGCCGACCCAGAGCACGGCTTTGGTGACGCAACAGCTTTTCGAACAGGTTGAACTTTCCAGTCGCTCGTTACGCATACCTTGCTTCAGCCAGGATCGGAGGGCGAAAGTAGAAACGCGTGGGTTACCTTGCGATCGGCTCCATATTTTTTTTTCCTTTTCTCTTTGTTTCAATACTCCCGTGATATTATGCTTGAGGTCTTCCCGAAGTGGATGCGAAACGGAAGAGAAGAGATTCATATTTATTTTCAATATACATATTCTTCATCAATATTACTTTACTTTCCACGGTTTTCCTCCCTTGAGTGTTCATGACATCTCAAAAAATATTTTCCCTCACTGATATTTCAAAATATTTTTTCTAGCTAACCACGAAACTACAATTGTCTAGAGCAGCACCGACAGATTTACGATTTCTCTAAAGAAAAAATATATTTGAAAAGTTTTCAAAATACAAAAAGATTGAGATTGGAAAAGCGTGAATTTTCATTCCATATCCGAGTTTTTTCATCGTAGCTTTTTCAGCTGAATGACTCATTCCTTCATTTCCCTTTGAATTAGTTTATTTTTACAGGACCTCGCGAGTCTCCCGCCAGCCTGGCCGCCCACCAGTATACGAGCGCAGCCACGCGGAAGGGAAAACCAACTCGTAAAGCGTGCCCGCACTGCAGCTGGACACACAGAATATTTCGGTCGTGATTCGCTGCGAGGACATCAACGTTTGACGATGAAGGCAGGAGAAACAGCTCCGAGCAGAGCCACGGGCCGGCGGCCAAAACCGAGGAGATGGAAGAAGGGCGCAGGACAGACAGCAGAAAACGGACGGAAAGGGTTGCGCAGCGAGAACGGTGCGGCAAAAGGACTTAACCAATATTCGGCGTCTAAGAAAGTGAGAAATCTTTACTTCGACCGATCTCGAGAGTAATGGGATACGAAGGAAGTGATGGATGGGCGAAGAAATTGAAAATCATACAAAAGTACAAACTTTCTTGTATTAAATCAACGCTTGCGAAAAAGAATATTGTAACTGGTATCATACTAACTCTACAACCATCACTTGAAAAACGCTCTAAAGCAAAGAAGTATGGTGGATTAAAAAAAACATCTGTAAGTTCTGAAAAATAAAAGACTTTAGTATATACACTCTATCCTTATAAAAAGAATAACGAAAAATTTGAAGCCACTTTAATGAAAATCTTATTCGTGTATTTTTAGGAAAGTGTTTCACTCAAAATTACACAAATTCTATCAGTATTTTGAAAAAACTGAATATGAAACGATTTAAATATTGAAGATATTTTGAATAAAAGATTCAATTACGGGTGATAATCGTAATTCAATTATGACGATGTAGGAAACAATTGAAAACCTTCGAAAAACAATTGATTTTTTTGTTATTTTTGAAAAATGAGAGGATTAAATAAAATAGGCCTTACTCATTTTTTAAGCGGACTCCGGTCTGGACAAGAAAAATAAAATAAAATACAATAGAGAAAACAATTTGAAACCATTTTCAGAAAATATCTGCGTGCTTCACATAATTTCATATACCTATGTGCTTCAAAAATTTACAATATCAGTTTTAAAATTGCAATGCATCGAATTCAGTCTAATCAATTGGGAAATATTCAATTTAGGAAATAACCTGTATGCTGTTTAGACGCTAGTTATTCACAGACATGTGAACGGCAAGGCGTTTAAAAAAAACCCTTCCCCGGAAAAACCGGTAAGACTCCCAAAACTTGTTTAGGGAATTACTACCTTATAATACAAGGTGAGAGAGAAAGCCAAGATACGGTTTGGGTACAGAAGAGTCGGAAAGTGTTAGACGAAAATGAATTTTTGGGCCCAAAAACGAAAAACAGAGTTGAGATATAGCGGTGACATTTTGGGGAAGGAAAGGTTAGAGTAAATCGATAAAAACAGGAGGTAATCTGAGGGACGGATGCAGGGCTAAGATTTAGATGTCAAAACGTTGAGGACAGTCGAGGCTCTAACTATCAAAACTAGCGTAAAGGGAAGTGAATGACCGAACTCCAAGGGAGAAAATGGAATCAAATTCATGAGAGTACTTCCCAACAAAGAGTAAAGGAGGAAGGAGGAAACCGGAAGATAAGAGTCAAAACGAAACGGTAGATTTTCCACTTCGCGTCAGCATCTGGGCGGATATTCAAGCGGGAGAACATTCTGGTCAGCAGAATGGCAGCTGCTCGAGACGAGACAAACGGAGCATGCAAAACGAGCCGCGCGAGGCAGTGCGAACGGGGAACCGGAGGGTTGGCTACTGTTCGGGGAGTATTGGTCGGCGAAAAGGAAGCAAGGAGAGGAGCGTGAAAAGTCACGAGGCGATCCGAAAAGGTTCGGCCGGGGCGGCATTTGGCCGGTGGGCGGGGCGAGGGGCGAGTGGCGAGAGGCGGGGGAGCGCTTTTCGCAGGCGGTCAAGGGCCGGAGGCGGGCCGACCGAGGAGCGACGGGGCGGAAGAGGCCTAGACGGAAGTTGGGCAGCGGCCCCTGCCGCGGGGGGGGCGGGCGGTGGCAGATGCTATCTGTGCGGGTGGTAATGGAGCGCCGCTGCCGAGCTCGTTACGCTTGCGCTGAAGGCAAACACCTCCGTCCGCGGTGGCGGTGGCGGCTAACGGACCGCCGGGGAAACGGGATCGCTCCAACTGCGTAATGAATGAATTCGCACGAGCACCTCGCGTGAGGGCACGTGCGGCTCCCTCGCTCGCTCCGAACCTTCATCGCAACGCCCAATGTCGAAAACGTTCGTGCGGGATTACAGCACCCCTGCGAATACTGCCACGCGCCTGCAAACCACGGCTGACACGTAACAAGTTCTTCGTGACGAAATGGTATTATTAAAAACGGAATGATAGAAGTTGAAATAATTATTACTATATATTTAAAACATTAAATGAAAGAAGCATATTTACAAGTTTGCGTGTATTTAAGACATCTGTGTCGTAATACTTTAAAATCAATAAAAATTATAATCCCAACCTACTTGTTTTTAACAGAAGGTAAGTTGATGACGGACTGAAAGGGAATAAGAACCAGAATAAAAAAGTGAAATGAAATAGAACATATTGTAATGGAAACATTGACATATATTATTACATGTATTTGTGTTATAATAGCATTGGAGTATGGAGTAAAATTTATTGATGCCATTTTACGAATCACATTACAACAAACTACTGTAAATTCGGAATAACGTCGTCGTAAATCAGCAAAAATTAGTTTATAATTGACTTTTTTATAACTGCAAAAGATAAAGTGCGAAATAGATAGAGATTTCAGGTGGTTAGATTTGCATCAGAACTGTCTTGGATCTAAGAATTAATCTTCTTTATCTCTACGACAGTCCTTAAAGCATCTTCGCCGGAATTTACCGTTCCGAGTTGCATTATAAAACTTCAAATAACAATTTATTATAAATCAAGTCAACAATTGTTTTACACATTTCTACATTTAAAACATACATTATTATGAGTTGATTTGCTACCAACAGATGCCATCCCTAATCGAAATTTGATTTCGAGTATCGCGGATGCACTCCTCCGATAATCCTCTGCACGTCGTTCGGTGTTATTCAGTGAAAGCAATCGTCTTCAGCTTTACAACTGCAATAGCCGGTTTCACGTTCGTACCTGTCAAGTGGCTAAAAGAAGGTAGTAATGTCGTACTGCGTAGTAGTCGGTGGCATGATAAACATCGGAACTTCTAACGGTAATGTTTGCGAGTATATTTGCAGTAGTAGATAAGATGATACACCAAAAGCTATTCGTCTGTAATAACATCGCAACAAAACCAACAGCCGGTCCTAAGCACGGTGACTACAGCGTACATCGTCACAGTATGGTGGTTCCAAAAGTCGCTGTTTAAAATTTACGAATGGATATTCGTCCGTTGACTTTTTGACAAGCTGGGTTGCGGAGAACCTCATGCTGACCCCATAATTGACAAGCCCGCAAGTAAGTGTCTAGACCGAGGAAAACTTGTTCGGGAATGTTGAGTAACCGGGGTAAGCTAAAAACCGCCCACACAAAAATAAAAGTCATCTTACTCTCACATCAAGACGAGTACAGGTTCTCTCTCTCTCACACATACAGCATCTCCGATGATACATTAGGTCAAAGCACTCTGCCCCACACATTGGCGCAAGCCGATTTTCTCCAGAATAAATCGGTGCATGAAGCACCCATAATTATTCACGACCGCTCCCACACCGGTAAGAGTGCCATCGAGCAAAAGTGAGAGGAGCGCCGGTGCACCTCGGGGCTGGCCGGGCGGCGCCTGGGGCGAGAGCTGCACCGGCTGGCAGCCGCGCGGAGAAAATGGCCAAGGCCCACGGGCCGTCGCCACCGCGCCGGGCCGGGCCGGTCGCGAAGTGGAGCGGCAGCGAAAGTGGTGGATCATCCCCCGCCGGCCACGACCGTCGTGCTTTCTCCCCCTTCCCTCTCGAGCCCTTTCTTTCCTCCGCTCCCCGGGCGGGCGGGCGAGCGAGCGAGCGAGCGAAAGCCGAGAAAGCGACGGGCCGGGTTCGAACTCCGGGAGGTGCCGCGGAGCGGACTTCGATTTCGCACTTCTTGTGCGCCTTCGTGAGACGGATGTGCACTTTTCAGAAGAAACCACTTTACACTGAAAATATCTGAATGCATTTGGGGAATAAAAAGTAACGTACGCAGACAAAAACGTATTTTCTAATTCCACGTCTAGAAAGACTCTCACATCTCTGTCACATATCTGTGGGAAATTATGTGATATGAATACTAAACATACAAACAATCTTGGTCCAAAATAAAATATCCCTTCTATATAAAACACACAAATAAAAGATAACAATTCTTTTATCATTTATAAAACACCATTGACACAAAAATGTTTTACAGTTAATTAAGGAATTAACCCTTCCAAGGGTGCTGGGCCCTTACAATCCGGTTTTCAGGTCCCTAAATGATCACAAGTTATGTTTCATATTATGTAATCTATTAAACAATTCTATTTGATCCTTCATATTACCTTTTTAGAAGTTTGGCTATTCTGATTAGCTCTCTTCTCCTACCACGAGCTGTCAAAAAAATTAGGAATCTCCGTATCTGTGGACATTTAAAATACCTATTTGATATTCTTTAAGATTCACCCGTGCCTCGGTTCGCAATATCTCTGATGACAACCGTTAAACAATATTAGAAGCTACGCAATAATATCCAGATATTAAATATATTCGGAATTAGAATTATTTCGGACATACCAAAATCGAATCCTTGTAATCTTATTAGTTCTCAAAAAGAGTAACGTGATAATATAAAATCAGAACTAAACTTTTGACAGTTTATTGAATTGCGCATGCGTGAAAACGCTGTAGCTTGAGGTAATAAGAACGTATACGGTAAAGTGTACGGCTGGTAGAAGCAGCGAAAAGAAGACAGTAGTAGCTTCCCTCCACACTTGTTCTAGACGCCGGGTAAGAAAACGTATAAGGCAAGCACAGAATAAAATGCACACATGCAATTCTCGGCTCTGCAAGAAAGCCATGTCCCAGGAGCCAAGAGCGTCTTTTGCTGATGGTGGCTTGCCAAACCTTCACGCCAATGACCGTCAAAGTGGAACAACGCCTTACTAGTCTATCGCTGTCGTTTCCTATAATTTAGCCGTCATTATTCAACGCCATCTTCGCACAAAAAAAAAAGATTTTAAACCGCATATCCTCGCTAGTTGTTACTCCACAGTGAACCCAACGCCTCCACGTACGCGAGCAGGGCCGAAGGCTAGTGCACAATCAGAACCCTTTTCAGACGCACCGCCACACATGGCTAGCCACCACAAACAACATTCACAGCTGGTAGCTCCGCATCCGATCGCTTCGCCGGGCGGCCGGGCGTAGCTCCAGGCGCAGCGCCCCAGCCCTGCACCCGCCTCGCGCCGCGCCGCGCCGGGCGATCGCCAGAGCGTGGCAGCCAACCCACGCCAAACCCATTCTAATTGGATGCCTGCTTTTAAGTGGCGGTATTTCTATCATTTCGTCCGTCACTTTACTGCAGACGTGGTTGGATTAACGTACCGCTAAATCGCCTCTCGGCAGAAGTCAAAATTCCTTGAAGGATCACAATCGAATTGCTGTTAATAGGTAATATCAAATGAATCTACCTTCGAGGCTAAGCTTCTATGATCAGAATTAACTTCGACAGGCTTCCGCAGCAATAGCCGAAGAAATCTTGGATGTCAAGGGACACTGTCGCACGAAATATTGCCGTTTTCCACAACCATGCCGAGCTTTTCTCATCATTCCCAGAATGAGGTCGTAGAATGTCGTTGGAAAAGTTGGTAATATTGCCTGTATAATAAAACCTCGTATAATATTGCCTCAAATAATGAAACGCTACAAAGTTCTCTGGCTTCGATACACACGCCGACGCTCCTCAACGCCAAGGTATGCAAGCCATCCTACCAATTTCTATCGAGTTTCTGAAATTAAATACTCCGTCGAAATAGTCATCCCACTGGGACAGCACTCCCACACGATGGCGGGGCTAACGTTCACATAAAATTTACATCGTAACAAGGCTGCTAAATAATGATGACACAACCCCAGTGCAAGTAAAATTTCGCATTCTCTGGTATAACGAGGAATTTCTTTCTCATTGCGTGCGCGAAATAGCGCGCTAGGAATTTCTCACATTAAAAAATGAGTATAATACTGAACTGAGTTCTCAAAGTTGTGTGCAGTGTTGGAAATGTTGTTCAGTGTTCGTTTCCCCAAAATTATGGTAAATATTCAATTATTCTTATATGGTAAATATCCTTATTCTCTAATCATAATTCTACATGCATTGATTAAATCGGCAAAAACGAGAGTTCGTAAACCCTTTCTTCTGAGTGATAATGTGTCATTAAGTATCGCGAAATCCTATAAGGAATATATACTCTGTAGATTGCCGGGAGATTCACTAAAAAAATCGGCCACCAATCGCTGTTGCTCATTCAGAGAACAATTCTCTTCATAAATGTGTCGGACGCGAGCAAGGAAGTCAGGGTTTTTATTTTCGTTCATTTTTTTTTCTTTTTTCCTTTGAACTGTAACATGTAGTTTTTGCCAACTTAGGTTTTTGATATTATCATCTTGATGGATCTTTCTAATTCTTGTTGTTTTATGACTTTGCAACTTTGGATCAACAGGAGTCATGCGACACTTGGAAGTGCTCCTGGTACGGAGTTTGAGAGGACTGCTTGCTTGATTGAATCTTTATTGGTTGCGGTGTTGCCACAGCACAAAGCATCTCTCCTACCTGAGGTACGAAGCCCGTGCACGGCACATATCTGCAATAAACAGCCTGCGACAGCCAATAAATAACATTTCTCCCCCTCCGGTAATTTTCCGCACCTGAAAAGCCGCGTGGCGGGCGGGAGGTGGCGCGTCGCCGCCGCCGCCGCCCAGGGCGTCACAACGACACCTCCGTCGCTGCTGGCGCAATTTCCGCCCCTCTCCCCTGCCCTCCCACGCCCCTCCGCCCGAGGGGGCGGCGCGATACCAGTCGCCTGTAACGAGTCTCTCAATGGCCGCGCTATCGACACGCCGCGCAGCGCCGCGCCGCCACACAATGGGCACGATCCCGGGACACCGCGCACAATGGCCCCCCCGCGCCAACTTGACGCCACGCCGAGCAGCTGCGCTGCGAGCGGCCCTGCTCCTCCGGTAATGGAAGAATGGGCAGAGATAGGGAAGTGGAATTACGAGAGGAGATGGAACGTACGGATACCACAGCACGTTGAACAACTCGTACGTCGATGACATCGGACACCAGTAATCTTACAATATCAATTCACGTTTCTCATGTAAAATGATGCGCCTTTGAACATAAAAATATGTGTTCACGATATTTATAGCAAACGATTTATTGTTATAAGTCAAGTTCCATTTCCACAAACATTCTATATTTCACTTCCGTAAATAGGAGAAAACATCCTTCAGAGTTTCAGAAAAATCCACAATTAATAAATGTATATGTATCGCGTATATTTCACGTTGGTACAATGTTTTTCCTACACCCGTATTTTAGTTTCGGCTTTCTTGCCCCAAACATCGATTTACCACTATCCCGACCGATTCTGTCGTTATCGGATACAAAATATCGATTCTAGAAGTATCGGAAATACCGCAACGTTCCTCGCCAGGCATTCCAATTTCACGAGAGGCCGCGCTGCAGGCGACCGGCCGGGCCCCCCCCCAGGCGCAATGCCACGCGAGTACCGAGAGGTGACTGACTGCAGCGACGTGCGCGTCACGCTCGTACATGCGATGCATGGTTACTGTAACGCCCGCGCCGCGCCGTGGTTTTGTTCGCGGAGTCTGGTGGGAACGAAACGAATGTCGCTGAAAAGCGCAAATGAATGAGTTGTGCGACATTAACTGCGCTTTACAGGTGCATAATTTTGATTTATGAATCTCTGTACTACCCTATAAACACATTATGTGTACACTGTTTTGCATTTCAAGTTAAATTATCTTCCCGTGCGGCATCGTTAAACAGGTGCAAAATGCAGCCAAAATGTCATTCTGCTCGCTTGCAGGGTACCATCAAAATATTCTGCTCAGCGTACCGGAGAAGAAGGTATTTTTGTAAGGCTACAAACTAGCAGTGAATTTACAACTACCATGCAAAGTTAGTACTAAGTTTCAGTACGTGCATTCAATGCTAATTTCACCGAATGGAAATAGTATGTTCTGGAAATGAACACAGCGTTCTAACGTACAAGGGACTCTAGTATACACCACATACGTACTTAATTTAATACAAATGATAGGATTTTCTCAATATAGAGTGCTGCACGTATACCACGATACGGATTAGTACTCCACACTTCAATTTCCAGTATTTACTAATATTTTTCTATAAAATAATATTATGGAAGCTAATGACGCTATCGTCCTGAACTCCCTTTTGATTGTTCCAAACGAAGTAAACGATTATAGATGAATCATGATAGAATGATAATTCACTGCAAATAGAATTAACATGTAAAACCTACATCATCTGCGCGGCACGTGATTTGCTTTTTTTACTTTCGAGACCATTCAAATTAATATGTGCAATTATGTTTCTTTACACATCTATTAACTAAGTATCTTATGCTATCAATAGTTTTCTTTACAAAAATTAATGAAAAATTAAACAGTTTCTTCCAGATTATTCAAAGCTACCTCTGAGTGTACCGCTGATTGCTGCTCTGAGGTAAATCAAAGGGATATACAGTCTACAGAATGTATTCATTTCAACCAGTCACTAAGTATCATATGCCTTGCTTGATCGCTGTTATTTTAGCAACACCTCAAGTATCATATCATATTTAAACTATGTCTGTAAGTTCCGAAAAACTTTTCAAAAAAATTAATTTTTTTTTAAAAAATTTTAAAACATTTACAAATTCAATCAATAATATTTTGTTTTCTTTGTAAAAAAATTTGGATTGTCAGCCCGGTAGCCGAGATCGCTAAGGCAGTAGTGTCGTAGTGATCTCGGACCGAAGGGTCGCGGGTTCGAGTTCCGCCTCGGGCATGGTTGTTCTTGTGTTCGTCCTTTCACCCCTTATTACCATATCGTTTCATCTTCATAATTACCATACTGTTAACACCAATAGTGGTCGCTAATAACCTAGAAGTTGATGCGATCTTAAATAACCAATTTTTAAAAAAATGGTTTAATGCAATCCGCAACCCACTTATGTACTGCGAAGAAAGGAGTGCGGGTTGCGTGCATACGGGGCATGGCCGGAGGGAGCGGGGGACTTAAGCTGGTTTAAAATTAAAGAAAATCCTTAATACCCACTTCCGATGTGAAATTACAAAAATAATCAATTAAAACTGAAACTTTTCGCCTTGTTTCACACTTAATAATATTACCATCTTTTAGTTTTTAAAATGTGTAAAACACTCATTTTGATATTTAAAAAAAAAGGATATCAGGCAAAAAGGAAAAAGGGATGAAGAAAGATCGGAATATCTGACTTGAGAAATGGACGTAGCTGTAATCAAATGAAAGTAGCACACGAAAGAACAATACAGACAACATACAGTCGAAGCCTGTCATAAGACAGATCCACCAAGAAGAAGCACACAGACTACACCAATTTTTTCAGAAACGTAAAACATGGAAATGATGTGTTATTTAAGTCTTCCCCGTAAGAGGAACGTTTCAGCGCCCACATTACCGACCAGTGTATCGCAATATTACACACACCTGCCTCCATTCTTTTAAGGGCGCATATATTTCCTCCGGCGCCCGGCCCCTCCCTATCTCCCTTCACTCAGTGTATCCGCCGTCCCGCCCCGCGCCGCGCCAACAGCTGGCGAAGGCAGTGCTGATGCGTGAGGCAGCGGAGGCGCGCAGAGGTCCGAAACGGACAGGCACGCAGGTGCAGGGACGAAAAAATAAAATGCAATAAAATAACAAGTGAAAAAGTAACGAGTGAAAAAATATTAGAAAAATAAATGGTTCATGTTTGTTCGATGTAAAATGTGAACATGAACAATTTTCCAATTAAATTATTATTATTATTATTATTATTATTATTATTATTATTATTATCATCATCATCATCATCATCATTGAATTCGAATTAGCAATTCTTATGAACTAAGAACTATTATTTCTTGTTTGTAATTGATTCGGAAACTTCAACTCTCACAACTGAATAGTTTTCGCAATCGTTTTGTGATAGTGAGAACATAACGTGTAATTTTCTACAGCAATTATTTAACTCAAAGGTTGAAGACCATCAATTCAAAATCACAGAGTGGGAATAAAATGAACAATGGATGTAACTTTACTGATTCGGAACATCTTTATTTTACTTTATCCCAATTTTGTAGATAACACCTACACCACAATTATACATTTTCATTTATTGAATGCCAAGCGGAAGTCCGCAGCGGAAAAAAATGCCACGCGCGCTTTCGGCGGAAGAGCGGGCGACTGTGCTGCAGCGAGGGCGGCGGACGCGCCGCGCCGGGAGAAATACGCCTGGCTGTGAAGTGTGCCTGTTAAGGCTTTTATTGCGCGCTGTTTCCGCAGCGCTGCGGGGGCGAAGACTTTCATAAGGCGCCTGCCGGTGCGTTCCATCCATTGCAAATGAGCATAAAGCCGCGCGCGCAGCGGTGATGTGCCGGCCGCACTGCCCTAACGCCCGTCGCGCTGCCCGGCGTGCCAACTACCCTTTTGTCGCCAACGCCACGAATTCATTTCTAACTAGGGCGGAGACGGTCTAGTATATAGACGGTTGACAAACCTTGTAATAGACACATAAACGTATGAAAATTAGAAGTGGCAGAGAGATGATAGTGGTACGTTTTGTTAAAATAAGGTAGTACCGGCAGAGATGGCACAGGGCAACAGTTGTAGCCACTGCAGCATCTCCGACGGTGGCGGACTTTCGACACTAACCACATGGCTAGGTCGAATTCAACCGCTAACTGGAGAGTCATTTTAGCGGGCAGGGAGTTGAGATCCGTGGGAGTTGAGTAGTTTTCCGTGGTTTATACGATCACTACCACTTTTAATGACGGAGCAATACCCTAACAACCGGACCACGGACCGCGCGCAATATTCTCTTCCTCATCCTTATTCTCTTTTCTTTCCTTACACTCATGCAAAATATACACGTTCTCATACCTACATATATACTCATACATACATGCACACATACACGTGCATACACTACAATACACATGTTGATAGGAGCAGTTGGAACCTTGGAACTTGTACTAGCTGGACCGGAACCCCGCTGGCGGAGATACTAAGAGGAAACAGCCCGCACGTCGACTTAGAGGTCGGCGACGGATCTCAATATCCAACGAGGGAGGATCACCGCCACCACCCGGCATATAATATTCAGCTATCCTACGCTTACGGAACTAATTTCCATAGAGTTTACACAAAATAATCAATCGACGCGATGGCGCTATGATATTTGCATTGCTTTTAGAGATAAAAAGAGAGTTGTGGAGAAAAATAGGAAAGTGATACTATGCAGATAGTAATCCTAATTGAAAATGATTTCGACGAAGAAAAACTGCTTCTTAGGTCAAGATAAGACAATGAAAATAAAGTTGTAATGCCGAAGTTTCGTTAGGTAGAGATACCAAGAATATATAACAGTATTATCACCATTTTGGACATGTAATGAAAATAAGGTTGATTGATGCAAACTTTCGACATATTTCAGCTATTCTACATTTTGGGAAAATGTCACACGGTCTTGTCTCAATTACTTAGTTATTACCGTTTATCTTTGAGGATTCTGTGTACGTAGATAAGAGAGGAACGTGACGGGAGAGCCACGCGAACCGTGGAGGTGGTAGTGAGAACGGACAACGCGACGCAGCGATGTGGGTCGCGTGGGCGGGGCGGCAGATGGGCTGGCAGGTGGAGGCAACAGGTGGCATTGATGGCGCGGAAGCGGAGGCTCCGCCCTGGTCCCTTACAGCCGTTCGCACTCTCCATCAGGCAGGGCGGCCGCCCGCGGGGGCGCGTGGCGTGAGCGCACGGGGCGAGGTGGGGCGGGGCGGGGCGGGGCGAGGTGGGGGCGGGCGGGGCGCGCGGGCGGCGCGCCGGGCCGGCGGCCGGGCGCCGCCGGAAGCGCGCGTAATTGCCGGAGCGCCGGCGTCGCGGGCGACGCCCGTTCGCACGCCCGCGCCGTCGCCGTCGCCGTCGCCGCCGCCCCGCCCTCGCTCTCGCACCGCCGACGCGTGGGCGCTCGCGCCGACCCTCATCGTCGCCTCTCGACTTCCCGGGTCTCTTTCATTCCATCAATTATGCCGTATTTATTTCACGTGGCCAGACTCGGCCAACAGGCCTGCTCTTCCGTCTGACAACATAAATTCCGCTATTTCCGCCAGAAAGACTATCACTCCGGTGACGAAACAGGCAATTTTGAATTTAGTTCAGAAGATTCTATTAGACTTGAGGATCTATTACATACAGTAAATCTACACGAGACAATCGGTTTTACTTTTTTAGGAAGAAGTACACAGGATTTTTTGCCCTTAAAAATACACGGTTTCGATCCGGACTCGCAAACTTAAATATAACAGCCCCATATGCTAACCGTTATACCATCAAACGCGCCTTCCGTCAAAACGATGGACCTGAGGGCTCAATATCAAACAGCTGAAGATGTAGAGAAGAGATTTCTGTTATCACTCATTTCGAAATATTGAGCATTGGAGAGTCGGGAGTTTAAATGGTTAAATTGAATGAAGGAACTACTTTGTGACGCACGCCACCAGTTTAAATATCAAAACTGCCATGCGCTTAACTGATTTAGCGAACCTAGACAGCGTAAAACACTACACTGGCAACTATGTTCGAGTCTCGCGTACGTCATTGGTGTTTTCACCTAGTGATTGCGGCCTCGTTGGCAAGACCTACCATCACGTCGTAACCCATTGAATTATCATTCATCTTTTTAAAATTCTTCTTGAAAATCATGTTTCTGCCCTTGCGCGCCATTATCCATTTATGATAAGGCATTAACGGAAAATAATGTAACGCAAAGGCGCCGACAGAAATGCAATGACTAATTCTCAGTGATCTTTCAAACCCCTTGGAAATGAACATACTGCCGCATGTATGGCGCGGAGCAGCCCTGCGCCATCAATACTTATCATAGGCTACATGAGAACTTCAATATTTTACTCGCTCGTCGGCGTAACATCTGGCCCTGACGATATGAGACGATGAGGGGCTGACGGATGCTTCGACATTTGACACCGCGTTCCGCAGTTGCAAAAACAAGGAACAAGGGACCAACGAAGTAATTTGAAGAAACTCTCACACAATTTTTCGTTGTCACAATTCTGGCGAAGAAGCCAAGTCTAATTCAAACGGCCTTCTGTATTCCCACGTGAAAGGAAAAGAAGATTTACGTTATCGACGTTGGAAGTATTTGCAGGGAAGGTGGAAATTAATCCACCCCAGGGCGTATAAGGAAATCGATATATATATTCCGATTCCTGGCTGGTGTCTCTGGCTTGTATAATGTACCGTTTGTACTGTATCGATATATTACAGTTATTTGCTTCTACGTATACGAGATAATTTATAAAGGTAGGACTCTTGATGAAAGACACAGAACATTTTTAACGTCTTTTTCTTTTTAGATCATTTCTCTCGCCTGCATATACATACTTTCTTTTTTATTTTTTTTTTAGGAGAAACAATGTTGGAAAGGGATAATACGCGTTTCACAAAGTTGTTCGGTTAAAATAAAGAAGACCTGCAATTTCCCCTTTTCGACCACCAATTAAAACTCCGGTGCATCTTCATAGGCCTTTTTTTAACGATTGAATTAAATTGCCTTTCTCTCAAGGCCCATTACATCAGATGTCTTCTTTCATCAAATCACTTTCCTCCAAATTAGGCTATGAAAACAAGTTTTGTTTTTTAACCACGAAGTCGTTTGAACCCGATAAAAATTATATGAAATACAACTCATCGCTTTAGAAGTATTTTCTTTTCAAATGAATTAATTTAAAAACGGTCATTGATGGAAACTTCTACTGTTCCAGTCAAAATTAAAAACAAGTTTACGAAGTACGATATCTCAGGAAGGTCCCATTATACCCGTTGCGATAATGCTTCATGCTTAGATCATAAGAACCGATTTAGGACATCCTCGTTCCTGGACATTGCGTACGCAATTGTCAACAACAGGCCCTGCCCGAAATAAGCGGCTTTGTAATAAAAGATCAAAAGCCAGGTTATCTGTCAGCAACGTAGCAAGCGGAGCCCAGAGGGCTAATCACTGATTGGGCTAATGACCGCAGACGTACGAACTCTTGTTCTGCGGCGACGGCGGCGAGCGGCAGCAAGTTCATTACCGCCTTCATTAACCAACCGAAACGCGGCCGCAACGTCCCAGCGACGCCGACGCGGAGAGCAACCGCGGGGCGCGAGCGGGGCGGCGTGGCCGAAGGGGCAGGGGCATTGTGGGGCAGCGGAGGTCAGTGCAAACCAGCACGCGCCTCCACAATCACTGGCACAGCGGGGCGGCGAAACGAGACACGCAGCGCTTCGAGCCGCCGCGGCCCGACGGCGGAAACGGTAACAACGGAGGGCAAAGCGTCGTGGTTGCAGCGGGAGCGGCGCAGAATACGCCACGGGTGCTTAGACCTTTCTATGCGGTTGGTTTGCTCTCTCTCTCTCTTCCTTTTTGCTGAGCAATCACATTTATTTATGTAATATTGATGTCAGCTTGTCAAGCTCATCAACCAAAAATATTCATTACGTCGGATGGCCAGCGCCCATCCATCCGGATCATTGAAAATTATATAAAAGAATAGAGTAAAAACAGCGAGTGTAGGAAGAAGTTTTATCTACTTCAATGTACTTGTGTTTTCTAGGTATTCTTAAAATTTTAATACACTCCCTAGCTGAATTCCTCTAGCAGAGTACTAAAACGTAGTGGTTTGCTATCATTAAAAATACATCATTCTCATGATTTTAATACTGCCCTGAAAAATGGCCACATACAGATACTGCGTGTATTACAACGAATACACCACTCAAATTGCAAAGCAACCTTTCACACTTTAACTTTGGTTTATAAAAGGTAGCTAACAAGTTTATTTCGCAGCACGACTCACTGCACGCGTTTTTATACGTTTGGTGAAAAAGTTTCCGGATGAAAATTGTTGTAGCTGGCTTTGCGTTAACCCTCGGATATTTAGGACTCAAATGTTTGCTTGAGTTTTGAATGGCGCCGTTTGTATCATTCCAGCCCTTCGAATAGCACGGGACTCTGTTTTTTTCTGTGATCAATAAAACTATTTTCTTATGTGCAGATTTTAGTATTACTTATTGCAGTTTACGAAAGATTCAACAAGGGATAGATGAAGTACACGCGATATATTTGTTACACGCGATGCCCTTGCGTACTCCCCTTCAAAGCATTATGGTAGATAATACTTAGATTAGATTCATTGTAAACTTTGGACAACTAAAAGAAGCAAAAATGTCTAAGGAAGTTGATATTGTGGCGTGTACAGACGATTTTCTTTGATTCTTTAAACAAACTGTAACTGAATCATACAGAAAAATAATATTCCTACTTTTTTAATATTGAATATTCTTCTGATGTTTTGATAACTGATCACAAAGGTGACATTAACATTTATTTCTTAATCAGTGCTCACGGATAAAACCAAAATATTGGATCGAATGGGAAGTTAAAGCATGGTTCTTTAATATTCTTTTAATTCCAATATTTCATAGAATTTCATATTACATAATTTTCCCTGAAATTTATACCTAAATTGTGCCAATAACTGCTTCAATATACAACCGAACATATCAGCATTGTGTTTAAAGGTAAATAGCCGCTGTTTGACTCGAAATCAGGATTATCATCTCATGCAAACAGGTGCGACCCACTGGAATGTGATTAAAGTGACTACTACGGTCGAATTGTGCAGCGCTCTAGAGTTGTATCAATACCTACATTTAGTTCCCGCTATTATTAGCGGGAACCAATGTAGTTCTTATGAACTACAAAATTAACAACTATAAAAGATTTGGAAGTTTAAGCGAAGAGAAAATAAATATCAAAGTCATTTATGTTTACAGGTATGGTTTCAGCATAGGATTCTATAACCTATATATCTCACATTTACTCTAGGATTTTCTACTTAAGTTCTGGAGGTACAGAATTTGCATTTGCATTGGTCAATAAGTTTGTGACGTTTAGATGAAGAATGATAACTTAATTATACTCACCCTCTTTCCTCCGGTTGTCTCGATTACAGCATGAATAGTAGAGGTCTTAGTATTCCAGACCTATAACAATAAAAGCACGTTATTACTTTCAAACGAAGGAAATACATTTTACTTCGTTGATAGTTTTAGCAAAAAGCACGAGGTTATAAACATTAATCTATTCGAAGGTGGGGTATGAACATGGATTGTAAACAGATTAGTAAGAGCTAACAAAATATTTTGTTTAACAAAGTAGATGATGGAACCGACAATTCTACGAAGATGATTCGAAGAATAAAAGAAAAAAATCAACACGTGGACAACACTAGGTACTCAATAATTTCAATAGAGGAGAAATTGTGTGGATGGGTCCAACGACAATCACTATGCGCTAGGATTATTTTTTCGGGTCGTACGATTTCGGTAAACCCTTACTATCGCTTATTCTATAATATGTAAGTTTGCGTACTATGCTTGAATTCTAGGATTTCGAAGAACACAACGCAAAATCGATGAACTAGAGGGAAGAGAGAAGAGAACGTCGTTAGCACCCGTGTGGCACCTTGGACAACTCCCTGGTGGATGTGCTGGAAAGAAGGCATCTAGGAAGCTGCTTGCCAGAGTGATGTGATGTGGTCCAACAGAAATCGATTCTTTCATATTTACAGTTGGAACATTGATCCAGTCGTCTTCACCAGGCAGTCCACACCAAATTGGGCGAAAGAGGAAGTAGTGACACCGTCAGCCAACACTATTATTTTCCAACGACGTTTTCGTTTGCATTAACACATCCGCTCAATCTTTTCAACAGCAACGTGCTGGAGCAAACCGAAATCCACACAGACGGAAACACAAAAATATTGCTCTATTTTCGCGCATCCGGTTCTTCGCGCGCACGACCGAACCCGCTGACACGTCAGTTTTCGCACTTTGATCATATATCAAAAACGCACGTAACCGCAGCTCTACGGAGTGGCGCGACAGCGAAGAGGGACAAGCACTCACGCACACGCACGCGCACACACACACGCACGCTCACGCACGCACACGGGCTGCTGCCCACCTGCAGCAGCGCTAATCAGAGAGCGCAACGGCTGCGGCGCCCTCCGCGCTGCCCTAATTGGAGCTCGCCCCCACCCCCGCCCACGCTCCGCTCCGCTCCCTGCCTGCTGGGAGCCTACCTGCCGTCCATTAGTCCCGTGTTTCTCAACCGGCATGGCATCGGTATTAGCGGGACGCGAGAGGTGGTTCGGAAATTTTGTCGTGTGCTACGAGCGCATCCAAATGGCGCGGACGACCACGGTACCGCACCAACGCTCATATTCCGAATAAAGCACGGATGACCTCCCTTTGTTTTGTACGAGTAGTTTTGAAGGGAAAGGCAAATCATCACGCAATACGAATTGCATTCTAAATCATATTCATAATTACTTATGGAAATAATATTTCTGCACGTTTCCTTAAACGAATGAATTTAAACGCATTGCGAAATATTTTACTGGTAACAATACACTATTCTTACACCAATTGTGATTACCACTATTTAATTTTTACTAGTTACTACAGATAACACGACTCGCACTGAATTCTTGAAACTTGGATTTCTTTTATCTTCATGGTAACTTTTTTACTGCAAAGGTTTTAAAGTAAGAGATAAAAAAGTAAAAGTAAAAAGAAGTATTTGAATTAAGATTCCACAGACACACTGTTAAATCTTTACCTAAGTGTGTACACAACATCGTCATATTCTGCTTATTTCTATTTTTAGACAATGTGGGAAGAAAGTTAGATATGCCTGAAGTAAAAACACCAAGCATGACGTAAGAATCATAAGTGGAACAAAGGAACACGAGGACGCACGCTATATTTCAACCAAGCGAATGGATAAGGATCAAGTTAGGATTTGCGGACACACCCAACGGACGAACACTTCAAGTCACCCCCATTTCCATCTATCCCTTGCAATCGCTCTTCCACCCCCACCCCTCGTGATGCGCTTTTCACGGAGCAAACTCCTTGTGAGGCCCGGTGCTCCTCCTGATGACAGGCCGACGGTCCACGGTCAGAATTAGCGCCCCGCCCCCGCTTCCTCCGGCAGAACAAGGGCGGGGCGCTTGATTGAGAGAGCAGGGCCTTTGTGTGCGGCCGCGCAGCGCCGTGGCTGCTGAGCTAGGAAGCATCAACTTCCTCTCCAAGTTTGTCGGCTGCTGCCCCATCGATCCCACGAGAAGCCGTACACGCTGAGGGGGTTGGAAGTGGGAGGGCCGGGCGGGGCAGGGAGAGGGAGGAGGGAGCACGACGGAGCGGGAGGAGGAGGAGAAGGGCGGGGCGGAGAGGGGCGAGGCGGGGCGGAGCGGAGACGAGGCGGGGCGGAGCGAGGCGGGGCGGGGCGGGGCGGGGCGGGGCGGGGCGGGGCAAAGCGAGGTGGAGCAAGGGCAAGGGATGAGAATAAGGACGTACGTGAAAAGGCTGCAAGCAAGAACCAAGGGTAGGGGGAGATTTGTTCGCACATACGTTTGCACACGTAGTGCGAGAACGTAGGAGGACTAGCAACAGAGGAAGCTGCCACTAGCGGCAAAAACGGAAGCAAGAACCAAGGCAAAATAATTGTTGGTATGAACTTGGACAACTAAGGTAGAACAAAAAACAAATTCCAATGTTACAAGAAAGACGTTCATTAAATAGGAAGGCACCGACTGGCTAGCTCTTGAGAAAGTTGCGTCGCTTCCATTCAAGAGAACAATCATGATATCTCTGTCTTTGACATCTTAGAGTTACTTTATTTGTCATCATTGTGAATTCATTTCTTCCACAATATTAAGCAGCCTTCATTCTTCTCTGTCCTTGGCAGTCTCCTTCAGCTCATAATATTATTTTCTCTTAAAGGTTTAATGTTTGTTTAAGTTTTATATTATGCTTATGGAATATTAAAATAAAAAAATTGTGAAAAATGATTCATTAAAATAATGATAAATTAAGGAACCAAATCCTGACCAATATTAAATAATTAAGGAACTTTAAGAAAAGAGGCAAAATTCGGAATACGACTAATACACATTCGTTTCACACATCACTTACCAGTTATCACCATGCAAGAACACATATTCACGTTAATTAATTTTTTTACAGTTATTAAATACAGCATGCCTTAATTATGGAATCAAATTGATTATGATAATTACAAATTTCATTACTTTTACATGATGTAAGACTGAATACCATTTCTGCAGTTTACGCGAAGTGCTACACATGCGTGGGTTTCCAATTGTCGTCGTTGTTGTTTATCCCACTACTACTTTGAGTTGAAAATCATTCATTCAAATTTAAATAATTTTGCAGCAACACAACGCATAAATGCGACGATACATTTTTTTGTATAACAATAAAATGAATTCGAAATTATTCTGAGATAATGAAATGTTTAATAGATTTGAGATAAGTATTTTTTGTACAAATCCACACGAAGAAATACAAGTTTTGCCCAAATCTTCAGTACAACAATCTCTCATATGTTAAGGTAAACCAAACATTTCCTTCAACGAGGTCCTGGTTTAAATATTCAGCACTGCAGTTCCGCTCGCCGGGGGTGTGGGTGGGGGAGCAAGAGAAGACTGGGGCCCAGCGGCACGGCGGCGGGGGGCGGGAGCCGAGCTTTTAACCGGGAGCAGGGGGCGATGAGGGTGGGGGCGAAGGGAGAGGAGCCCGTTCCGTTTCGTAACGCCGCCGTCGCCATTGTCAGGGGCGGCGTGCGCTGGGCCCGCTCTGCCCCGCGACGAGGAAGCACTGAGAGCAGCGAAGGTAGACGATGCATTGTAGTGGCATTATCCGCACACGTATTCTTGAGCCCTCGCTTCACTAGTTGCGAGAGGAGTGACTGGGGGAGTTTGGTTATTTCGACAAAAAGAATATAATACCAAATTAGCAGTTCGTTTTTCGATGCAAAATAATTTCTCTTACACGGGAGCAAACATTTCACGTTATCAGATTTTGTCTACAACGCTCGTTGCTATAATTTATTCTTAATTCAACTAATGTTGGCAAACGAGTGGGGTTATACCGGGGCCCAAGAAAACGTTCGGGTGTGCGTCCCGTGCCCCAAGGCTCGACGTTTGGTTGAACTGTACAATCTAACGGGGTTTTCCGTCAAAATACACGTTGTCGTTGCAATATTACACATTGTATTTCTGAACATGAAGTTTTTCAATAAGTACATTTTCTCTGCATCGATCTAACAATGGTAATTAATATATAGTATCCAGAATGAGAAAAAAGATCAGGGTTCCAACTATATCGTTTTAAGGTGAATGTTCAGTAAATATAAAGAGGAATTATTAATCCTAAAGTAGTATTGTTCTTCCATTGTACACGAGTTTGATGACTCGGGATTTGGTTGTTTTTGTAAAATGGTTTATTACAAACAACTTGAAAAGAGCTGATCTTTAACTGAGTTCAAATTCAGTTCATTTACTTGCCACGAAAAGGTTTACATGATTCACTCATAACGAGGAAAGAATTGGTGCCCGAAAAAATATTTTAATTTATTACACATAAAGGAAAATGAACACACAAGACTTAAAAGTTACATTTCTCTTTTATTTTGCCATACCAGCACTGTACATTACAAATAGCGCTGACGCATCTTAACGGAAGGGTGAGGGTCTTTAGGGAAGAGCCTTTTAAAAGTGGTTTCACAAAATCATCTCTCATTTTTCGAACCCTTTCTTTACCATAGCACATTTTGCGGAAATATTCGGGTAGCAAATGTCACGCACCAGCATCGTGCTCATCCCTGCCAAATTAGAGCCAGGGCTGTAGAGAACGTCGCCGAGTGGGAAGCAGAGGTTGTCGACCGGGTTCCGTGTGGATGCGGAAGACGAACGCCCTCCATCGCGGGCGAATCAAGAAGCGGAGCGGAGCGGAGCGGGCGGCGGGCGGCGGGCGGTCGGTGCGCGGTTCCCAGCGCCTGCCCAGAGCCCCAGCACATGAGAGCTGCCTATTATTGGACACAAGACCAGTACTAAATTTTCTCCAATCCAAAACTATCCCCGCGGGAGAGGTAGGGATCTTGTCGCACACGCGGATTCGATGGCAACGGTTAGCGGGTCGGGCTGTAATATCCACGATTGCGGGTTCTAACCCGATCAAAGATTGGATTGAGGTTGGAGTGGATTGGAGGGGATTTTTAAGAGCGGAAATATCCTTCGTATGCCTTTCTTCCTCGGGGAAGTAAAGCCGGCTCTCCCATGTTGTAGATTTACAGGTTGTAAACGATCCTCAAGCTTAAAAGACGCCTCTGATCTAAATTCAAATCGACGGTTTCATCACCCGAGTGGTACTCGTACCTTCTTTCTCCGCTAGACGGTGAAAGAGCGTAGTGAAATTCGCGTGGTCAGATGGAACAGCCAGAGCAGGCCTGATGGACTGGGTCTCCCTATGTATCCCCTATGGTATCACGGAATTGAATATAATTGCTCTGAAGAACTTAAAGCTGCTGTCCCGTTACTCTGCTTCTAAGTTTCATATCGATAGGGCCGACTGGGCGCAGTGAGGAGACGCCTGGACTCCGTATCCCTTACCCCAACTCTGGTTGCTCAAACTGTGCGGACCCCAGTTGGGTCGCTGCTTCGTCGCAGCACTACCTCCAAATCAGCAGTAATTGAAGAGGCACAGTACCCCCACCTCAGGGGAAAGCTGGTAAGCCTTGAGATAACGAGGTAGCCTCGCCCAGGTTAATGGGAAGAAATCAAGAGGACTATTATTCTAACCCTCTTGGTAAAAGTTCTAAGAGCATTGGCTTTTCGTGTGAACAGACGCCAGCCCGAGAAAGATTCTTTCTGCACCTAATAAGGCGAAAAACTAGGAGTTCACCTTAGGACCTGGAATTCGCCCAACACTTACTACAAAGCAGTTAAGTAATCATTCCTTGCAGTAAATAAATCATTCCTGGTTTTCACGAATTCTATAAAACACTACAAGGTTTTCTGATTTCTCTGAACGTTTACCTTCCTTCACAACTTTTGTTTGAAAAATATAATTACTTCCTTTCTTGCCCTTTGGATATGTTTATGCATCCTTTGTGTTCTGAAAAGTAAAATTCTAGGAACGTTATACAACATGTAATCTCTTGAAAGGAACAACACACAGATTAAAGAAAATTTAAATAATTTAAAAAAAGAAAATCGTAGTTGATTTCTGAAATTGTTTTTTGGGAAAACCACGCGACATGTGATTTTGTTGAAGAAATTAGATATAGATTCAGTATTTTAAGGAGGAAATATCTCTGACGAGAATATAGCCTTTACTTTCCTCTCAACTTCCACATATCATTTCAGGCTGTCGCTAAAGATTATGCAGATACCACAGCGATATCCCACATTCAGTATCATTAATATGCAGGATGAGTTACTTAACCTTTTACTTATTGTCATCTTTTTAACTGATAAAGATATGGCAATGATTTTTCTTAGAAGTGTATGAGACAATCATTCTAATTGATAAATGATCTGAAAACTTTCTTAACGTAAGTATTTCACCCGATACTGAGGTCAACATTGTTTTTTCTTGCGGACCCATACATAGTTTATATTTCGAACCCATAACAACAACCGTAAAACGTCAAAACAAGTAATATATTTTTTCGAGTTACGTACCAATACGTAACGCCAGTTGGCATGTCCTGAATGCGCCCACTACAATGGTATTAGTTTCAATCGTTTCTTCCAGTGCGAGCTTTCAGTTTTACTTTCTCGCCTTACTACGTTCAAAAGAGAAAAAGATTACGATGCTGCGGCAGAAGTCGGCAATTTTTTCCACAGAAAAACTCATTTAGTGAGACCTGATGACAATTTGAATAGCCGGGAAGGTTGAGTTTAACTGCGAGACTCGTGACGTGGGGATAACGTGAATGGAGTGCTAACTGTAAGAACCTTAGTACAAATTCTTTCGCGGGGAAAGAATTTTTGCAGGCTGGAAAGACTTTTCACGTTCACGTAGAATTACGAAGGTCACTCCAAAAATAATGCACATGAAATGTTAAAAATTAATTGTCTTTTCTACGTCATTGCTCTTTACAGATTTCGTAGGATTCTCGCATGAATTCAAAACTTAGTTCAACCTGTTCAACCAAGTATTGCTCTCATAGCACTCTTTTGTAAGTAGATGGCAGCTGCATTAGCTGTTCGTCGGAAGAAACGTGTTGCGATAAAATCCCTGTGCTGAGAGAATGAGACAGAGAAACATTCACAAGAGGTTAGAAAATGTTTACGGAAGTGATGCAGTTGATCGCATTCGGTGGGCTTCCAGACTATCTGATGAATTAGGGCAAGCGAATACTCAGGATCTCTCCCGCAACAGCAGACCACGCTCTTCGCATTCTCCACACAATGCGCAGCGCAATCACAACCTCATTTTGGCTGATAAACAGTAACTATGAGAGAATGAATGTGGGTATAGGAGAAGGGAGTGCGTGCAGAATAATGAAAGAACTGCAATTGAAAAAGGTTTGTGCCGGGTGGGTTCCAAGAGATGATGACTCCCTTGTGAGGATTGTTAAACAATGGCTTAGACGTGCTGGCCCTTCCGGGTGCCCTTGTTCCGAAGTGGCGTTAGGCAGTAGAATGAGAGGGAGATATGTGGAAAGGTGACTTTTTGTTCCTCAAAGATGGATCAACATATTGTAAAAATAGAAGAGGTAGAGAAAATAAACTGAATGTTTAAACAATTGTAGTACATTACTTTTGGATGACCCTCGTATAATGTTACTTAGCCGTTACATATTACGCGAGTGTATGTGTATGTGCTGTTGAAGCAATACTAGTAATAGTTCTACGTAAACATACTTTTTATCGCTCACGCCCAACAAAGTAGCGCAAACAGTTTAAGTCATTAATTTCAACCGTTCCATTTCATACTTTACAAGAATCTACTAACTACATTACGTTGTCCAAGTTCTATGAAGAATTGAGAGATTAGTCAACAAGAACGCAGACGAATACGGAGCGGAGAGGAAGGCAAGGGGTCGTTTAACGAACCCAAAGATCAGGAGCTCACGGGCTCGGAAAATATATCTGCGGAACATTTTAGCGTCCATGATGACACCAGACTGATGGGCCAATAAAAGTAGAAGGGAAGAAGGAGGGATGGCCGCGCAGAAACGTCGCCCGGCGGGCCCTTCATTTGTTATTTATGGTCCATAACTCTTCCGCGGAGTAGCCAAGAAGAGGAGGAGGAGGAGGAGGAGGAGGAGGAGGAGGAAGGGGAGGCCGGAGGGCGCCAGTCACCCCACTCGCCGCCCCCGCCTCACGCGGCGCTCTTGCCAGCTTCCGGGCGCGCGGTCGCAGTGCTTATCTGGGACGGTATTCCGATACGAAAGCTTATTAAATAAGCCATCTGCCGCGTCAGCGCGTTATTATTTCTCCTCTCTTGATGAAGAATCAGCTGCGAAAACGCAAAGAGACGTCTGGGGAGGATAAGAGAATTTCGTTCCAAGGATGAACTTCAAGAGTTACTTCGGTATTCTTCATTTCAAAGGGTTGGCACGGACAGGACGTCGAAAGAGAAATACAAAGAAATGTGAGAAAAAAGTAGAAAAGGAGGAAAATTGAGAAAAATTAATATACCCTGACTTTGCTTACGCAATGAGTGAGATCCTAGCTTGACACTAACATTAGGAATGTAAATATATAACAATGGAAATGAATTCATACTATTCCAAAAAAATCGACATTATTGTCCGGTTAATTTTTACGTAGTTTCATGCTGCATCTTTTCTTCCCAAACGTACTAAAAATTAAAGAATATTTCCTAATATTTCATTTCCGTTTAGTCCCAAAGAAAGATTTATCAGTAAACTTATAAATAACTTAATCTTCCGGAAACACCAATTCTCACAATGAAGTGAAAAGAGGAAAATAAATGAACTGTCTTAACAAACTCTGAAAACATTAGCAACTCTTCTGCTTATTTGCCTTGAAAGATGAGAAATAGAAACAACTTTCCACAAGCTGTTTCATAATTTAGTATGCATTCAGCTAATTTTCCATGCGTATTTTTGTTTAACACAAAAAATACAAATCAATGATCGAGCGAGTTATCTCCAAGAGATTAAGTATTCTGAGTCAACAGCCGTAAATCAAGACAAAAGCATGAAGTCATTCCCAGATTTGTAACTACGCAATAATGTTATATTTTTCAAATTATTGTCAATAAAAACTGAAATTCTTTAGAATACATCTGATATTCAACAAATTTTTTTCTTCGTTATTTTACATAAATAACTAATATTTTATTTTTTTACGTACTAACTAATCTTGTACTTTCTTCTCCCAAATCTCGTGATCCAATACGACACGACAAATTGAGGAAGTTTCCACCTCTACTGCCGAGTGACAATTCATAATTTGAAAGGTTCTCTCCAAGAGTCTTCAACTTCGCCCCTCACCCTACGTTGCTGATCTTCCCTCCGAGCTTCGAAATCTTGAAAGTTGTGTCGTTGATTCTCCTCGCAAGCAACGAGCTGTGCGCGGCCCCACCAACCATCGCATCACTCACAGAAGGCGACAATTTTATGAATATTTACCCCGCCTTTACGGCTCTCCAGAGAGACACTTTTACGAGAGCCGTATTACAAAACACAGTCCATAACTTCTTGGAATACACACACTCTGCCACGCTATTTCCAGCACGGCGGCGGAAGAAGAGTACCGGAGCACGCGGAACACATCACTGCTCTCAACTAGCACAATCTCGGAAATCGTCAAGATCTCTCATATCCAAAAAAACACAGGAACTAGCGTGCAACAAGAAAACTCTCATTCATATTGGCCTTTTCTGGAATAAGTTACGGAGATTACCAAGGAATTTAGCTTCAAAGAATCGCGTAATGCCATCTCAGACGACGATTTGCATTTGACGGTGAAGAAATTTCATCAATAAACTTGGTGTAAAAATATAAGATGCAATGCGTATGCGGTAACGTTTCCTAAGCAAAAACTACAGGTTACAATTTTAACATGGTGAGGAGCTGGAAACAAGTTTGAAAATTTCAACAGTGAGAGACGACTTTTATAAAAAATGTCCTCCAAATGAAACACTAAATCATAACACTCGTTTTCTTAAACAGCCATGTCTATAAAAGGAAAATAAGCTTCCAGAAAGTTGCTTACTACAAGAAAAATCACATATGAACAGTCATACCAGTATACTGGAATCATACTCTACGTAATACGTAACACATTCAAATATCTACGTAAGCCTTGACATCTTAGAAAACTACTTCAAATAGAAAGAATACACACTTTCATATTTCATTTGCAAAGACTCTCATACAGAAATAAAGGCAGAAGTTTAGCCAAAACTATGCGTCCCCAAATCGGAACTCTCTCTTTCTGTTTAAAATGTGAATACAATAGTCCAAAGAGTGAGGGCATAAACATAAAAACTAATTGATTTGCATAACGTATCTCCAGCTTGAACGCGTTTGGCTGAGTGCCGAGCAACACTAAATAAGGATTACAAGCCGGAGCCACAACATTGCTTACATATTAAGCAATTAGGAGGTTAAATAAATCCTGCCACCCATTTCAACATAAAACCCTCTTCCCAAACCCACATCTGACAAACCCATCCAAACAGCAAGCATTCCACGAAGCACAAAACCCATTTTCAATTCTCCAAACAATGCAGCGCAAGCAGGGCATGCAAAGCCGGAGCAAGAAACTCGCCGACATTTTCAATGCCGGGCGCAGCAGCAGGGCTGTGCGCGGAGGCGACGCGCGGTAGCGACAGGGCCAAGCGGGGCGGGAGGTGCTGCAGGGGGCAGGAGGGGCAGACGGCGGGTAGAACAAGCGCAGTGGGCGGAGGAGCAGAGCGGAGGTGGGGACAGGCGGAGAGCAGGGGCGAGCAGGGCGGGCAGGGGCGGGGGCAGGACGAGCAGGGCAGGAGGGACGGGCGGGACGGAGCGGGCAGGGAGGGACAGGGACAGGGACAGGGGACGGACGGGGACGGACGGGGACGGACGGGGACGGACGGGGACGGACGGGGACAGGACGGGGACGGACGGGGACGGACGGGGACAGGACAGGGGACGGACGGGGGACAGGACAGGGGACAGGACGGGGACAGGACAGGGGACAGGACGGGGACAGGACGGGACGGGACAGGGGACAGGATCGACGGACGGACAGGACGGACGGATCGGACGGACGGGACGGACGGACGGACGGGACGGACGGACGGACAGGACGGACGGACGGACAGGACGGACAGGACGGACGGACGGACGGACGGACGGTCGGAGCAGGGTGAAGACAGCCACGAGGCAGGTCGTCCTTTTTTGCACCATAAGGAGCTTGCTCAACGCGGCGAGCTTACGCCGAGTCGCCTTGCCGCCCCGCACCGCGCCGCGACGCGCAGCGCAGCGCCGACCGGTCGGACCGCTACCTGCACCACGCCTTATAAGCGCCGTTCTCGGCCACCGATGCCGACGCCGACGCCGTCGGGGCGACGCCGTGGGCGCCCGCGAACAAGCCCCGCTACGCGGGCGGCTGCACAAGAGGGAAGTTGGCCCTGGCGGGTGGGCGAGCGGACGGGCGAGTGGGTGGACGCTCACTGGGGGTGGGGAGCCACTTGGCCGAGCAGGATCTCGGGTAAGTGGAGACGCGAATGAAAAGAGTATAATGGCGAGTGGCTCAGGTTGTTTAAATTAAGGTAGGTTGGGAATTGGGCGCGTGTATGTGCGCTTCGAGAAGAGGACGAGTAGCCTTAGAAAGAACGAACCGGTTAATTTTTGACCGGGGTTGAAATGTAGAACGCGGCTCCCAAAGCGGTAAAAAAAATAAATCGGTACAAGTACAGTAAAACTTGTTCCACCAGGCGAATATGGATGGAATTATTACGTCTAATAGAATCAAATCAAATCACTCGTTCTTCGAAAGATTATTCTTACATCTTGTGCAGAATGTCTCTCGGTCTCACTTCCTGCGGGGCACGTTTCTCACATATTTTCTTTGAAGTGCAATCAACTTTAATTCGAGGACTTCAGTTTGAATAACTGCCACTTTGATATGTAATATATGTTGAATTTGAAGATGGCGTGGGTTGTATATCCTTTTCTGGCGTACAAAAGGTTAAAATTGTTAATATTGAGTAGAGGCGAAAGTTCGTTCGGGATATAACACTCCCCCGCACTTCGTTCTGCTGCGGAAACAGGCAGATTGCAGCTCATTGTACTGACGGGGAGACATCAAAACTCGCCGCTATGGAAACACTAATTTCGAAATAATCTGCTACCCAAAGCAGAACAGCGGGTAATTTACCTCTCAGACGCTTGTTGCTAAGCGGCTGCAACGAAACGAACTTATTAGAGTAACCGTGAAATGATACGAAATGGGATAACGAAACATGAAATGTAATATGTTAATTTTAATTTTCGAATTTCAGCAGAAAAACGCTTCACTACTTGTGGTTGTCACTTCACTTTAAACACGAGTTCAAATTGGACGGCCAGTAGTTAGAATTCACAGGTTCTGAGTAGCGAGCGCAGTAGCTGCTACACATGTTCGTCCAGAGATGAGTGACTTGCTCAATGGCAGAGCGTGGGACGATAGGTGAGAGTGAAGGTGGATGAGCGAGAGCACTGCCCGGGTGGCTGGCCGGCGGCGCGAGGACACGACGTGTTTGGACAAGAGGATGGATGGTTTGGAATCAAGAGAAGAGGAAAACTTGTCTACAGCCACTCTGACTGTCGATTCCGCCTCGACTAAGATCGGTACGAAGCAAACTCCAGAATTAAAAAAAAAACTAGGCTCGAGCGGCGAAGATATTAAAACATAAATCACCATTAATTCAATCCCTAGGGTACCATGGGCACCGTACCGCTTCCCGTGGTGCAAACCCGGGTTCGGTACCCGGTCAGGGCAAATATAGAATGTAGTTTTCCTTTAAAATCATTAGTTTCTGTAGTTATGTAAGAAAAGCTCAGGAAGATGGTTTGCTAGTTATGGTAAAGGGAATCTGTCTCTCTTACTCCCCAAGAGAGGGAATTAAACTACGTCGAGGTAATGGGGACACTGTTGGCTAGCCGACTATGTCCGGCAAACGACCCAAAATTCCAAATACATACGAGTTCATACATCATTAATTTAATAATTTCGAATCAATAATTCGTAGTTCATAACTTCTGGTACGGGCTCACGTGTTTCGACACATCTGATTGCGTGGCTGCAGTTTGACGCGGTGTGTACATCACAATGA
Organism: Teleogryllus oceanicus; assembly: GCA_964035755.1. Taxonomy (NCBI): domain Eukaryota; kingdom Metazoa; phylum Arthropoda; class Insecta; order Orthoptera; family Gryllidae; genus Teleogryllus; species Teleogryllus oceanicus. The sequence continues at coordinate 121,798,885 of CAXIVR010000006.1, forward strand.
ACACAAAGGTCACTTAGCGCAATACGTTGCACTTTGTATGCGTTGAACTGAACCAAAATAGGTGTTTGGTTGGTTGGCAGAACAATTGTCGTGTCTCGTAACGTGCTCAATATGAGTACAAACAAAACTGAATAAACGTGAATAAATTCGCATAAATGCTTTAAATAATATCGTCAAATACCATTTGCGAAGCCGTGGCTCCCAATAAGTAATAAATACAAATTAAATCAATAACAGAATTAGAGATCATCAAATAAAAATGATTTCAAAAAATCGTGAACAAACCCAGTTTATAAAATGTATCGGATCATACAGCAGAAGAATGCTTAGCTGAACATAAATCAGGCAAAATCGCTGTATTTTCCATACTATGCGTGATCAATCGCCTAGTGCCAGATGGTATTACGTACTGAACACCTATGCGTGAGGAGAGGTCATTGAAAGTCGCGATCTTGTATAAAGGCGCAATGAATCACTTTCTAAAAAGATATTGAAGCGTGTACACGTAGGCGGTTGGTGGGTGCGAACGGATTTTCAGCATAGGCTTGGGTATTATTTAAAAGATAGTGAGGCGGGAATTTATGATTAGTCTCATAGCTTGACAGTGTAGTATTGTAGTATTGTAGTAGTATTGAATTGTAATGGTAGATTTATTAATGTAGTAGTTGGATTTTTGAATTAAAATAGACCCCGTGTTTCGAGGGGATGTATATTAGGGTAGCTCCGTAGATGGAAGGATTTTTCAATAAGTAGCTGAAGATACTCTCGCGTAGGTGTTTCATACGAAGTACAGATAGGGTAAGTCGCAACCGCGTATTGATTTTATGGGAATAGTAAATTATATTAATACCAAATAGTTGAGGACATTCCGGAACATTTTGAATTTATTTGAATGATAGGCAAGAACGCGAGAGTAAGGATACCAAAGACATTTCATGGACAACATTCTGCTGGCCAACCGACCTAACAAGATATTGTTGTAAGCTTACGAACTATACTCAAACCCGTACGATGTTCTACATAGAAAAAGTAATTCTCATAAGCTCATTAGAATTCCTACATGTATAAAAGAATAAATGTTAAATTTTTATTGTTGAGAAAGGTTGATAATTTATATTAGTTGCCATCAATCTAATAATTGGTTTCAATCAATAGATATTTCAGGAATCGTGATTCTGTATAGAATTACACATCCAACAGGTAAGGAGTAATATGTAGTATGTCAATATGTTGTAAAATTAAATTGAAGGTAAATTTATTAAATTTGTGTTAACACTGAGAGAATTTATGAGCATCGTAGGGCAACGGTAGAAATAACAACAAAACAACAACAACAACAACAACAACAACAATAATAATAATAATAATAATAATAATAGAAGTAATTCCCTTCATAATATTAGATGTTTATTGCAAATAGCATCCAGATTTGGCAATTAGTAAAAATAAAGGAAGAGATCAGAAATATTTTACAAATGGCTAGCCCAACCCGGGGCATGAGAAAGTAACACACAGAATCAAGCACAGTACTCAAGAAAACCAAATAAAATACTTTCGTATAAGACTACTAAAAATGAAAATTTTGTTACAAAAACTGTACTCATGAATATTAAGGGGAAGCAATTTTATTTCTAAAGCATTTGTTTTTGGTCCTGTTTAAATTAGGGGAAACATTTGTTGTTGGTTATTCAAAATCTACGTCATTTTCCTAATTTTCGTCACAGGCGTCCCTTCAATCGGCACTCTTGTTTTTCCTGGACTACTCAAATTGTCGATGTGTTTGTTTACTTCATTGAACAATTAGCAGTTACGAGTATTTTAGGGACCTTTCCTAAAACCTCTTTTTCATTTGTCTTTCGAATTCCATCGATAGCTTTCTTGCTTGGAACCAGTTTTGTTGAATTCATGGAGCTGCATATCTATTATGGTATATTGGGTATGACATGATTACAAAGTGTACAATTTTACAACCACTCATCACAAAAAAACTTAAAATGAGCTTCTTGTTTTTAAGACCATTTAATTTAGTCGGAACCACGGTTCACGGATCAACTACCGCTACCTACTAGCTCCACCAACTCTATCGAGCCAATCAAATTTGAGCCAGTAAGGCGCCCTGAGAGAGGAGGGAGAGATAGCGGCGAATTTCTGAGTGAAGGGCCAACGAGAAATTCTCCTTTTCCTTCAAATCCCGCCGGCGATAAGGAGTTAATCTCACGATAACCCAGGAAAGGAAACGGCACGTGTCAAAGGAAAGTTGCACATGTCAAAGGAAAGTTGCACATGTCAAAGGATTTATTCTTATTTATCCTTGAAAATAGATTTTATTACATGGGAGTTTTTTCTCCTTTCAAAATTCAAAATTTATTGCTTATTTATCCTTGAAAATAGATTTTACTACATGGGAGTTTTTTCTCCCTTTCAAAATTCAAAATTTAAGTAGTATATGACTTAGTGTAGGGATCACAGAATTTTGAAAATGTGCACACAATTCACTTTTCCCATAGCACGTCATACGCAGTTTTTAACTGCTTTTTACGTAAAATAAATAAATAAATAAATAAAGTTGAGAGAGCGCGTTTGCGTCGAGATTCTCTTGCTCGCAGGCAGGCAAGGAAAGGTAGGAAGGGCAACAGCCGTCCCGTGATATTCAATCAATTTGTATCGCAGACTGCCTGACACCAAGTTTGGTCTCCGAACGTAATGTCAAATATAACTCGCACGAGGAAGCTCGTATTGATCGAGTTCATCGAAGACCGTCCAACACAGTATAACACGATCAGATTGCTGATAGCTGGGTAAAGACAAACTCCGAACGATAGCGCATATACGAGGGAAAGTTTCTAGGAGCACAAGGCAGCTTGGATTACTAGCTACGAGAAAATCGAGTCGCTTCTTTTACAAGCGCATTATCGATGTAAGAGACTTGCATGGGCCGCAGTCTTGTACGAGAGAGATTACGCAACATTTGACCACCTTTTCCACGATTTCCCCCTTCCTTTGTTTTCTCTTATTTTCGAGCTTCCTTTGCGTTTTATAGATATTGTGCCTCCTCCCCCTCGACTGTGAAGGCTCGGAGCGGCCGCTCCAAGCTTAATTCTGCCAGTGGAAGGCAGCAGAGGGTACGACCAGAGGTTTGGTGGTGCGTCAGCGGCTGCTTGCATGCATCAGCAGCATTGCCCCAGAGACAGCGCGTACCTGTGGGGTGACTGAGAAAGCAACTATGGATTGTGTAAGGGAAGATCGGCTCGTAAGCCTGGACTGTGCCGGTTGGAAATTTGTCGCCGCCATTGCCCGCTACAACATTGTGTTAAAGGTGGCTGTAGCTGAGGCAGTGCAGGAGGCGGCTTTAGCTATGAGGAGAAAGAGATAGCTGTGGCTGAGGCTGTGAAGGAGGCAGCTTTAGCTAGGGCTGAAGCTGATGTTGTGAAGGAGGCAGCTTTAGCTATGAGAGAGAAAGAGATAGCTGTGGCTGAGGCTGTGAAGGGGCGCTTTAGCTATGAGGAGAAAGATGGCTGTAGTGAGGCTGTGAAGGAGGCGGCTTTAGCTATGGGTGAGAAGAGATGGCTGTAGCTGAGTCTGTGAAGGAGGCGGCTATAGCTATGGTGGAAGCTGAGGCTGTGAAAGAGGCGGCTTTAGCTATGAGTGAGAAAGAGTGGCTGTAGCTGAGGCTGTGAAGGAGGCAGCTTTAGCTATGAGAAAGAGATGGCTGTGACTGAGGCTGTGAAGGAGGCGGCTTTAGCTATGGGTGAGAAAGAGATGGCTATGGCTGAGGCTGTGAAGGAGGCGGCTATAGCTATGGTGAAGCTGAGGCTGTGAAGGAGGCGACTTACCTATGAGTGAGAAAGAAATGGCTGTAGCTTGGCAAGCGGGCGCGGGCGCCTGCGCCAGGGATCCCCGTCCCTAGGCGGAAATCGATCGTGAAGGGGTGGCGCGCCCTAACCCCAGCCCGTTACACAGCGCATATACGCCGCTTGCCACGCTCAGCGCTATGTTCGGCGAGACCATTTGCGATACAGATCTCACTGCTACACACACAAAGCGGCGCTTTCATTTTCCAAACCTTATTTCCTTAACACGAAAAACTCAACATGAGAGCACTCTCGATATCCCTTTATTTCATTTACTATTACGTCCAGTCCCTAAATCTACGCTTGTATCCGCATGTCGGGGTTGATGGATTTTGTGATGCAAGGGTAGTAAAAAAAACAGTAGCCCATATGAGCAGCCCATACAGACCACTTCAAATTCATCAATCAATAAGAAACTTACAGATTGAAAACGAACGCGTTGTCCGGAACAAGTCTCCCACGCCGGTTCCAAATTACCGCTTGAATTGTACTCCAACACCCGTTGAATTCTTACGCGATACGAGTAGTTTTCGCTCGGAACCAACAAATTTCCTCTTTTTTTGGCGTTTCTTTCCTACTTTCTGTTCAACCTCATGTCCAAGGTCATACTGATAATGGTTGTAATTAAATGGGCTAATGAAACTGATGTATTCTCTTTCATCGAACTTGGATTAGACCGATAAATTATTTATTATAATTAGAATTATTTACATATTCTTTGCAATTTCATTAAGACATTGAAAAAAAGCAGAACGAGCTATTCTACAAAAATCTACGATGTAATTCGCGGAATGTGCTGAACGAGATATATTTACCGAATCTTTCTTGCCCTCCCTTCCAATACCCGCGATGCCTGGTTTTCCTCCCCTTCGTACCTTCCCATAAGCCGAGGTAGAGATTCCATCGCGGCGCGACGAGCGCCGTGGTCATTGGCGCGCTCTCGCAGCCTTCCCGCGCGGGCGGGCGGGCGGGCATTCGTTTGGCCTGTCACAAGCCGTTTAACCTCACGCCTCGTTGGATCTGTCGCACTCGCTTCCTTATGACCTCGCTAATATTCGCCGAGTTGAGCCCGCTCGCTTCCAAGCCACAAAGGGACAAAGTCTCAGAGGCCCGCCCCTTCGCAGACGCAGCTGCACTTCTATATATACACGTCCATTGTACGATTGAATGTTTGGTACTTGGCCAGTCTGTCCACAACCAATTGGAGAGGATGAATATACGTATCATTCAGGACAGTTCGATTTGTTTTGTATTTTTGCGAGTTACTTAGAGAACTTACTTCAGGAACGGAAGGGCTCAATAGAACAATCCCACATTGACATAGTTCACAGATATTCAGGATTTTACTAGGACTTTCAAAAAATAATTCAGTACACGTTTGAACTCTTAAAAACAGTATACTTTTGTATAAGCCCATACTGGATTTAAATAACATTACACTAAAAGATGAATGTTTGAAGTTATATTTAATGCTAATAACTCAATTTCATAAAAACAAATGTGGGATAGCCCCTTGTTCTATTGAGCGCTTCGACTCCAAAAATATCATTTTACATTTCTTTACAATGAATAAAAATGTCGAGCAATTAATCGTAAGATGACTGACGTCCCTTATCACACGAAAAAATAACGCGAGTGAAGTTTATTAAAGAAATAAATCGATGTCGATTTACTCTCATCGAAGTTGGGAGGCAAATCCATTTTACTTTCCGAATCTGTGAGCTGCATACATGTCCAGCAAATAGCCATTGAAATGCACAGTACACCGCCACGTGTAACTGTTACGCGGAGTATAGAAATGGCAAGGACGGGATGCGTTGAAAATTAACTGTGCCCACAGCGGACGCAGAATGATAAATCAACTGTACTCTCCAAATACAGTTCAAATGTTTGCGGCGCAAAACATATGAAGGGTTTGGAGTAGTAATAAGAAAAGCCACACTAGACACAGCAAATTCTCGCAAATTTTAATATTTCGATTTTGGCGAAAGCGTCGCTTATCTTGTTACTAAGTAAATATTGTTAATATTTTATGAAGGGCTTGGAGCAGTCCCCAGAAAAAACACTCTTCGATCAAAATTGAGATATTTTCACGAACAGTTTTGCAATGGCTGGTTATGTTTATCTTATTATTGCCCCAAGCCCTTCGTGTTAAGTAATAATCAACTTCTCTTGTATTTATAAGAAAACAAAAATTAATAGAAATAGTAGAGAAAGCAGAGAAGACGCGCGGGGCTAGCTAGGAAGAAGAAGAAGAAGAAGAAGAAGAAGAAGAAGAAGAAGAAGAAGAAAGATGCTTAGGAGGGCAGCTGCGTCTGCAGGAACCGGAAGGCTTCTATCGTTCTCTGCTTGCTCTCCAGGAGCACCCTCGTTAACTTTTTTCGGAAATTAATTTTTTAGACGGAAAACAGCTCGTTAGGAGAGATTTCTCGCGTCTGAAAACTTACTCTCCAGACTTTGTTAATATAAGACTTAACAAAGTGATGGTAATTTTTCTGCCACAGATTATACGAATTAATTAACGTCTCGGGTGATAGACTGCACACAACGTGTTTCGCCGAATCGTTCAATCAAAACTCACGAAAGCTGAAGTTAACCAGTAGATTTGTTTACTTTCTTTCTTCTAGATTTTTGTAAATATCAACAACGCAAAATGAATGGACGTACTTCCCTTCCTTGTGACACTTCTAAAGAGTAAATTAAGGGAAGTGGTGCAACACTAAATTCCAGCCATCGGGAATGAAATTTGAGATACGAATGGATTATTTATTGTTAAAGAGAGGTTAATGCATACCATTTTTCATTTACTCACGAGGAACAAGACAATAATTGGTAGAGCATTGATAAATGGCCGACACTTCGACCTCGCAAGATTAAATCGCTAGACAACAATCTTCGTCCAAAAGGATGCAACAAGACATCATGATTGATCACGGCTCCTCGTGGATTGATGTTTTCCAAAGGTCACTTTATAGATTCTAAATATGTTGTAACTTGAAATACTATGCTAGCATTATTTCTTGTTATGATTAGCATCATCCCCAACAAATGGCGTGATAAAAATAAATTCCAAATCGTTTGAAGTCCGTTTCACCTATACTTAAATAGCTCTGTAGGTATAGAAAATGCGCATTTTCTATCAATTAAAAATATATTTTAATAATTTAAAAGTCTTTCATGCTCGATTTCAACTTATTGGATTTTTTCAGTGAAACAATTGTTTTAAAGGAACATAATTCCACCTCCTTAAAAACAAGTAGCGCCGGACGGCGCGGCACGGCGGGGTCACGCGAGCCTCATGGGTGGCTGTCACGCCCTCGTCTCTCTCGGGGCGGGGCAGGTGGCCACGGCGCATTTAGAACGAGGGCGGGCCCGCTGGCCGACAGGCTTACACAGACCGAGAGCGGCAGAACCCAACACACGAAATGTCCACTGAGGGACTCTTGAAAATGGTTCATTTTTTCGAGTTTAGCTCAGTGATGATGTTTTGAAATAAATATGGGCTTTACGCTAGCTTTCCCCTGACGCGATATAGAAGGGCATTTTTTAGATCTACATGAAATTCGCACCGCACTCATTTTGAAACAGAAAATATAACAAAAACTAAATTTAACCTTTCTGACTCCAATTCCAAACACGGTAAAATGAAAACCAGCATTTTTGACTCGCCCTTTACTCTCGAGCCTTTCTCCATAGCCCCTGACCTCTTTAATTTACGCCCCTGCGTTGGGACGAATATCCTGAACAGTAGGGTCAGCAGTATAATTGAAGAACGGATGGGAAATCCTTGCGTCTTTTCGTAGAACTAGGCATGTAGACTTAAGGTGCATGAATTGATTGAAAACGAAAATTAATATGTATTTTAAGACACTTGATAATGAATATAATTTGGATGCACTAATGGCTCTAAATAATAATAAAACCTCTACAACTTCCAATTCGTAATTTGTGGCTCAATGCATTTGGCGTGAGAGGAGAGAGCGCGTGCGTGTGGAGGTGTAAGTATAATTTAATCTACGTCCGTAAATATTCAACGAATACAGAATGGTTATCAACTAAAGGTGAAAAGATTATGACCCTGATAAGAGTTTACTTTGTTTTACTGCCATTCTATCTTTCCACCCGCCCGCCTTAAGTTATATACTCCATTTGTCTTAGTAAAAGCTGAGCACTGTAAATTTCTTAGTTAAGGAAATTTTATAAGGGTATTCTTTTTGCTTCTTTTTAACAACGATAAGTAAAGTTAATAATGAAAAATACGTTCTTACGGAAGGAAAATTGTATTGTTGAAGGCGCTGAAAATGCTAGGAGTCAGGAGCGCGCATAACCTTAAACCAGACCCTACTCCTGGAGAGAGTGCTTGAGGGTGACTGACAAATGGTGGCAGCAGAGTGGAGGCGCTAAAGTGGCATCCCGCACTTTTAGTGACTCGCCCGCCCGTCCCCTTTACCGCCGCCCCTGTACAGACGTGGCAAAAAGTCTCTGCTTTCAGGTTTCTACGTTTCGTCCGTTCCAATGTTGAGAAGACACTCATTTTGCTTATTCTCTAACACGAAAAATGTTTAGCACAGTTCTTACAGTTAATTTAATCTTAAAGAATCTTATGTTACGAGTTAGTAAAATGCATACTGTCAATTACACAATTTTGATCGGAACTTGATTGGGCACTTGAATGTTCTTTGGTAAGCTAGTTCAACCGTAGAGAAATGACGCATCTTCCTTGCTCTATGGTTCAACGCCTAAGGCCTCCGTTTTTCGGAGCACTTTTAGTAGGTGAAAGGGAGTGAGCCGGATGGAAGGTTTTTAGTAGAACGCTTTGCGGGCGGACAGAAGAGTTAGCATGGTGAGCGAGAGGGTGAGTGGGCGGGCAGGCGGGTGATAAAATGTGCGAGCAGTCAGTCGGCTGGGTAGGTGGGTGATAGAGCGTGAGGGCGCTCGGTGACGCGGGGGGGGGCAGGGGGCGGGGGGAACTCGAGAGGCGGAAGGGAATGCCGGAATGCCCCACGAACAGTGCCGCGCTGAGTGTTTGCGACAAAAAGCGCGGCGTTCTAACCTTACTCAGGGCTTCACGGAAATATTGCACGTTGATAGCGTCCGCTTTTTATCATTGTCGTCGCGTGCGCTATAGCGGAAGATTCACAAACAGTGGATGAATGTGCGATTGTTTGTGAATGTTTAGTTCAATATTTTATTGTCAACACATAAAACAAAATAATAATACAATAAATGCATGTAAAAATATAAAATTTCGTAATACATTAAAATTTACGATATGTAGAGCACAAAACCTCAATACTGGTCTGACATGTCACAACGTATCGATAACATGGGATGCATAAAAATGCAGCGGCGGTTGTACAGTTTTGCAAATTTAGTATTGGTCTTCTCTTTCGCTTTCGAAGGATCGAATATTACTTGCCATTTGATTCCATTATCTAGAAGTCCTTTTGTGCGTTTACTGGGCGGTGTGTATGCGTTATGTTTGTGTGAGAAGTGGGTCGGAAACATCCTTAGTCTCCATCATGGTAGATACCATATAGTGTAAATATTTCGAGGGATAAGCAAATTCATTCAATCCAAAAAGCAACGATATCACCGTAATAATACAGCAAGACGTTACAAGATGTAAACAGTCAATTATGATGGCAATATTGCGTTTCAAGAAGTGCATACAAGTGTACGAGTGAATGCTTGGCACTTTCAACTAGGTTTGGCATCATCAGGAACATTCATCACAACTATGCATTGCCTTTCTTCCATCTATTTGTGTCTCCTGTCCTAATGAACATAAACAACGAATAAGTAGATGTGATATAATTGTCATTTTTCGTTCATTTTTTGATCGAGGCTCATAGGAGTCAATAACTAGGATCTCTTCACTTCCTCTATTTTGGTAGACAGTACGCTCTGAAGAGGTAATTTGTTAAATGTAATTATCTAATTCCTGTTGTCCCGTCGAACAAATAACAATTACTCTGCAATATTTCCCAGGGCTTCAACTGATGTCAGTGCAGGGCCCCTGACCGGAGGTCCTAGAGTTCGAGTCCCGACGGTGTTAGGATTTACGACACTAGCTACATAGCTAAGCCGAGTTCAGCCGCTGTCCGGAGGAGAATTCTAATGGCCGGCTGCTCATATGGGTAATTTTCCGTGTTTCTCCGATCAATACAACGTAAATGCCAGAGAAGTACACTAATAACATGGCCACGAACCGCGCGCGATCTTTCCTCTCTTTTCCTCGTCCTATCCTCAGCCCTTACTGACATTCACTTACAGTTATATACACCACACTCTCACACATGTCGGGTGGTCAGTCGGGAGCTTAGAGCTTGTCCTGGCTGGGGCGGTACTTCGCTGAGGGAGATACCTGAAGGTGAAAAACCCCACAAGCCAACGTCCACGATGGCGCTGGATCTCACCATTCGGCGAGGGAAGAACATCGCCACCTCCAGTGATTAAAACATCCACTACACTTACGTGACTAATGATCACAGGAGATTACGTGCCCGGAAATATATAACCAATCAATAATATTTAAATAAAATCACTCTTCAATCTCGCAAGTACGCGAGGTTCTTCAAACCATGAATGATACACCCAAACTTCGTGCATTTCTAGCACATACAAAATGCGACTTCCGTTTGCAGATGCAGGCCCTGCGCACAGAGGCGCCAGTTCATCACGCCGCGAATCTTCGCTGCAGGCCTCTCGACCCATCCTCTCGACTTCATATCCATTGGAAGCGATTTCTCGCTGCAGCACACGCCCAGCCCCGCCCCTCCGAGCGTTTCTTTCCGTCCGCACCCGCGTGGGCTCGGCGGTGGAGGCGCGGGCCGCGTCACCTTCACAAAGCCGAGGTCGTGCAAACAGGGAACTCGTCACAGATCACTTCGCAGAGCTTCGCAAGCGGTTAGCAAACGCCCACTAACAAATGACGGTATCGCAACTGCGGTAGAGATGTGCTGTTCTAGAGAGCCCGCTATTCGTTAACTAGCACACATCGAATGTGTACCCGACAGAGTTTATGTAGTATTTCTAATGCGTAAATAATAATACGCATATTTAATGTGAAACGCGAGCGTTTTGGAACAGGTTAAGTGAAATACAAGGTATTTCGTTGAAGCTTCTCTTAACATTTTCGCCATATTTCCTTTGAACATATTTTTTATGTAGCACTGAGTACCTCAGCAAAAACATCCAAAATTTTAGCAATATTGTTAGCAAACAATATATTTTTTAATCGTAGATAGACGGCTTGAAAACTAGAATGCAAAATATCTAACTTTTCCAAGCCTCCCGAGTGGTCTCACTAAATACCGGTTTTCCAGTTTTTTATACATGACATTTTTCCTCAACAAAAATTAACTTCAACAATTTACAATAATCGGTAAAATAAAAGGAATGTTTGAATACATAAGATCAAATAAAAACCTGACGTACGTTTATTCAATATCAGTGATGTTAGGAAAATAAGTATATGAGACTTTTTGGCGTCAAGAGATATTGACTACTCCAATGTCCCACATTTCACAAATGACCAACGGCCGCCAGCAAGTAGTGACAGTGAAACACCTTCCTACAACAAAAGAACACCTGGCCTTCACTCCGCGAGCCTGGAGAGGTCGAGAGGCCTGACTCATGGCACGCGGCGCGCGGCGCAGGCGGCAGAAGCAGAGGAGGCAAAGGCGAGGAATTGGAGGCGGCAGAGGCCGCGAACGCAATGAATGCTGCGGGGGAAGCGCAAGCGGTGAAGGCGGTCCGAGGCGAGGTTAGCGACAGCGATGCAACCAAGGAGGGATTCATATCCCGATCCAATTCTGGTTGGAAAAATATGACAAAACGATCGATATATCAACATTACGGCCACGAAGATAAAAGGACATATAGGCTAAAAGTTTTTCAGGAAATAATGTCCAACTTGTACTAGATAATTAATTAGAATATTATGAGTTCACGCACATACCCTTTCTACATGTAAGTGAAATATTAAAACTGATTTTATTTTCTATCTTCGAAATGTTTGCTGTAACGAAAGTTCAAGGGGAAAATTATATATAGATATATTTCATTAATTTGGAACCTAGTATGATATTTAATTCGATAATTCATACTTGTTCCATATCATATCATTAATAATTATCAATTAAATGCATCGATATTTTCAAAAATAGTTTAGTGACACTTTCTTAAATTTTACTAGGTAACTCGTAACTATGAAAATGTTTACTTTGGTATCTGGTATCTAGATAATGTACCTTCAATTCCCCTTTACATCTGTTAATTCACTGTACAGGAAAGCTTCAAAATCTGAAATCTTACGGGAGGGGGGGAATCGAATTGTCAAATATTTCCACCTATGTAACTATTTTCCAGACCGGGGAAGTTAACAGACAATTAATAAAATTCCAAGCAAAGCATCATCATTTTCAAAGTTGCGATACATCGCGTACTCATTTAGCAACGCCAGTAACAAATGTCCGATGTCTAATATCCACCGACGTGTCTGGACATTCGCAGAGAAGAAAGCGTCAACGGTCAGTCAGCTGCGGAGGCGTCAGACGCGGTGGCGGCGGGGCGGTGGCCTTCGGCAGTGCGGCGCGGGACCCGAGCACGCGATGACTCACAACGTTGGCGGCGGCGCCGGCAGCGGCGGCGGCGGCCGCTGCGCCTCGGAGGGGGGGGGGGGGTGGCGGCGTCTCGACGCGACCGGTTCTCAGCGCCCAGCCTCCGCAGCCGCGGCCGATGCAGAGGAACCGGAGATCGGCGCGGGCGGGCGGCCGAGCCTCTGCGTGGGCGAGAGCGCACGCCTCTGAAAGGCTGCGAGCGTCGCCGACGGCGATTGACGGAGCAGCAGTTGAGCAGAGAACGGCGAACGAGGCCATTTCCCTCCATGAATGCTCCGAAAATGTTCGCTGGCAACTGTGTTTTCCTCTTCGTCGGGAGTCGAGGCGGGAACACATATCGAGTATATCCGGTTACTTCTTGGACTTTTCTCTTCAAAATGAAGCTAGCTGTATCTTATGTAAAAATTATAATTTTCTGATAGTCATCCGGTGAAAAAGTTTTGAATTCTTAGTTTACTGTATAATTTTCCTAGTAGTTATTCCGGTAGTTTCCGCTCATCTCCTTCACAATGTGAATTTTTACTTCTCCAAGCATCGTAACTCTTTGTACATGGTTGGATATCGGAGAATTTGTCGACGACACTTCAATTCAGAGGCACCCTGAAAAAAATAAGCCGCCCGAGTACACCAATATGTCAGGATTTCGACAACACAGCCTATTGGTTCTCTTGGCCACGAGCTTGTTTCTCAAATTGGTTGCCCTGATTAATCTGTTGTGTGTGTGTGTTTCTTAGAGTTCATCATGAGTAGTTACCCCTCTACCGAGGAGTCACCATCTCTAGTACAAACTCAAGAAACACGTAATTGATCGGATGACGTTCGAAAGTCTCCATTAAGAGTTTTATTTCCTGTAATTACAAGAAAGTCCACAGTCCTAGGAACTTCTTCAATGTACATTATCGATTTACTTCACGGTCTATGAAAAATATGATTAATGCTGCAATCTTCAAACTGATAGATGGAGGCAATTGGTTCGTTAGACAAGTTTGAGGGGTTGTTTTCGGAGTGTCTTATTTAGAACTTGCTCATGGTTATGAAACTGGAGCAAATTTTGGAATGTTGCCAGACAAGAGGACAGTTCCACTACACACGAACCGACAGGCAGATCATTTGTTTGCATCCATATTCGAGACCTTTAACAAAGATTAACCGAAATACAAGAGAGCCAAATGGTAAAAAGGAATAGCAGCACCATTCTATGTAAATTTGAAGATGTTGCCACTACACCATGCGTATGTAGTGTAGATAAAAACATCGAGTAATCGCGTACAACACAAACATAGTTGTGATAGTGACGCTCGTACCGTGATAAAAATGACTGTTTATCATTTTATTTCCTTCAATAGAACCGTACTGTGAACGGTATTTTATCCTTTACTTAAACCGCGCAACGTTCTTCGTGTTTTGAATTGCTGCACGCTATCTTCCCAACGATCATGTTACACTCCGCACGCTAGTCAATCTGCAACCAATCTATCCACAGGTGTTTTAAGCTTTTACCTCTACTGTTGTAACGCTTCGTGTAGCTCCATTAATGAGTTTCAATCGTAGGTTATAATTTTTACCACTCCTACTTAAACATCCATTCCAAAGATCGTTTTATCACCTATGGATTTTCGAAGAAACGTATTCAGAAAGTAGTTCATAGTCATTACGGAACAGTGACCTCTAAATTCTAGTGTGTCATGCTAAAAGGTATTACATAATTGTATGGCATTAAGCGACTTCCGATCAAATACCGCTAAGTGGCTCGTATACAAAGCAAAGCAGTTCAAGGTGCACCATTATTTGGGTACAACTGATCTACATTACGTCCTATCCTGCAATTTGTTGCATTTCACTCCGGAAACTTCACATGAAAGTTAACGAGCATGTTATATTAGCAGTTTGTACTGCACCGCAAGAGGTCTAACTTTCAATGAAAGATTCAGAAACAGATGTTGGGACACGTCACAAAAATGTCTGCTAATGGTATGTACACAGCTCCTGCAGAATCACACCTGGTAACTTTTTGTGACGTGCGATCTACATTTCATCTCCTGACCTTCCCTTCCATGTCAATTTTCTATCAAAAATACTTTTTTTTTTATTTATTTATTTATTTATTTAGTGAACGTAAACAAACTTTAATACTTTATATGACATGCGAGGGAGAAGGACAATATATGCACGTAAGGCAACTTATCACGAAGTTCCTCTCAAGAACAGCAATTATATTACTGTGTACGTAAAACTAAGCAAGAGACCTAAGTTCCAAAACCAACCAGAGCCGGAAAGTACTTTTAATACACAATATAGCGGGTAAATTCAATAAGCGCATGAACACCAGCCAACAAGGAACGCAAAAAACGACGAAATGGAAGGCGATGAAACACGAGAGCTTAGTTGTGCATTGACTTTTTGCTGTCGTTGTAGCCTCCCGGCCCAGCCCTACCGGATGCGGCGGTCGCAGCGGAGGCTGGTCCTGTGACCTCCTTGGTGCAGCATGCCGCCGCACTGGTACTGCGCCGAACGAGGCCACCGGTGGCTCTTGCTCGTGCGTTTGCCGCAGGTGGCGCGGGCTCATCCGAACACGTTTATGTGTCACAAATCTCTTGCTGGCCGCGTTAGCCCGTGGGAGGATACGTTCCAACTTAAAGTTGCGAAATCGAATCTAGGCGTGTAGGCATTGGAGTATCTCATGTGATCATGCAAGAGAATGAGTAGAACGTAGAATGATCTTACAATACTTATGCGCGTGCGCGTGTGAGTGAGGGAAAGAGTTTGTGAGTGTGAGAGTGTGAGTATGGGTAGCAGGAGTCTTGCATTTGTTGCAGTCTTGCAGTTCTTGCTAATGTCTACATTAGAGGTTCAGTTCGTTGTAAAGTTATTTTCCAAAGGTGAATAACAAACCGAGAATTATTGACATGTCTCAGAACAAAAACATTACTGATAAACTTCCGATTAAATGTTTCCTGTTTGTGTTTGGCTTTCCTTGGTATTTTTCCTGATATGACAATATCGGTGAAAATATAACACATTTTTCCACATTACTATTTAAACACATTGTGAAATACCTCTATACAATTCGGTCAGCACAAATTTACCATTGGTATATCTTCAAATACGAATTAATTTTCCTTTTGTTGACAGAATACTGCTAAATGAAAGCATCTCGAGTGCACGGTGAGTAATCTGTATTGGGGTTCGAGATCGATTCTGAAATACGACAAGGCTTGATATTCTTCGGAATTCCATGTTCAGTGAAACATCTATCAAAAGGTTTCTAACAATAATTTCCTTGTTTAGTTACTACTGTTTTACTGAATAATTATAGGCAAGTTGACGTTCTAGCACATTATTATCTATATTCCAAAAAGGGCAGATTTGCAAAAAAAGACCACTTTAGAAGTCCATATTTCCAATGAATTATGAAGAAAGCTTCCTTAAGATCAAGCGAGATGTAGCTTACATAATTATGCTGAAGTAACAAGCAGCAACTCTCATCTCGTGGTAGTTTTTTGCGCACCGATCGTACGTTTTTTGAATTGGGTCGGATAAAGTTGACCGAGGTAATGATGTGCAAAGCAAATGTTATGAAACTCGCCATCTTAATTCTGCCGCCGCGTGACGTGTTCACGTTCATTATGAGTAGGGGGCGGATTTTAATGACCCAAAACATCGCCAAAAATGATCAATAAGATGGTCTTAAAATGTTTTAAATGCCCTAAAGCCAAAGAAAAATGACGCAAGAAATCTTCTCAAAACCAGTTCGGATGAACAACTCAAGCTGATGGATACGTTACTGATGTAATCGAGGCTTTTTCCATTCGTTCGAGTGAACTAAGGTCGCAAACTTTTGTTGTGCACTAGTCTTTACCAGGAAATCTCTGTCTTTAGTTATCCCGAAATCGGCCGAACATGCAATGGCGCTAATATACGTCACAAGAATTACATACAACGGCTGTCAAAACAATTTCTGAGGAATAAATCGAATACGCTACTGAAGAACTTTGTTGCATCTAATAAATATTATTTGAAGCAAATTTCATTAAAAATAACATGGCAATCGATGAAATCAGCAATATACATGAAATAGACAAAAAATGCAAAATAATGACCTATAAAAATGGGCCATTTCTTTTTGTCATAACACAAAATGAATTTCTATACTAAACGGCATTGTTCTAAAGTGAACTGAAAAAAGATGACATTTCATTAAAATTCGCCCCCTAATTATGAGGAGCAGCAACATTTATCATTCTCGGCGTCTCTTCACTGACGACGGAGTCGGCGAGGGCTCCACATGTTAGCCACTGAAGACGCGCCTGAATTCTGAAGCGCGCAGCGTGTGGGAGAAAGGCAATCAAGAGCGGGCGGAGCGAAATTAGCCTAAATAAGACACTGTCGCTGAGCAGACGAGTTGGATGTGCTGCATTAGTTGCAGCAACTTCTTGCATTCTCTAACCGTGTACGTGAAGATTAAAACCTTCGCGTGCTCAGTAGATTGAAGGAACAATGTCTCTAGGTTCTGGCGCTCGGATTATTCTCTTCAGAGGCAATAAGCACGGCCAATCCACAACTCCCTCCCCCCAAATAATACTCAAATGCATGAATCCATTCCTGAACCCTGGTCTTATATAAGACATTGCTTGCACAGTCACGATAGGAAGTATTGTATGTGCGAAAAACTTTTTTTGTTTTTTTGTTTTTGACAAATACTGTTTGATTTTTGCTCTAATTCTACCTACAAAGTGATTATTTAATACCAAACAATGAAAGGTAAATAAAGCGCATGCCCTGCTTTCAATTTCCCAACGCTTCATTTAATCTTCGAGTTATTTACTGAATACATCGCAACGCATTTACGTGGACGTTTTCTAAACATCTGACGTTTACTTCGTTCAATTCAACGTTCTTTTAATCAACTGGAACTTTTTTTTTTCCAGACAACACCGAATTGTCAGGAAGCTCTAAAATGCTAATTACATGACGCATGAGGATATTACTGAACTGAATTGAATACCACATTTGCTTCCATGATTGAACACACAATTACGATAATCACTCGAGTAATACACCGGCGAGTTTGCATTGGAGTAAGGCCAGAATACGCGTTGATGAACAGTCGCAGTACAAGTCGGTGCACTAATACTGTATCGCAATCAAGCCGTAACTGTTGCCTCTAATTAATTACCCCCACGCCACACGTCGCAGCATCCACTGCGTCGCGGCGCCCAAGAGCGGCGGGAGAGGGCGGGGACTGGCGCAGGGGGCGGGGGCGAGAGGCACAGCCTCTGTAAAACCAACAACTGTCACATTATTCAATTTATTCAAAACTATTACCATATATCGATCGCATCACATTCAAAGGCCTATTTCCATTACGAACATATATTTTTAAAATTCGTCAGGTTAAAGATCCATCTTAATAATATGCTACTACTCATTATCACCTTTAGGTCTATACACACCCGTAGGCATTTTTGATCTACTCTCCTGACTGCTCCTGGCGGGGAATTACATGAAATACAAAGTCTGAGTTATTTGTCCTGGCGAAACGTAACAAATGTTTATTTCGTACTTTACTAAAATTCGTTTACGTGAATTCAAATACACTAAACTCTCATTAACACGAATTCCAAGGGATCGAAATCATCTGAGTTCGTGTTATAAAAATTCGTGTTATCGGAGTATTAGAAATGTCCGTATTACCGTAATCTCTTGCCGGGGCGGAAATTTCGTTCGTGTTACATTAGTGTTAAACGAATTCGTGCTAACGAAGGTTTACTGTATTACACACGACGACACCAATTCTCTGTGTACTAGAGAAAGCTGCCTCAATCGTTTCCATCGTCACTAATACCTTCCTCTCTTAGAGAAATTAATAAATTACTATTTATTTCCGTCAAAAAAAACTTTGTTTCGAAAAGATTTACCAGGAAAGGGGAGGGGAGTGGACGCCTTCTGAAACGCTTTCTGGATCCCCCTGGGCCAAGGGGAATCCGCCGCCTCGGGGCTGAAGCACTGGGAGGCAGCGACTACGCTTGAGCGCGGCGCGAAGCTCCCCGCAGGGCGCGCCCGGGCGCCAGGCTGCCGCGACGAGGTTCCTTGGGACCCCGCCGATGATGCACCGCACGTTCTCAGCGGTTACGTAAACCGGGGTCGCTCACCTTGTTCCGCCGGGAGCCACGCGCCTCCACGGACGGCGAGTGGCGGCTGCCTTCCACCACATCACGGGCAACTCTTTGTATTCAACAGAATGGATACGAAAGGAGCATTGGTATGAAAAATGTTGTTGTTTTTTTTTTTTATTTAGGCAACCACTAGTGACAGTGGTTTTTACGGCGTGCAAGCGTGCTAAAAGTTCAATTTTTAGCGCTAGTGCTGAAAGTGAGACGATGTTCAAGTGTCCAGATATATCTGTGTATGCATCAAAGAAAAAAATTCTTTCGTCTGATCCCATCAGCATTTTGTAGCAGTTTGCCCATCTGCACCTTAATGTATCATTAAGTGATTTGTATACTTGAATTAAAATAAAATAAGTCAGTATCGCCATCTAAAAAAATGTATGACACACGTGGTAAAAGTGGTTTTATTTTGCTCGAGTAACATTTCCTACTCGCAAACTAAAACGTCACTTTCACCTCTCCTATCATAAATATTGCATTCCATCATTGAAATCCCAATATCCTTTTTTATATCTGGGTTATAAAAATATAATTTCATTAAGACCCAATTCCCGACACCATAGATCGAACATACATTCTTACTTGAAAAAAGGAGTTTTCTCTTCTTAATATTTCAATAATTGTATACAATAATCATTGTTCATGGAAATACGACGTACAACTTAATAACTAACTAGAGGAGTTTGAGGACATCCAGAGGATTATGATTTCAAAAGCAAATTTCTTTGAAGATGTTCACAGAAAGAGTTGCTTCTCAATGAAGTCGTTACCTACTGAAACCCTCTTTTAAATATTTAACAGAAAGGAATATTTTTCTGATGCTGCAAATTAAGCTTCTCTTCTCTGTGAAATAAAATATGGAATTCATTCGCAATTCATTACAAGCCGGATTCTAGAAATCAATGTTGTCGATTCGCAAACCAAAGCATTATAATTATTTAAGAAATTGTTCCACAGCAGCTCGCTTTTCAAGTTTCCGATGAAAGAACACGCAGTTAAGTTGAAATAATACTCTAGTTACCTCACATACTTTTTGGAGAGTGAGGGAATAAAATCGACAACAAGGAAAAAGAAAAAAAGTGGCATAGGGGTCACGCCTGTTAATTTTCAACATTTCTATATGATAATTGACATAAGAGGAATTACAAAATCCTTTTTAGATAATTAGTATTATCTCGAAACGACATCAAACGACTTTTTTCTTTGCTTAACATAAATAAAAAAAAATGAAAGAGAAAATATGTCTTCCTATTCTACACATTTTACACAAAACATTCCGTACGCCGGTAATTTGTGGGTAACTACCGCACCTGTTGCCAGGAATTAACCAACTACCGTGATGTAAGCGGCGCAAACGGCGGGTTCGTAGATAACTCAAACCACACCTGACTAACGCATGGAATGAGTCAGAGAGGGAACGTCAGCGGTGGCTTTGGCACGTGCCAACGCCGTCGGGGTTTTGTTCGTGCATATGCTCTCGCCAGCGGAGGCTCTATTTTCTCTTGAGGACTAAGAGAAAGAAGACCGAACTTAAATGGAGAGGAGGACCTGTACTCATTGCAATCATAATACTTTAACCATAACTTTTTGCATTCTTGGCATATAATCCAGTAACTATTACGATTTCACATTTTCTTTATCTTCCAAACTTATTTCTATGATTAAAAAAGGAAGGTTAAAAAAAGGGTAAAGAAATGGGTTTCAAATAAAATTATAAGAAAACCAAACACTTCACAGCCTTGCTAAATCAGTGACCGTAAAATTTAGGTTTCTCCATATTATTCCTGTAAGTACTACAATACTTTCCTGATTAGTTGTGCTAAAATGCGAAATCTAACTTCTTGTATAAATTATGACAGGCGTTAAAACTCCCATAGGAAAGGTCGTTCACAGTAAATATTCCAAATGCACCACTAACAATTCTCTTTCTGATACCTAAAGGTCGAAAACAATAACAATAGATTTACACATGTCACTTTATATGCCTAAAATATATATTATTAATGACAGATGGTATCACATTCTTCAAAGAAGTTTTATTCATCAAGGCCTATGCCATTGGCTCATTACTATTTCGTCCTGCATTCCCTGCAACAAACGTTAAGCACTTCGTCGGAGTGCATAAACAATAGATCATCTTCCATTTCCTCCGACGAAAACTGATATTGCCTCACCCGCGCCGGTGAAACTTGAAGAAAATCAGGTCATCAACACCGCAATTAAGAAGGCGCAACGTTCTGGAACGGGAAGACAGACAAGGATACCACATGTCCCCACTTTCTCTTAATTTTCTGCAAATGCGACGTGCCAATTAACGAAGTATATCAAAGGAAAACAAGGTGCGTTTATCCTTTTTCACAGAAAGGATAACACATTTCGGATCCACGACATTCACCAGAAGCCTTTCTTTCTCTTTTTTGTTAAGTTTACCCCACGCATATATTGTGTGTAATGATACTCTTGAACACTGCGTGGTATGCCGCTCTCCTCAATGATGCTCGGAAACACCTTCACGTTCTGCCAGGCTAAACATTACATCACCCACCATTTGACTATGGAAATTACGGACGCGGCGAGAAGCGTCACAACTGAAAATGCACATCACGAACTCTAAAGAAGGATGAGGACGCCGAAATATACCTAGTAAGAAAAGTTTAATACAAAAAAAAAAAAGTTTACCCGAAAATTGAAGTATTTTATTTCGATATTCTATATATAGACGGACAACGGTAAAGTAGCGCCAAAGGACATTAAGCGCCGTATCCCATACCCACACAGACTTTCTATGCTTAAAAAAAGAGACATTCACTTTCTATGCTTAAAAACCCTCATTCTGTTATCCAGGACTCACAAGAAACGTTTACAATAATAACCTCCTTTAAAAAACATTTTTAAAATTTAAATGTTTTATCTTTATATTTTAATAACTATATTCAATCATTTATGCACACAACTCTAGCCCAGGAGTTCTTTCAAGAGTTATAGATTTCAACTTCATTAAATAAATAGGAAAATTTCCAGGAAAGGTTCCGGCTATCCGGTTATAGCTTTTTACCGTTTCAGATTTTCCCCCTCAGCACACGGTCTCTCTTTCCGACTCTGATGCGATGGAGAGACCATCTGGTATGAATTCAAAGGTTAGAATATCGTAGGATGCAAGTTTTGTAATAGTTTAAGGGTCTTTGACCTAGCTACACAAGTAATGGTCTATATTTGTATTAAATGACCTACTAAATCATAAAAATAATAATTTCGATTCTTAAAAGAACTGCGTTCATCAAAAGCTGCACACACACACACACACACACACACGTGGCACACACACGCACGCGCACACGCACACACATGCGCGCGCGCGCTGAATTACAACTTTCGGCAACGCACGCTCGAATGGAATACGCAGGCGTTGGAGTGGCGTAAGTCAGCGATGCTTTACGAAATACTTCTGAAAAAGCGCGGAGCACTTCAAAGGTGCGCCGCGACCGAGCTTGTAACCCGCAAATCCTGCGGCGCGCGGAGGCGGCGTGGCCGGCGGGAGGGGGGGGGGTCGGCGACGCGTGGTCGCGGATGCGGGGTACACAGGACCAGGGCGAGGGTGGGGTGGGGGTAGGGGCGGGCGGGGGGCAGGAGGCGGGGGGAGTGAGGTCGACCAGCCGCTTTCTCTCAGCCCCCGGCGAGTCTGCCGTCCGAAACCGAGCATTCCAAACTCTGAAGCCAGCATCGACCGCCAGTGGAATAAAATACGCAAACCCGTGTACAATAATACATTCATTTTCAGCAAATACGCGCACAGAAGACAACTTACGAGGAATTTACCACATTACGAGAAATTTAAACAAGGATATCCGAAGGAGAAATACACATTCCTTTTCGGGTATGCGGGTATCAACTTCTCAAATTCATAAATTCGAGAGTAAGTAAGAAACAATAATACTTCTATGGGATTTAAAAGAAACCTTTATTAATATTTCTGTTAATCGAGAATATAATTCTGGAGTTATTTCATGTCTTTTCGCTATACTAACAAAAGACTTGAAGCTGCAAAGATTGACAATTATTCATCTCTTCCTTTTTTCGAAAATCCTCAAAAATCGAGGAATTTCGATCATTCAATGCTTTCTATTTATCAATGAAATTTTCAATGAAAGCAAATTTCTTTAGAGCAATATAATTCAAAATGTGTTATTTCATTTCAGTATACAAATAAAATAACTGAATAATCGGGAAGAAGTTGAGAATATCTTAGCTTTCTAACCCCATGAGTAACATAATTAGAACCGTGCAGGAATTAGGGCTAACGACAGTGACCTGCGCGGTGCAATGAAAGTGAAGGCCAGTCGTGGTGGCAAAAAGAGGTTGCCACCAGAGAAAGTGCGAACGTAGATACCTTAGCCGGTCACCGACTTGCTGGCTTTGGACAACCAAGAAATCTTTCTTTTTTGTTAAAAAGACGAGTGGCATTACCACCAGATATCAGTGTCCGATGTTTCCAGTTTCACGGTACAAAAGGAATGCCTTATTTTTTTATTATTTTCTACATCGTACGAGTATTATTAACGTTTTTGAAAACATATTTGAACTCAAGTACGATCCAACTGTTACATATTACTAAATTCAAATAAATATTTTAATCGGCCTATCATTTGCCAAATTCGTGAAAATAAATTAATTTATTCATTACAATTTCAAGAATGCATATGAAATTTGGAAAATTCAAATGTTTCAGAAGGTTTTCGGCCCACGTACTTCAGTGTTGGTCCTTGCGAAATTGAAACCTCGGTCAGTCAGTGAGGGTTCCTGTGAAGAATTTGAAACTTTGTAGCAATTGGCAACTTCCAACTACGTTTGCGCGTTCTTTTGACGTTGGAGAAAGGCGAAACGGAGACTAATTTACAAGTGGATTGCCAATTTGCAATTTACATACATTGACCAGTATGTAATCAGGAAAAAGAAAATGGAGATGAAAGAGACACAGAGAAGGTGATGGAGAGGCGCTGAGAAAGGGAGGAAGGGAGAGAACCTGCGAGTCACTCAGCAGAGCCAGGGAAAAGCCTTCGTTTGAAGTTAAAATAATAAATACGAGATCATATACGTAAGTACTATACTTATAGTTATGGCTCTAAAACTTTCGTTTTTCCTCGGCATATACAATTCGCAATACAATATACATTACAAATGGGTAATCGTTTATGGATGTCGAGTAATATATTCTTATTGAAATAGCACTGTGATTATTTTAAATCTCTTACTCGTCTCTTACATCATCAGCTTTCTACATACCGAAGATTTGAGAGCATCCAGAGAAATTAAGTCTTTTCCTCGAAAATAAATACTACAATGAAGCAGTATTTTCAGAAACACCGAGTATTTGATTCCTATGTGAAGTATACTCTGACAAAAAAAGTGTTGTTTCAAAAAGGTGTAACTAGAATACAAATGTCCAAATTGCACAAATTAACTGCTCGGTTTCTAATAAATTAAATACTTTTAGTTCTAAAACTAGAAATTGAGTGCAAAATTTTGCAGAACAATAATTTAAAAGTATATGTGTCTATAGTTTCTGCTTTCGACATCTGCAATAACATGGAGGAAAGATACGTTACAGATCGCTGATCAATTAGCCAATAATGGCAACAATGAGACTTATACATTCGCACTATGGCGCGCGGGAACTTTACACACCTGTTCACCCCACAAATCATGATTGGTCCAGCAGACCCTTCTGATCTGCGCAGCGAAGAGTTCTAAAATTATCTCACTAGTGTGTAATTTTTACGTTGCCATAGTCCCAGACATTCGTAGACATTTCTGATCTTCAGAAGTGTTAACTCTTCATTTCCGTTGGTGTGGGCATTTTTTTCATTACTGCGCCCGCAAAACCCGAAGTTGTTCCTTCACAATAAGCACAACCGACCTGGCATAATGTTAAATCCAAGCGATACGTCGTTTGGCAGGACTGACTTTATTACATTAACGTTCCCAACACCATGAAGGGTGTCGCAGATTGTGGTGCTCTTCCAAAATGTCGTCCATTCCTAGTGCTGACTTCGAGTCGGATTCAACAAAGGGCAAAAAAGAACACGACAGTATCTTGCGAAGTGCGAGTTGGCACCAGTGGTGACAGGCGCTCGCTTCGCACGGCACCGCTGCGTGTTAACGAGTGGAAAGGCAGATAACAAAACAAGGAAAGAGAACAGAATGAGAGAGAGAGAGGAAAGAAAAGACGAAATTCATTTTTAAGTAATACGAAAAATTGTATGTAAGTATATCATTATTAGTCGCAATAAATATAATAATTTCAAGTCTTGTCTTAATATTAACCCAATGACTCTTATCAAAACTCAAATAGAACAAAGAAAAGTGAGAAAACGAAATCTTCATGATAACTACTAATAGATAAACAACAACGCTAATTATTAAAAAAAAGCTTGGAAATTCGGAACATATAGTTATCGTACAGCAAAATGTTTTAATCATTCGTTCCATCTGCTATTTTGTCCAACCTCTAGGATCTGGTATGATCTTTCATGAGCACATGGATGCTTTTCCGTCAGTTTCTTTTTAAATTCACCCAAAAGAGATGGTACATCTTGGGATGACTTTTCTGACAAACTTTTTTTAGAGACTGCAAATATTTCGATAATCACGATTTGTGACCGGGTCCATTGTGCAATTTCATATGATTTCCAGAGGTCAGCGCTACCGCATCCTAGTTCCAAAAGCTAAAAGGGGGCGGACATTCAACCCCAACAGCCGTGAATTAGGACGCACAAGTAGGTAACCTGGGGACTCCGGTCCTCCGAGATGTGGCCTTTTACTTCCGCCCTCGAAGCATTTACTGAAGCAGTATGCGGCGTCAGGGGTGAGACACGGCGGAACGGCGCGAGGAAAGCGGGGCAAGAAGAGGGGGCGGGGAGGGCGGGGCGGGGGCGGGGGCGGGGGGCTAGCAGCAACGGCAAGCAAAGCAGCTTGCTATGAGGAGTGGCATTTACCCCGGCCACGCATTCAGGGCCGGAGGGCGATTCGCTAAGGAGGGTCGTGCGCAGAGTACGCGCTGTTAGTCACAGGTTATCGCACCGGCGTAAATTTCAATTACCGATACCCGTAGCCCCGGGGTCATATTCAATGCAATTATCATTAGCAAGTGCGCGCAGCTGCTGCTACCTGGTGATAGTGGCAGACGGCACCAGCCGCAACGCGTCGATACGAGAGTCAATAGTCCGCGCAGCGTCCCGGAAGGTATGCAGCATAGTGGATCGGCAAAATGGAGAGGAAGAGGTCTCATGAGGTGGCCAGCAAATAAGGAAAACGGAAACTTTAAACGAAAATAATACGTGATTTTCGAAGAGAAAATAGGAAACTCTCAAAACATGCAAAAACGGGCAAAGATAACAATATCAAATGAATGTGAAAATTATGAGAAAAAAGGTCTAAAGAGAACATGGTGAAATAAAGTCTTTAAGACGTAAGGAGAAGGGTTGGAAGCGGAAGAAGAGGAGTCTAGATATGGAATAGTAAGTACCAAATGAATGACAATAAGGAACGTGCGAGGAAGATGTTAAATGGAAAACTAAAATGCTCGTGTAGGTTCTGTCGAGAGGTGTGATTGAGTTTACAGAAATTAAACTGGCGCAGCTGTGTATTTTGTGAAGAGAAATCGTCTGTAGTTATACTTTGACGTGTCTCTAAACAAGAGAGGATATACTAACTGAATTGTATCTACAAATGCCATCTACATTAAGCGTGCTCTCGGAACATACTACAAGTGATTTACATTAACGACTTCTACGAATATGCACGCCATAAAGTTTGCATTTCGTGATTACACAGTCGTACGAACAAGCCATTAATTCAGACACGCCTCTAAACAAGTTACGTCGACGCCCCAACAAAACCCAGGACCCCCCTGGGATGAAAATTCCATAAAATTGTGTAATACGCAGTGTGAAAAAGGTTAAGCGAGAGAAGCAAACCAAATGGAAAAGGATTGACAAACTTCTACATTCGAACAAAATCTCTAATGAACACACACACACACACACAGTACACGATTAATTTTGACCTAGAACGCGAATGTCCAACAGGAATCTAAACGGCACATGAAGAAGAAAACAACTGATTGCACGGTGGAAACGGGAGTGATAGGAACATTTAGAAAAGGAGTTCCGGCCAGTCTTGGAGTGCGTGACCAATCTACCATCATAAAATAAAATAGAATGTTCAGGCAATTAAGGACCCGTCTTCACATGATGGTCCCTTTGCGCTTTGGGGTGCGTGTGGGTGAATATCTAAACAGAAGTGATTTACGTCGCCATCTCAAGAATTCGACTTTTGTCTCTTCTGACTGGGATGAACCGCAACTCCCGTCTCTGTAGCAGACATGTGACGTTTAGGTCAAAATGTTGCGATCCACAGCTCTGAAAAAGGCCGTAACATGTAGACCGAAACGACACCTGGAACAACAAACGACTGGTCCTGTCCAGTCAGGAGTCAATAGACATCGGTTGCGGACGTCGAGGCAATCGCCTCAACGACTAAACTGCATGATAAAGCATGCCGTCGTTAGCTATTTTCCAGATTTTCTCTTGCCTAATAAAAAAAAACAAGACATCAAAGCACATTTACTGAACATTTCAACGGTGTTGTGGAATGTGGTGGCTTTCTCTAACTTTTCATCAAGTGTCCGAATTAATTTGTTAGCTTCCGAACGACTTCGTATTCGAAGTCCTGACTTCACGCATCCAATCAGCCTTATTCTATATAGTCACATTTATTTTTAATACAATGTCTTCCTCCTCTTTCTGTAAGCGTTACTTTCTCTGTTCCAATTCAAAAGACGCGTTCAAGACTTCAAAAACGAATGAATTAATGAAGCCGAAGAGTGGGGAGTGAACCCTTCAAATGTTGGGCTAATAGCTCGGAGGCCGCGTGGAGAGATCCCTTAGAGTAGGATGACGATAGCGGAGGCAGCTGCAGAAGATTGCGCGTTAATACCGGAGGCACTGATTGGCCAACGTCAATGCAGCGCTATAAAAAGATTGCTCCCTGAAAGCCTTTTTAATTCCACCGGTCCCTGAAAGGTGTCGCTAGGCCGGCCGTTCGCTTCCCTTTTTGAAGTTCGCCAGAGAGCGCGGGGTGGGGCGTGTTACCAGGAACGGGTGCGGACACGTGGGTGAGGCGGGCGGGGCGGGGCGGCGGGCGGGCGGTCGCCGGCGGGGACACGCCCAGATAGGCCGCGACCGCGCCCCATGCGCTTCGCCTCGCCCCGCCCCGCCCTCCGCAACACCACTGCGCCGCTCTTTTTAATTACCTGCTGCAGTCGCCAGCCGCATCGGCGTGGAAGCCTCTGCACGGAGAAGCAGCGGTAGCATCTCCCTAATATGCTGTAGCTACTTTTTATTCCGCACGCTCGTTCTAATGCACGTGATCTAACGCTGCTGTAACACCTGCGCGTGGTAATGGTGTTATAGCCAATGTGCCGGATCGTCACAGCTAACGAGTATGGCTCATTATTAAAAATGAAGCATATATTCACGAACCAGTGGAGAAAATCTTACCCGCAATACGCAAAATTTGGTGAAGTTCTAGTTACACGAGAAAACGCTTTAAGCCAATTGTTGTTCATACATCGTATCTAATATTTTTTATTCAGAATCCAGTAACACTTTATATAGTCCACTTTCCCGAAAATACTACTTTTTTACAGACAGTACTATCGTTATCACTGCAATGTGAAATTTATTCGCAAGGGAAATCCACGTCTGACACTATGCTACAAATTGGCTGTTCGGAAGACGCTGCGTCCTAGGCACAGTTGCTAACATTTCGCCTGTCGTACTGCGACCTTCCTCAGGGCGAAATGCATGCTGACTTTATTGACATTTCAGGACTGATGAACGCACTGTGGATATGAATACGACGCAAGTCAATGCTGTTACCATCGTGTATGGTTTGGACAGAGAAGACAATCCATCAGACGTCAAATGCTAGAAACTTTAGTCCTGCCATGGACTCGGCAAAAGAAAGGACAAACTCTTTTACTACTCATTATTCACAAACCAATTCGACATGCTGTGGTAGCTTTCCGAAAACATGATAACATGTTTATTAGTTCTTACGAAGCAGGCACATCGAAGCTTAGCCATGACAATATTCCGACAGCATTCGGCAATGTTGCATTTCCAGATACTGACTGGATATGATTCACGTACTGCCTCCGAGAAGGGTTCTTGTAGAACTTTTGCTTTTTAATGAAAGAGCTTCATTTGTAGATACTGTACATTACCTTTCATAGTATACAAACAACGTGTAGATAATAATTTTTTTACATTACATAATACAATCTAATTAGCATAGTAAAGAACGGATTAGGCAATGCGTATCGTAGCACTTCTGGGTACAAGGGTGGCCTTGTTATCCGCCCTCCTGAAACCGCGTGCATGCCAAACACTCCACAGGGAAGATGAAACAACCTCAGCCTCTCCTCGGCACACAAACAGAAACGCCCGCTCTCACACGGCAAGCGCAGGAGCAACGCGACGCGACGCGACGCGACGCGACCCGGTGGTTCGACGGCCCGAGCGGCGCGGCGCGGCGCGGCGCGGAGCGCGCGTCATCGCCCGGCGCTAATCGAGAGCCGTTGCGGCGGTGGCGACGCTGCCTGCCCTCGTGCACGGCCCACAGCGACGTCCGCGCCCGCGCCCGCGCCGCCTCCGAGGGGCTCGCGCTGGGTGGGCAGCGCGGACGCCCGCGCGCGCGGACCGCGGCCACGTGAGATGCGCTCCTGGGCTGCGGATGCTTCCTACTAGGCACGGAGTAGCGCATTCCTTTGTGCTGCCCTTTTCGACATTTTATATCGACAATCGACTCCAGTTATAGTGAACGTCTAGGGACTAACATGTTAGGTTCACTATATCCGATGATGTCAAAATTAAATGGAATTCCTCCACAATGATCGATTTTATTAATATAAAAGTACAGCGAAATTCTTTAACAGCATGAACTGAAAGTTTCATTATCTTTATTTGTATTTAAAAAAATTACTTTCAATGGTTTGCTTCGTATATTTTTCATTAGAAATTTCTTTAGATCCTACTTCTGATGTTATGCTCTCTCCATAGTTGATCCTGCATTGTCCTCTGTCTCGTAAATATCGTAATGCAGTCTTGACATCTTTCAATGCCTCTTGCACTGTTGGGACACCGTCCCACTCTCCGAAAGCCCTGTTAATCGCCTAATAACATACGGGATACAATTAATTTAATTTCCAGGACGTATTTCCTATGTTGACTATAGCCAAGATTCAAGTTCACTATAACGGAATCTTCTAAGAGTTATTTGTAGGGAATGGCATTTATAGTAATAAAAAAGCAAAATATGTACATACATATGTGTTTATATTTTCCAATATATGTAAGAAAAATATAAAATATGTAAAATAAAAATTAATTATAGTATTAAAATTGTATACCAACATTTTCCGAGTAAATAACGTCGTCTATCAGATATTAACACGGTCGCGGAGAGGCTCAATGATAGTTCTACCTCTACAGACGCAGTTGTATTGTTTTCACCATACATAAAAAGATTTATTTCAAATATAAAAATGTCCGTTATATGTACAATGATTACAAGTAGCCTCTCATGTGAATACTAATACCGTGTAGCCAGTGATGGATCCCAAAGGGGGAGGAAGATTAAAGGACACCCCCGAAATCCCATAACGCGATACGTCAAAGACGTCTATAAAATATTTGTTATTTTTGGACCGAGTTATGCACGGGCTCTGTGAAACATAATCAAGGTCGTGATTGAAATTACTTCTGCCTGACAAACACCCGTTCATCCTTGATTCCATGAAGCAGGGAGAAACCGAGTTATAATTAAATATAAAAATATAAAAATAATTAATATTTCCAAGGGAGAAAGGGGAAGGGAAGTTTGAGAATTCACGTCGAAGGCCCTTATATCATAGAAGCGCGGTAGATTATAACACTTACGGTAAGAAAGATGATACTAGTAATATATTAAATTAGATAATACATGTGAAAATGTGTAATAATACCAAAATATGTAAAAATATGTAAAATAAAAATGGTTCCAATTCATTAAAAATGTCTTGTGAACTCTCAAAAAATGTATTGAATGTGGATATCGTGTTTCTGTAAGAGTGTATTTACATGGAATTTCGTTCCCTAGTTATTTGTAATGTAAGTGCAACGGGACCAGTGACTTCAGTTCAGTGTGGGCGAACTCCGCAGAAAGGTCTCTTAAGTTCACTATAACAGAGGGTTCACTATGTCCGAGTTCACTATATTCGGAGTCGACTGTACTTGTCAGGAGTTTCGAATTGAGCGGTGATCTTGATTGTGAGAACCATTCACCTACCCAAACCGAGCGAAATGGGTCAGGGCATAACGGGTTGACTTCGGATTCGGGAAGCTCGGATTCAATCCCCGTGCCGGCCATCCTGACCGGTGATTCCGTTGTTTCCCTCGGTCATCCAGGCGAATGCTGGGATGGCTCCATGGAATGGAGGGTTGTGGTGGTGGTGGTGGTGGTGGTGGTGGTGGTGGTGGTGGTGGTGGTGGTGGTGGTGGTGGTGGTGGTGGTGGTGGTGGTGGTGGTGGTGGTTATTTGGTGAGAGGATATTAAGAGGGGCGCTACTCTCTCTATCTTGCGACTCTAGCACTGGGAGCGGCGAGCACCTCTGCGGGGGCAAGCCACTTCTAGCTTGTTATTTTCACCTTCCAGCGTGTTAGTTCATTCTTCCAGGTCTAATAATTCAGCTGATTTTTAAAAATACAATTTAGAAACTCCGATTTGATTAACATTAATTCCATTCAGACATTTCAATTGCAATGCTGGGTGTTGCACGTTGCGAAGCCTTTTTTGTACTTCAGAGAATGTAAATTACTTTAATGACAATAAATGATTTTGTGAATTTTAATGATGTCGACCGACCTCTCTGCGAAAATGTAATACACTCTCATCTACAAACTAATAAATGTATTAAATAAAATATGTCACGTTTAAGTAATTCGGATTTATGAATCTTTAAAACAAGCAATTTTAGCCATCCTCTCGCACCGAGGTAAAACAGAATTAAAAAAAAAAAAAACTCTCAAAATTCGAATATTAAAATCCTAGTGAATCTTCCTTGGCAAACAATTGCTCTATATAATCTATCATTTTTTATAGATTTTGGAGGCAACGCTTACGTAACTTTTCCGCAGATGAGGCAAAAAAAAAGAACAAACAAAAAACGATTTTGTTAAAGGGTTTTTATTTTTTAATTACATTTCATTACTACTCCCTTTGCAACACTGGGGTCGCGATCTACAGTTGAATAGGACTTGACAAAAGGCGTTGCATTTGTTTAAGAGAAAAAACTCCTTTTTTATCCATCGGGAGCTTCGAGTAATTTCATTGTACTCCTTTCAGCAGCAGGTATACGTTTAATTTTCCTGTGCATTGTACAAGTGCCCACAGGTGGGTCGGAAATCTCTTAAAATATAACTACATAGCCGTAAAATCACGCATATAATTCAATTAAATTTCAATAATATTTTTGCATATAAAGTACAGCACATGCGATGTACGTTATGTTCTGCAATATTAAACTTTAATAAAGGAGATGGGAACAGAATGTGTGGTTTTCATGAGGTTGTTAATTCAGTTAATGAATACTGCAATCGGTTTTGGAATTACCGCTTGCCTTTTTTACATGTCAGCTAAGATACGATGTTTTCACAAGCGTTTTTTTTTAACGAACTCCTTTTATTCAGATTCATTCTCTATGTAGTTCACTTTACCTAACAATTTATTTCTTTAATCACGTGATTATTGGCGCATTAATAATGTTTCACATCAACTTAAGAAATAAACGAAACATAATTATTCAAAACGTTCGCTGGAATACTCAAGTTTGTATAAAAACCAAAGATGTTTTTTCTGAATGCTTGTGTTCTCGAAATGCGTTATCGTAGTCGAAATGCAGAGATCTCACTTGGTTTATTGAAGCTGATTCCTTCCATCCACCTAAGCTCTCTGCCAACAGCTTTGTATCTAAGTGACAAACAAAATACCTCTTGAATAGACAGTTACCTACTTCTCAAAATAATGTTTCATAGATATTTTAATTGCCGATCATTCTGCACTACGAGCGGGTAAGCAACCCGCCGAACACCAGTGGAAGGCGTCTCTGCCGCTCCAGCGCAAGGGCTCCAGGCAGCACGCACGACTATGGTTTTACTGCTACCAATTCACGGGGTTGCATAAGCACAATGCAAAATGCTAAGTGCTTTCTCCTCCAGCGTAAAAGACACAGCAGGGAATAGTATCACCATAGGGCATTCCGACTTTCCTAAAACTGCAGCTCCTTATTGGAATGTATATTAGATAAATTTCTAAAAAAAATATTAATCAAAAAATAGCTAGAAGATGCAGACGTAACGTTGGTATTTATTTTTCGAGTAGCCTTTGTATTTAGGATTGATTTTAAGCTTCTTTCACGCGCATGTCAACTCCGCAACCAAGGAATTCGTAAGGGTTAAATGTTACCTCATTTTAGCCGAACCCATCTCAAACGGGCCTCACTCTGCCTCCGTTCTAAGAAGACCCTCCCACCAACGTCATTTCACGCAGGAAATAAGGCATTCAACAAACCTGCCAGGGGCCTGCAAAGCACAAGGCAGAACAGCACACCACAAAAACGATAAATTCTCACCGCGCAAGAGATAAAAAACATTAAACAAAATAAATAAAAAAAACAGACATTGGATACTACGTAACGGAAATTTAAATTAGGGTTGTATTCGCTCTCTCTCTCTCTATAGTTAAAGCAAACTCCCCTGAATATTCTGTAACTGACGTTACCTCCAGCATTCAAGATACAAGTAAAAGACAAATTGACATATACAACCCTCCAAAGTAGAATCCTGAAAAAGGATCTGCAATAATCATAAAAAGATGATGTTCTTCTACAATTCATAACAAAACAAGACGGACAAGACGCTCACAAACATATCAGAAGAGTGAATAATTGAAATTGTCAGTCCAAAAGCTAGTTACTTGAGAAGTGTCAGAAACCACATTATAATGTCAGGGAGAAAAATGTACGAGTCGAATTTGTCGCCGACATTTTACCCGCACAGAAATAACATTTCAGGAAACCTCGTCGCACACGCCCATCAGCGCCGGCCACAGCAACGCGGCGGGGCGAGGCGTGTCGGTGCGGGGCGGGGCGGGGCGGGGCGGGGCGGGGGGCGGGGCGGGGCGGGGCGGGGCGGGGCGGGGCAGCGACCGAGGCTCGCGCGAATTCAGCCATCGTGTGGCGCCTGGTCGTCCGGATGTTTTATTCAGTGGTCGGGTGGGCGAGCAGCGCTATATGGCGCGCCGGGCGCTCGCGGCCGCTCCGTGACGGATGGGCGGCGGCGTCGCGACCGCCACCGCCACCCTCCCCCCCGCGCCCGCCACGCCGCGTTTCCGCCCCCGCTGCGGGCTGCAAACGACCGCCATTTGTCGGCGCCGCCATCTCTCCGCCTCCCCGCAACAACCCCGGCCCCACCCCTGCCGCCGCGCCACGCCATCGCCATCAACGGAGCAACAGCATCGGTCGCGCCTTTCGCC
This sequence comes from Teleogryllus oceanicus, assembly GCA_964035755.1. Lineage (NCBI taxonomy): Eukaryota > Metazoa > Arthropoda > Insecta > Orthoptera > Gryllidae > Teleogryllus > Teleogryllus oceanicus. Next base: position 121,833,160 of record CAXIVR010000006.1, read on the forward strand.
GTACGACTACGCGTTTCTCCGGCATCACACGGCTCTGGCTGTGACTCAAATGAACACCGTGTAATCATTTTTTAATCTGCTTTCTGAGAAGATGCACAGAAATTCCTTCATGTAACAAATTTATTAGATATATTTTTCTACAAACCATGCCTTTTATAATATTGTCGATTAGGAATTAAAATTTCTGCTGAAATTAGACATTCATTTGTTCACAATACAAATAGAGTATTACACACTAGCAAATCGTAACACGAATTTTATATACATTTCCATGGTCAAATATACATTTCCATGCTGCGAGTTACGTTTATTTTTGCAGCACTAGTTCTTAGCAAGCATTACGTTAAATATTTATCAAAAGCGATTATATATTCTAGAAACGAATTTCGAATATTCAAACACGAATTCTAGGATATTTCTGTTATATATTCTACAAAAGAATCTCGGAATTAATACTGAACGCCTCTGACAATCCAGAAAGTTCATACACACAATCTAAAAACGGCTTCCGTCGTTTTCGGTCTTCATCTTTCATACACTTCGAATACATTTCGAAGTCGTTAGCTGCATTTCGGAGTAGTATAAAAGTTGTACTCCCGCTCTTCTCATTTGCCTGTTTTAAGGACTCCATCTAATGAATTCAAATATACTTTTTCTCCATATCTTTGTAACGTCACAGGAAAACAAAATCTACAATTCAGCAATGTTATTAAGAGGCATGCAACTACATAGCACTCTTTGATGACGGAAGCAAGGATCGTCCTCTCCGAAAAGATGCATACATTCGGGCAAATGAGAAATCGCTTGTTTAATGACCGTCATAGGCTCCCGAGAGGAAGGCCTTTGCCTGGTCGTAGGAAAAAAGATTAAGGAAAGTAATAGCGCACGAGGCGCAGCCTGCTTTCCTTGCACATCTCTTACATTCCTCTCTTGAGATCAAAGGCAACCACGAATTCTTCACCAAGAAGCGCCTCCGAAATCCTTCCCCGGGCAACGGGTTTCTTTTGGGACGGCTAATTAGTCGGAGAGGGAATTCCGTTCCTCCCTCTCATTTTACACAATGGATCACAATACTACCACTATTACAGGCAGTAATTAGTTTTTCAAAACTTCGAATCGCTCGTACAGAAAATAGTTTTTTAATAGCTTGGCTGTATAACAATACACACAAAAATATTTCACAGTTAACAACTTTATAGTCCGATATTATTTGAGTGTTTAGTATAACTGAATGTTATTACAATATTTTATTTATTTAGAAGTCACAGTTCAATGTTTGTTTAGATGTTAATATATTTTAATAAAAACACAAACCGTAGTAGTTAAATCGGGCGCAAAAGGACAGGTCAAATCAAATGGTCAATTCAGTAAATCAAAATAAAGAATACTTCACATCAGAACATGCATTTACAGTTATATACACGCAAAATATAAAAGATGAGTACTTACAATACTGTTGATTCCTTTAAACGACATTTATTCATTAGGTAACAATTACATTGTTTTTAATCGAAATTGAAATTTTAATTTTTCATTTTTTAACTAAATTCTTGTCATTTTTTACCGTAAAGATTCCTTACTTCCAATATGATAATATACATTTCATTGATCGAAAATCAGAAATTGAAAAAGTTCATTTTGAATCAATTTATCACTTTACATTATTTTAAGTTTTCCAAAACATGCAAAATGTATAACTAAAAATATTGATCGAATAATTAACAGTGACTGTCTCATAATCGCGAAAAACTATACACACTGATTTCCATTATTTGCGTCGTTTTGTATTCTTTATTTCAAACAACGTTTTCACTCCTGTCTACCTCAATCAAAAACTTGTTTTTAAAAACATATTTTCACTCCCCTGTTATTTCCCTTGTTTTATGATGATAATGATGATGATGATGATGATGATGATGATGATGACGAGTGCTATATTCATTTCTGAGCGTTTGCGGGTGAGAAAGCTTTCGCCTTGATGCTCTCCCCTTTCCTGGGCATATCACAGTAGTGGCTTGCCTTTGTCTCCACTCCATGAAAAATAGAACGCCGCCACGAGGAATGAAAGATGATGGCAGATGAATAATTATGAAAGGTAGGAGTAGTTCCGTTGGGATATTTTGCTAATGTTACAAGCCAGCGACGTCCCAACCACAAGTGCCCTCGATTTCAAGCGCATGGGCGACGCTCCAACTTGACGTCATGCGACAACAAGGCTCCGAAGGAAGAGCCCACCTTTATTAAATATTTGACATTCACGTGTTACATTATGGACTGCAACATTTTTTTATATTTTTTATACAAATAACTGTTGTACTGTATAAATACTGCACTACGCTGTTGCAAAATTAGAGAAGACTTTTGTTAAAATATTAAATTTATTGCAATGTCATACGAGTATTGTATTTGTTGTGTGTGTGTGTGTGTGTGTGCATTTTTGTTGCTTCTAGGCCACTAGTTTCTAACACTAATTCCCCCTCTCCTATCCGCGATGTTCTCAAGCCACCCCGGACGCCAGGGTTCGTCGACCAGCCGTCGGGATTCCTGAAAGAACACACATCTAGATTCCCACACGAACACGCACAATTCCCAAACAAAAGGAGCCAGTCTGTGCAGAACGAAATTCTCCCAAGAGTATGATCTTCACAGCAACTGTAAGAACAATGTTGGAATAAAAAGTTAAATATCATTTAAACGTGCAACTTCTGGCAAAGATAATTCTGGTGTGCTTTCATTCGCACAGGAAATCAATAGATAAATAAAAAAGAAAGAAATAGAAGGCTATTCATATGAACATTTTTAAACGATTTTTTTTTCAATGGAAACATTTTTCGTATAGGAAACTGCTCAAAACATTCCGTACGTGAAACATCGCTTTCATTGGGCCAGCATTGTATTCTAAAGGCGTGGTACAAAGGTAGCGGGTAATGTATTTTCGCCGGTATGAAATTTTGTAGAATGGTTTCATTCGGACGCGAAATAAAAAAACGGCCTATCCAAGACACAGTGATTGGTCTCGTGTACCGATTTGTTTGCCATGATTTGATTCACATACTCAGTACACATTTATTGTTCCTATCTTGCAATTTTAACATGATAGATAAGATCTACATATTTTGAATATCAGACTTCCTAATATTAAATTAATAAAAATTCAAATTCACCTAATCCTATTATAAATTATGATATTGCAGCATTAGAAATTCTTTGGAGACTGAGACACTGACCAACTTCAACTTTCTTATCGTACTTTCACATGGAAATGGTCTTATTTTAAGATGTCCATTATTTCCTGCATCACAATTTGCTAGAAATACGTTTTAAGGCATTTTATCTACTCAGGATCGCGCGAACGGGACCTATAAAACAAGATAAGGCCCCAAAGGCACCTTCCTTTCCTTATACTATCCACCTTCTAAGGCAGTAGCTGTAAAGCGCTCTTGGGTCCCTTTTTATCACTACATCGTCAAAAACATATATGTAGACCAACACAAAGGACTTTAAAACTTAAAAATGATCGACTTCCAACTTCCACAGAATCCCGAAAAAATCATTCGCAGAACCTCACGTTAACTTTAACACATCATGGTTTCGCGCAATTCTGTCCAAGTAAATAAACTCTCCGTGCGGTGGGGCGGAGTTGGCGGAAAGAAGGCAGAGGACGCGAAATCGAATATACTGAAAGTCGGTAAGTGAGAAGCAGGCAAGCAAGCGAGACGACGGGACGGCAGAGGACAGCGCCGAGATCCGGCGGGAGGCATCAGCTTACGGAGGACGGAGGTGGAGGATCGGATGGCCTTGCACCCGACACCGCCCACCCCGCCACGCCCCCTCCCATCACCTCGCCCATCCTCGGCAAGTCTCGAATTTCTCTCGGCACTCTCAACCCTGTGCATCCTCTGTACTTCTATTGACCCAATGTGCACCTTCTTTGGCAGTGACTCCCTATATTACGGATTTGATATTAGCTCCAATATCAACTTCCTATCTGTATCGTGTTTCTTCCTTACACATGCTTCCTTATCTTATGTTCACTGCCGCATTGCTTAGCGATACGTGTTCGTTCTGAATGGCTTTTAATCCTTTAATGGTTCACATTTTATAGTTGTTTTTGTTTTCTTTTCTACTACTACTTTCTATTCCTTCTAACATCCACCGCCTTCAGGCGAAGGTCTCACTAGAGTCCTTTCACATCTCATCGTGCATGTTTTCGTGCTCCCCACTGCCCGCTTACTTGTCTCCTTTAATCGCTAAGAGTTCATCAGTTACAATTGCACTTTACAAACGTCCAACGTCACATTGTTTACTTGAAACATCAACCATAAAGAACTCAAGAGCGATAAAATCATTCAAATAATTATGTTTATCATCGCATTTCGTTCAAGAAGAGCTCACAATAGACCCATAAACTAGGAGGACATGAGTGAAGTGCATGGTAACCTCTAGCGTCTTCAAGGACCTAAATGAAAAGAGTTGAGGTAGGGAAGTAGACGGTGACTCAGATTTTTTTCTACTTCTTTTTTAGAAATTACATTCTCGAATGACATCCAAGAACAAAGTCACCTCAGTATATACCAGAAACATTCATTTTTAATGTTTTCAGCCAGCTTGAGTAATTCACTCATCTAAACAAAGCTCACCTGAGATATATCCTGTATTGCTCACGTGTTTATTGAAGCTCTTGAATTAAAAAGAATAACAACCGTGTATTTCACATAAACCTGAAAACCACGGCCTTATCTTCGAATTTTTTCACAGTAAGACTGGACAGGTGTGCCCTACGGAGTAAAATGTACCGAAGAAGAATGCGGGACGGAGCATAGATTGGACAGGTCCTGGAGCTGTCCACTGAAAGAAGAGTCGCGACCACGCCTGCCGTCCTCGGGGGACTTTAATATGCGCTCCTCCTGACGCAGGATGGAGGCTGACGGGCGAGTGCAGCTGCGACGCCGCGCCCAGCCGCACACTGGGCCGACACTGTCACTGACACGGAAATAAAACATTAGATAATACTAAGTGCATTAACTTTCTCTAGGTCCATTGTTGCCCTAATCGAAGAGAAAAAAGGAAGAAAATGTATAAGTATGTAAAATCTTGTTTTCTATAAATTCGTAATGTTTTCAAGATTTAATGAGCAAATGAAAATTGTATGAACTTTCCTAGAACTAAGAAAAATAATGATATATTGCATTTAATTTTGCTCAGAATTTTTAGGAAACACACAAAGACAGGTGGCTCATATGACGATTCAAAAAAACTTTTTGTAGTAGCTGAAATTGATTTCCGGAAGTAATAAAATTCGTATTCAATAGGCAGATCATCTCTCTGTGCGAAACTCAATGCCGGAACACTTTCTACATCCCAGCAATCAACCCACCACGCTCAGTGTGCATCGCGGCTTCAGTCGGCCTTAAAATACGGTTACACTGCAGACGACTCCAAGGGATATCGTCCGATTTATTTCATCCGAAAAACACCCAAATGCTGCAACCGAAATCGATCAAATTTTCCCGTAAGTACGAAGTTCATTGTTTGAAACATTTGCGAGAAGCACACTCAAAACCATGTACGTACTTACATTGCAGTAGTCTTGGTATTACAGATGGTCTTGTCCATCCAGCAGATTTCGGACGAATGGAACCGACAGAATCAAACGGAACAAAACTTTGTCCGACAGCCGGTGTTTCCGGACGCCGACGGAAGAGGTCGTTCAGGTTTAATATACCCATTTCCATTTACTAGCACGTGATGGAACAAATCAGGCGTATCTGCTACAAACATCCGACTTCGGCCGACCGAAATTTCGGCCAAAACTGGCTCCATTGTGAGCGCCGCCTTACGAAACCGACACAAAGAACGCTGAGCGCGCTCTGACCGTCATGTGGGATCACTGTGCGGCGCGCCACACCTTCCTTGCTCCCCTCCCCCGCCTCCACCCGCCCTCGCAGCACGCGCCGACCAAGTTACGGCCGCTTCTGCCGCGGCACTTTCGATGGTATTGGAAGAAGGATCCCGTCCAGCCACGTGCCTCGAGCGGCATCGATCCCCGACAGCCCAACGCCCGCCGCCCACGCTCCGAGCGCGCGGAGGCGGGCTTCTCACAACATATCGCCTGACAAACACGCACTTTTACTTCGCCCTGCAGGAACCTCCACACAACTATACAACACGAAGTATCAAGTGAACGGTCCTTTCACCGTGACTTCCATTGGGTCAATTTGCCAGCTATCTGAATGCAATGTTGTTGATTTTTTAGACGTTGCGATCGTCCAGTACTTTGTGGTCAATGACGGTCGGCGGCAAATATAAACACATCAAAAAGTTTTTTCGCTCCAGGCCATTAAAATTAACGAACGTGTTTCACAAAATGCTAATATTTACTAAGATAACGACATGGCATTTTCATCTCGATTTCTACTGCCAGTATTTACAGCGCACTGCACTTTGTGTTTTGTGTTCATCCTGGCCTTTTTTCATAAATATCCTCACAGGGTTGAAAAAAAGACGGAACGTTCAATCTGCCTTGCATTATGTTTGTTGTTACGTTTTTTCGAATCGAAGAAAAAACGATCAATAACGTCGTAGGTTTCGGCGGCAACTTCCGATTTCCTGAGAGCAAACAAATAATTTCTGGACACTCAATCGATATCGTAAATAACATTTTCACCTTTTCACATTTTCTTTTCATGGATAAGACTTGAGATTTTTAATTTCTACAATAGTCGCAAGATATGGTAACAAAATTTCTGGGCGTGCGAAAGACTAGCACATCCTTTCCGGGTTGCTAAATATGCTTTTGAAATTGCAAAAAGAGAGTGTCTTTAAACGTCGCAAACAAATCGCAGCGAGTATGTGCGAGACTGCATTTGGTTAAAGATGGTGAATGACTGTCGATTTCTCAGGATCAATTCCCAGCCAGATGAAAGGGAAGCCATTAGCTATACAGCAGCAGAACGAACAGATTCAGCCCGAGTTTTTCCTCTTCATACATGAAAATGTGAACGAAAATGAACTAGGAAAAAAGAAATAAAACAATAACTTTCCTGTGTAATTGAATTATTTTTGAAGCAAAAAATGTAAATGTACAAATCTGCAACACAAATTGAGAAAAAAAATCAAATGCAGATTCAGAATGCATTCACTAATGCTTGTTATTATTAGCCAACGCATTAATTGGTCTAATTAAAGTGGAAAAATCACCCTGTTGAATCAGCTGAAACAGTTCACATTTGGATTAATAAATTCGAATGCATAAATTCAACACGCATTGCTTCCGCATTCTTTTAGAAATTCAACAAACGCAATCATGAAAATTTTCACGCGCGTTTCAGCGCACACACACACAAACGCACTGCTGTTCTCGCTCGCTCAGTGCACCACTGCTATCTAAACGTGATCTGCTTCAAATTAGGATCATATTAGCGTTGTTGCCGTATGGTAGAGTAAACTTGTTTCAATTCCCATGAATCATGTTCCCTTCATTATTACTATGCGGAAGTAGTCATCAATAATGCAGTAAGCATATGCCACACCTCACAAAGACGAACATACATACAATCTGACAAGAATGAACTTCCGTTCCTGATACCTGACACTCAGGTGAATCTTCAGCGCGAAAGTGTTTAGCAAACATTTCAGAGCGAAAGCATTCGTCGTGTGGCTAAGGTCTTTCGGAATGTGGTAAAAGATAACCGTAATTAAGGTTTTAAGCTTGTAACGTTCATGATAGAAAAAGTTTGTTTCATTTCAGCAATAGAAGGAACAGTTCTACAGCGTTTGATTGATTAGTGTTTCCGGGTGCGTCAACAGCTGTAGTCATCAGTACCGTAGGTGTAGTATATGTTTTTTTCGCGGAATGTGGAAGTGATCCCTCCCCCGCCGAATGGCGATATCCGGCACCGACCTACGGCTTCTAGCAGGGTTTGCCTCAACCAGATATATCCCACCGGCGGGACACCGCCGCAACCGGGACAAACTAAGTTGACATGTATGGCAGAATAATTTATGTTGCTGTAACTGGGTGTAAGGGATGAGTATAGAAGGAAAGGGAAGGAAAGATTGCGCGCACTCAGTGACCCGTTTGTTAGGTACTGCTACGGCAGACGCCTGGTGTTGATCGCAGAAACCACGGAAAACTACCGAATAGAGCAGACGGTCGCTAGAATTCTCCTCCAGACAGCGGATGATTCACAGGGGCTTGAAAAACCGCGCCCAAAGCCCCCACCCCCATCTCTGGCCTCTCCGAGTCGTTGGTTCCGGCCAACAAAACCTCATCCAGTGCTGCGCCGGGTCGCGTCCAGCGCCTTCGCACGTGGGTGCCGATTCTCCTCGAGCCGCCACGCCGGCGCCTGATCTCGAATTCCCCGGACGCAGGCCGCCGCCGCGCCGCGGTAAGAACCCCCGCCCTCCCAAACCACCACCGGTCCAGCACCGCATCCATTATTCAACATCCCGTGCGCGCGGGATAAGTGCGCTGCATCGCCGCCATATTCTAAGCAGCACACGTCTCTTTTCTTCGCACCCCGTCACGCCACGCCACGCCGCGCCCCGCTTCCAATCGTTCGCTCCGGTGTGACGATGCTGCGCCGCGCGGCGGGTCGCCAGCAAGCATCACCAGATGCTCGAGTACAGGAGGGGCAAATACGGAGGAAAAGAAAAGCAGAGACTGCCAAAGGAAAGGAAGGTTCAGGACAAAAAGCAAGAAGAGAGTCGCACAGACAAAATAGAGAAATTCATATGCAGAGAAAAATGCTGGTACTAACACAGAAAAAGAGGCATGGGGATTGCAGGAGATGCAGCGGAGAGAGAGAAACAGTGAACTAGAAATGGACAAAGAGAGACTCAAAACGAAAGATTAAGGGGCAGAGAAACAAAAATGGTTAAGAGGTGGATTAGAGAAAGAGGGGCAACGGAAATGGAGGGAGAAGGGCAGGAGAGGGAGGGAAAGAGGGAGAGAAAGAGAGAGAGTGAGAGACTAAGGCCAACGTTCCTTCAACGCTACATTAACATCGCTAAACCACACCCCCGCCACTGGCGGAAGGTAATTTTGGGCTAGACCAAATTCTTTTTCGCCTTTTTCCTAGAGAGCAGGGAAGGCCGGGCGCGGACGCGGTCCCGCATACCCTCCATCCGCCAGTGCCTCTCAGCTCCGCGGGCGTTCGTAAATGGAATGAAAGCGAGCGCGGGCCTTGGTCATGCAAATAGGACGCGGTGCGCCGCGCTGCGCCCAGCCGCTGCGAGACCTCTCCGAGGAGCTGGCGCACGGCCGCCGGGACACGCCTGCTACACTGGCGACTCTCGTCCGTGGCGCTCCGCACACGTGTCCTCCACGGGGAGGGGTTCTTCACTGTTTCACCCGTGCACGCAAGAGATTTCAATGCACATACAAACGGGCCCACAGACGGGCGTCGTACAAGGTTAAGGTGTCTAGACTTACCAGCACCAAAAGAAGCACCGTATGCACCATCTAATGACGAACAAGAAGATGAAAAATATTTCTGCAGGAGTTATTTTCTCCCAAGAAATGGGGTTCTTCACATCTTGACCCTTCACTGTACCGTACTCGGGCGCAACTATGAACTACTGCATTCGGTGACTGTCTTGCGTGGACTCCGCTCTTATCGCGACTCTTTATCTGCGCTTTTTTACGAGCAGCCACCTCCCGCCGGGCACAGTTTTTGCGACCTTGAGGAAGGCACGAGCTTATCGCTAGTGACAACTGTTGGGGCCGGCGACCGGAAGTACAGACGACACTAAAAAAAACGTTTTCATCTCCACGTAGTCGACGACAAAAACGTTTCTAATTACCCTTCTTTAAAGTTTTCAAGCACAATATACTGAGTAATGAATGGATGATATGTGCCTCTTGCGAAACGTAATTACGAAAGTTTGCGACGAAGACTTGCATACACAAGTAACAAGTCCATGTTAAAATAATGTTCCTCCTCGCGCGTCAAATTTTAAAATATTTGAAAAGCTGGTTGTTTGTTTTTATCACAACTCAATTTGATGCAGATAATTCAGGACATTCTGAATATGGACGTGGAAGGGTGAGAACAGGAATACAATTAATGAAGCGTAAAGAAAAATGAAAATGAATATATGAATTATAAATATTGGGACGATCTTACATACGTAAAAAAAGTATTACAAGGAGTAGCATTTAATCAAATACGATGCGAGTCTCTTACAAATTTCGACTTTCCCGCAAGTCAAGACTCGCGACACCACACGCTACGTCACCAGGCCCTCCTTGTGAACTAGCCTGGCTGGAAGCTCCCTCCTACTAATGTAATACGGTTAGTTTCAGACTGAGGTGAAGTCTTGAATTCCCATTTCTACATCAGAGTTCTGAATCTCGCAAAGGCGGTGTGAATGCAGTCGAAAGTTCTGCAAGCTTTTTTTCTGCCTGCGAACTGGGTTGAACCACAAATCAGACGTCTATCAAATGCACTGAAGATTTCCCAGAAGTTACGCCACTTAGTAAAGCTGCTAGATTAACTTCGAAGATTATTCCAGATGATTTCCTTGACTTTGACTCACAAATGCAGCAAAACGAATGAGGTTAAATTTTTTTATCAATATACAGAACTACTGTAGGGACATTATTTTGTTTCCTAACAATTTCATCGTTTCTATGCCTCGTATATTTATAAATTGATATGAATCATAAATCACCTCTAATGGTTAGCGTGTACAGACATAAAAATACTTTCTCTTATCTAAATACTTGCAACATAATTTAGCTGCATAAATATCTGTAAATTCAGTTAATTACTTCAACAATGTATTTGTAACTCAACCACTGTTTGCGTTCATTTGCCATGGAGCCAGAATTTATAGCACATTTCTCATTATTCTCCATTATTTGCGAGTATATTTTCCGCCCATTTTTTGTGGCACGACAGGGCACCGTAGTTAAGACCGAAACAAATGAGCCCAAAAAGAGGAATAACACGTGCGTATTGTTTCATTTACTCGCCATACTTTTCCCTAACACCACTTTCATTGCCGGGCGAGGCCACGAACTCTTTACGAGAATCACAGGACAGGATCGCAACTGGCAATGCAAGAGGAGTCTTTAAGACAGGTCATATTACCTGTGTATTTTAAATCGCAAAGGATTTTGAAATACATTTATAAAGTAAAAAACATTTTAATAATGTAAGTGCTATTCAAATAATAAATGCAATGTTAAAACATCTCGAAACGATGTGTTTGCATTGAAACATTACAGTCCAATAGAATGCATATATTCTTTACATAGATATTGCATCAACTCCTCGGCATTCCTATCATAACTCGCGACTCCTTCAAATACTTAAATTCCGGCCAATTCCACTATCTACTTCCGATCTACGGAAATTCTCCTGCAACTGTTGGTCTCCATGCCAGAATCGGGGCCACATTCTCCAAGGGCCCCAGGTTCATGTTTGTACCTCACACGCAAGAGAGTGGTGGAGAGAGAGAGAGAGAGAGGGGGGGGAGGAAAGCGTTTCAACCCGAGAGGCAGCGGACCACGACGCGTGCAGTGCGGCAGGAGCGGGCGGGTGGAGGGCTGCCTTGAGAGCGCGCGCTGGAGCGGTGGGCGAGGTGGCGGGGGACGGGGGTGGGTTGGAGGCCTCCTACACGCCCCGACAGGTGGAAACAAAGGCCCAGGGCCCCCGCTTCCGCCCCGCCCCCTTCGGACTCTTCCGCCCGGCGCGGCGCGGCCCGGCGTCGCTTTGCCGCTCCCCCCACGGCCGCCCCCGCTACCTGGCTCGTGACTCCTGGAAGCCATCCACTTTTTTACCAAAGTCACGGGCTTTTTTTCTCCTGCCGGAGAAACTTGTATAAAACAGTAGTAACTTACCCACTGAAAACTTTGAATACGAATGCATTTCCGAATATATTCCCAAACCGAAAAACAAATAAAATTACCTTCATGGGTAATATTCACTTCGCGGATCAGATTTAAACATAGCTTGTGTTTCAAAACATTTTTCCCGTTAAAAGAAATTATTAAAAATATTTTAACAACCGACTTTCAAGAAGCTTAAGAATTACGGTTGTTTACTTACAAGGGTTGCTAGTGTTAATGACATCTCAGAATTAATACTTGAATGAGTTGAGTGCCTACAATGTTACGGATGTTACAGTATACAATAATGTTAAAATGTGGACGTGCTTTACATGGAAGAAAAAAGGACACCCCTACGAAAACATTATGTATTATTATTAAGCTTAGAGTTACAGAAAATTTGAAGTGCCTACTTCATTGCTTACTTCCTTAGTTTTTCGAAGAGAGCGAGTTCTTTGAACAGAATCTCGGTAAGGTATTTGGACACCCTCGAATTCCTCAGGTGACTTTTTCCGGTCTGTACCTTTTAAACGTCACAACAAGAAAAGGAAGCGTCGTGTTTCACAACAGCATGTGTCTAAACAAGGAGAATCCCGGTTTGGGTAGGCGGCACACCAGTACATCTCTTCGAAATTCACTCACCCGTGCACCTCAAAACTAAAATATTGCAAACTTTCTTAGTTTAGCCAATGAATGCCCACATCAGTTTAAAGTTATACAAAAAATGATTATGTAATAAATTTTAGTAACCCGTTTTGGTGTCAGAGGGCTTTGCAAAATTTGCCAGGCAATCCCTTTGGACCTCGCATGTTGTGTTGCTTTCCATCACGCGTCCTAGAAATCCGGGGAGTATGATTCCTCGTTGCTTCCTAGTGTGCCACTGCAAACACATTGAAGAAAGTACTGTATAATTAAAATAATTAACTCGAAATTATTCTCGTAGAAGGTAGCACGAATTCATGAAACCGGAAGAAGTAGATTGGAGGACACGCGAGTTTAAGGTAATCCATATGCGGATACCGTCCAATGGAATTCCAGAGCGCATAGAGAAAGGTGTTGCATTCTTTCGAAGACCTAGAAGAGAATGCCTCGCAACTTGTGAAACAGGCGTGTACTCCCAGAACTGTTGAGCGCAATCAGACGAAATACGTTGAATCGCATTCCGAACTCGAAAGTGTCTTTAGACTTTCGTGCCTGCATATTCTTGACCACAGCGTGTTCGGTTCTATTGCCCCTTTGTTCAAACACGATCAACTAATTTACTCCTATTCTTTGAAGGTACATTTAAGTTGTTCTTTGCTAAACACGACCACACACTTGCCAGTAAGTTGTTTCGTCGAAGAGGTACGGTGCAATAATATTTTCCAATATGATTTGTTGTCTTCCTTTGAAATGCGTGCAGTGATCAAGTGACCCCGCCCGAGGAGTTAATTCGCAACTCTATACCACCACTTTACTCACCGATTACTACCATATCCTGTTGAGGAGTACTATACAGCTTTTCACATTCAATAAAGCATCCATTTCAGTAGCAATGTGTTTTTGACTTTCATAGGTTTGACAGCATCATCTTCCTACTATTTTATACTCTTATATCTATCTTCACAAAAATTGACCTACATCTTTGGAAATGGCCCAAAATTCTCTGATTGATGCGTACTGATTCTATGTGTGGTATTACTTAACAAGAGGTTAATTTGAGATGTGGCGGAATTCACTTTAGAAACAAATAAAATTTACTCGTGTCTTCATTTACTCTCCTATACTTTGATTGAAAACAAACCAAGTTCACATGTAATTAATGTTGTTAACAGTACTTATTTTGTTTATTTCAAAAAGAAAAAATCACGCTATTATTTGGTGAGGAACATCTGCAGTTAACTACGTTACAATTGTGAACACACAAAAACTTTCAACTGGCAGTCTGTAGTTAGGGCCGATTTGACATGAACCTCGGAAAACGTAACAGTGTTCAAATTTGTCCCAGAAACAGCTGAGCACTCAATGACCGCAGTTCTGGAGGCGGATCATGGGGTGCTCAATGGGCGAAGAGGGAAGAGGCGGGGGACGAAAGGGTGCCGAGGATAGAGGGGCGGGGAACGGAGGTGGTGCGGTGCGCGGAGCGGTGGGGCGTGGCAGCGCGTAGTGGCGCGGGGCGGCGCGTGGCGTGGCTAAGCCAAGCATAAGGCGCGGAGGGGAGAGCAGGGGAGGCGGCGCGGCGACCGACATGGGCAGCCGCGTAGCGGGCCATGGCTCGCTAAGGCACCTTGCACGACGCCCCCCCCGGGCGGGGCCGGGCGGCCGGCGACTGCAACGGCGCGCGGAGCGGCGCGGGCTGGACGGGCGCGCGCATCGTCCGCAGCGAAGTACTAACGAGTCCGGCATCGAACCGAAACCGCGCCGTTAGCCCCGGAATGCAATGAACACTCCGATATACGCGCGACACTCGGCGCTCGCCAAAGTAATTAATCCTCGCCTTTCAAACGACGAGACTGCAGCTTGTTCTGTAGTCCGACCACTTAGTTTGAAATTCGCCAGACATGAATTCTTTTCGTTTTGTCATCAAAAGTACAAATGCGCTCACATACCATTGCTACTAAATAAGATTCCCCATTTAGCGCAGCTGTAATTGGAATTTTGTAATTCCCAAAATACATTTGTATTATCTTTGACCATTAAGTAACATTATCCGTATTCAATGTTTTATTTGTACAAAGATTGAGTGAAAAAATTCAAATATGACGTTGTAATAGTGAAACATAATTACACCGAAACCCAAGCATATTTATAAAGCACATTTTGGCGTTGCTAAATTCTGTATCTGTGCAAATGGAGCTGGAAACTGAAGAATTAAATTATCTCTTTGCCACAATATTTCCCAGAACACATTGCCCGCGAGAAAAAAATGCTTGGCATGCGGCCCTATCACTGCGCTTTTATGGGGGTACGCACGTGTGGTGCAAACTCCAAAAAACCAGTTTGCTTCTTCCGCTAATGAAGAAGTAACGCGACTCCCCCTCCCCCGTCCTGCTCCTTCCGAGCACCGACCCTGTTCTCCCAGGCTCTGCGGCGGTGGCGGCAGCCATAAAACCCTTTCTTCGCTCCTGTCTCCTCCGTCAAGAACAGTTATTCTCTTCGGTTTTTCTTCGCCAACAATGGCCCTCGGGGAAGAATTACGTAATTTCCGAAAAAGTACCGTTAATTCCGCGGGTGGAGCCCCGTCGAGACTTCCGGACCGGAAGGAGCGTCTTCAACATCTGAGGCTGTCACCTCTGTCCCTCCCTTTTTCCCTTCTTTTTTGCATGGCTGATTCCTTCCCCCCTTTGACGTTTCCGATTACGGCTCAGAACATTTTCCGCCCTCAAATCCATCGAATTACAACTACGTCTGTTTGTGAAACGAATCTAAAAAAAGTTCTCGGAATTAGAAAAAAACGTTTTTTGTATCAATCTAAAAAATGTGTTTTCACTTCACTCTACATCTATTAGGATTATCTTCCCTGATATCTTTGGGATACTATGAAGCGTGGTGTGCTGAGAGAACACAAATATTTTTACCTTCATTATAATTCCAACAAAAATAACTATTCCTAATTCGCTTTGCGCGGTTCGCGCAATTCGACTTTTATTCACTCTTGACCCTGGCAAAATTGTCTAGTATTAGGTGCTATAAAAAATATTGGTGCAATTTACTCAGATGGCAATGACTCTTTTCTTTCTCGGAAAAAGTATACATACTAATCTTTTGCACTTGTTAGAAATGAAGAAAGGAAAAACAAGCCAAAAAGAAACCCATGAACTCAAATACAACATATTTCAATTAACAAAACATGTTTGTCTTTTCACTTTTATCTGAACTTTCATTTACAAATGGCACGTATTTTATCTTGAAAAGAAGATAGTATAAACGAGAAATAATTAGATTAGACGAGTATTTTAGATAGGAAATAAAAGTCGTTACTTACGATCTCTAAATTTGACAGCAACCGTGAACGTTCCGTCTCCACCTCATCTCCTAGCGAAAAAAGAAAAGACCCAAGAAGAGTAACTTGGGAATCATATGAGAATTCTAGTTCATCTGGAGGAAAAAGCTGAACAAATCCTTTCTTAATATGACCACTTCTGGGCCTGAATCCGCGTCTCGCAGAACCCGGGGAACATCAGCGGCGGAAGTAAAGAAGCGGGCTCCAGAAAAGAATCAGAGGAAAAGAGAAGAGGAATAGTTACATCCATAAAAAGAGGGGAACAGTTTCCAGGGGGAGGCTGCTCAAGACGCATTAGCGCCTTGATTCACGACCTCCTTAAGTGCCCCCAAAACACTCGGATTCTCTGGACACGGGTACAAAAGGGTTACGAAATCCACGCGAAATATACGAAATGATAGGTAACATAGATTAGTCACCAGATACAATGAAACAAACACTGTCAACCAAAGATATTTTCTCTTCACACATATACATTTAGAATTGTCCTCCTCATCCCAATAGATAGCAGGTACACTTTCCCTTTATCACATGGGTTCTGTTAGTTCTGATAGGCTGTCTAACAAGCAGAAAATTAAGGAGTGCCTCGTAACTTAGTGTCAAAAGTCCGAGTACATATCGGGTCCTAATCTCGTGGATTTCGTGATGTACTAGCCGCGCGCGAAACAGATTTTCGTCGGGATTTTACGAGGTACTCTCGTGTCCTCTACTTCCCGTTTCGCCATATGCTCATCGTTATCTCACTTATCACTCGCCGTCATGTTTACTGCTATCCCACATCGTCACTGCATGGGTGAGTTAAATGGATGGTTGAGAGGTTTCCGAAGGTCCCAAAAGAAAATTCGGGGCAGAAAACATTAAACCTGATGCCCGGCGCGACATTACAGTAATTGTAATAAGGATGCCACTCATTTCCCCGATCTAATTCCCCTGACTTACATCAGTTTTCGACTGCATTTTTAAAACAAAAAATTGATTAAATCTGTAATTTCACATTACTTAAAGAAAATATTAAAGCTACCCTGATATGAATTTGTCAGTTCTCTGATTATGACGTAACAGAGCACGAATGAACAACATTTTTTCCACCTATTCTCGTACAAATTACCCTATTTTTCCCTACAGCAATGATTTTCCCAGTTTGACATGTTTTCCAGGAAGTGGCAATCCTGTAATCCTGAAGCGTAGTCTCATCAATATCTAGTACAAGCATTATGTCCGTTCAGTCCAGCCACATCCTAAACCTACAAAGCGAGTTAAGAAGAGCTCCACTTTCTTATCGTGCGAAAATTTAAAAGGTTCCGTGACCCCAACAGGGCCAAAATAACGCCTAGGTCGTTCATTTATCCTAGTAGTTGTGTCTGGCTCACACAACCCGTCGTGAACACGCGTAGTGCTATCATCCGCTGCGCCGCCCTGGCCCAGCTGCATCGAGAGGCAAAACGACTCACGACTGACTTAATCGAACAGGCCTCGAACGCCAACGATTCTTCAAGTTTTCTCCAACCCACGCGCCAACAAATGCGTTCAACAAAAGCGCCACACATTTACAGCACGAGTGTATGCTGGGTCTGCTCTGGCGCGGTGTCAGTGCCACTCTGAGGCGCTCCGATCCCCGCCCCCTCCCGGGGGGGCGCGGGGGTAGACTTGAACGTCGGCGGGGGGCACCCTGGACCGAGAGAGGTTGTTCGGCGGCATGGGGCGCAAGTGCAGGGGCACACCGCGAGCGCGGCCATCAGACGGCGCACAATCAATACGGCCAGACGGCGGGCGGCGCGCGCGGAGAGGCGACAGATCGCCAGGGGGCGGGTCGATAGTGGCGGCGGCGGCGCGGAGCCAGCGGAGGCGGCAACGTGGGTGACAACGTGCGCGCTGCGCTGACAGCGCGCCTGGGGGGCGGGGGGGGGGACCTGACGCGGCGCGGGGCGGCTTTCGCGGTTGCTGCGACGTACGCACATGTCGCGTCGAAGTCGACGCTACGCGTCATCCGAGCAACGATCTCGGCAGCAACGGTAGATTTGGCCGAGTAGTAGTGGTTGTTGGATATTGGCTGGTGAGAGAGCAACACTAAACGTTCAGTCAAGTTGGATTTATTGAGGCGTATGGTTCTTTCAACTACGAAGGTTATTGTTGATTAAATGAGTAAGTAGACTGTAGCCAGGTAATCGATAGTAGAGAAGTGAACAAGAGGCAGGGAAAACGGGTGAATCTCGAGAAAATCTGCTAGGAGCACGTTCCGTCCACTACAAATTCCACATGGATTGGCTGGGGATCGATCTGGGCACCAGAGGTGGAAATAAATGGCATTGGTGATTGCAAAGGGAGTTACGGCGGCGGCGACTACGACGAGATCGCCGGAGATGGGGAACAGTGGAAGAGTTGCGGAGAGCGGGCCCAAGTGGCACAACGCAGCCTGCACCTCTGGAAGCACGGCGTGAATGGCAATTTTTCTGCTCAGGTGCTGCGGGTCGACTTCAACGGCACAGATGGCAATCGCTTCGCGCAAGGGTCGTGGGCCCGCAACCTGCGTCCCGCACGGATGCTTTCATCCCTAACCAGAGCCTGAAGCCAGACCACTGCCCTTCCCATAATATCGTAAATCATTACCCTTCATTCCACAACGGACACAGGAACGGATCTAGCCGATCATTGGGAGGGGGGCATCATAGATTTTTGCTAAATAATAAACATTTATTATTGTATTGTGTATTATTTTTGTACTGTATGATATAATACAATATTTTTTAAACAATTGCAAAATTCTATCATAAATATTCACATACATTTTGCCAAATAAATAAAGGTAACAAACAAAAACTTTATCACCCCCCCCGGGTCTGCTTCTGGTCTGAAAACGCCAACAACCAACTCTCGGGTATTTGCAATTCCTGACTTCGACTTATGTGCGCCCTAGACTCTCCATTGTTTTAGCGCCCTTTTAATTCGCTTTTTTTAAACATTAAAGCTATTTATATTTCGAATAAAAAATTGTTGCACGATATTTGAAACTGACACAAATATTGTGTACGTATAAATAGTTTATTATACGTATACATATAAATAATTCTCACCGCGATATTGATTTAATAAATACACCATATTTTTGTATTAATTTTATCTGTATACATCAATGGATACATATTTAATTAATTAACATTTTCTTTTGTTACAGGTATGGAAAGAAATATTTATACAAAAAAACATTAAAAAGTTCGCCTCGTGAAATTTTGAATCCGAATCTGAAATTCGTTCGCCCCCAAAAATTGCGCGCTCCAAGCTGCAGCCTACTCAGCCTGTTCGGCAATCTGGCACTGGGTGTTTGAATTCCAACATTTCGCCGCAAGACTCAATTACGGCACATAAAACACGCGACTGTGACGGAACCATCGGAGGCCAAGGTGGCGAAGATTGCGGGAGCGGGCGTCGCGCAGGCGGAGACGGCAGCAGCGACGCTGTGGGCGGCGGCGACGGATGCAGCGGCGTTGGCGGGGGCGCGGCGCGGCGCGGCGTAATCGCCGTTCTTCCTGCGATACGAGCGACGCAGCGCAGTTAATCTTTACGACGCGCACTCTCCGACCTATTGTGCGCCAGGGGGAGACTCCAGTTGGATGTTGTTCCTCCGAAGAGCGGCTTCGCGTTTCGAGTTATTCCCTCTCGAGGGGGAGGGAGAGGCAGTCTTGTAAAATTTTAAGGCCTCCGAGGCTGTAACCCCCATCTACACTAAATTATTGCAACCCTTACAACATTTAATTGAACAGATAACTTTTACAAGCACGAAATATGTTTAAAAAAAACAACAGATTTGCAAATGTCATCCTGACAAACAGTATAATGGTTGATAGCAGACGAACCCTTTCCTATCAAAAACATTCTCAAAGCAACAAATTTTTACGATTATCCTCAAGTTTATCCGTGCCCATGTATAATATTGCTGATATGGAAACAAATCCATACTCAATACTCCCGGAATAGACCAAATATTTCCCCAAATCAGCGAAGCGGTCTCAACGAAGTCGGACGACCCTGTGATCATTATTTTTTTATTCTCCGCTACGTCTACGTCAAATAATCCCATCAATAATACAGCTATCTTGCCTCGACAAAATGTGCTTTGTAGCATTTCCGATCCTATTTTCATTTCATGTAATACTAATGAAAAAAAAATTTCTCGGTGACACATTCTCTTCTTTGAGAGCGCAAAATACCATCATCAAATAGGATGGATAAGACCTGTCTCGTATTATATTTACAATAAATAATTGCCCTACTTCACATAAGAGAATATTTAATTTTATTTTTCATTTATTTTTTAGTGAAAGGCTTTATCAATGATGGGGATTGAGATATGCACGATCGATTTTGCTGTTTGAATTCTATATCGATTCAGAAAATGTGATTTTCGTCAAAATGTGAGTGTCAACAAATTTTACATCTCTCGAGTGAAAAATTTATGAATATGCACGAAATGTTTATCCATTGTGATTCTAATGAGAAATTTCACAAACTAATTAGAATAATGATCAGTACCGTATAATAAAACAGCAACATAATAAATTCGAATATTACATATCCTCAGGTTGCCGCTCACAATTATTCTTGGCGGTTCTGTATTACCCTGCTTTCTTAGTACCACAAAGAGAAAATTGTTTCTATGCTTAGGCCTATTAACTAAATCCTTCATTAGGAACTTTTATTATCTAATGTTTGAACCTTTTCTATCGGAATAATTTAAGTTTCAAGAACAAATTTCGCTATCATTAAAAGCGTAAGAGGCATTTGGATAACTGCGTTTCTCAATTACACAGAATAGTAATCGTTTCCTAAATGACAAATGATATGTCACTCATATTTATTAAATATTAAGATTAAACTTAAATTTAATATGAAAATCTATCCGGTTGTTTTAACACTAGTATGTATTAACAATTCCAAGACTCTCTCGCAAGGCATTACGGTACCCTCAAAAGGTCTGCATGCGCTGAACGAAAGCATTCAATTAATTTCTTAATTGGCTCTTAACTCCACTAGCTATTTCTTAATTATAACGTAGTGTTCACTCGTTATTTCTGAAGATTTCACCCGAATGCAATTTCTTCGTTCTAAGAAGCGACACGGCTGTTCTACGGTGTAACTCCCTGTGACAGTGGTGCTGAAAACTGGTATCCAAGGTGTATTTCTCCCGATAAGCGCGCGACTTTACAAACCGTACGTCAAAAGGTGTTAAAGAAGATTAACTTTTTCAACTATTTACTAACATTGTGAACAATTATGAACTAACAACACTTAACTAACATTTTTCACCTCGCCATGAAAGTCTGATGTCATTATTTACCAGATCTCTAGGCAAATGTGGACTTGTATTTTCGTTTATTGATTCAGTGGTGAGTTGTAGTTGACATTTATATAATTGAAATGATTGAAGGCGTTGTCATTGTCAACAATAGTATTTATTTCACAAATAGCAGCTTTCGATGGCTTAGCCATCATCATCATTCTGCTGTCTGGGAGCAGAAAATTGATGATGATGGCTAACCATCAAGCCCTATTTGTGAAATAAATACTATTGTTGACCATGACAACGCCTTCAATCATTTCAATATTTCGTTTAGCCAAAAATAAGTATGAACGAACTTATTTAAGGAGATTCTCAATAATTTCTGGTGGACCAGCAGAATATAATAAGTTTACAAGACATTCCGTATAGTTATAAGGATCAATAACAGACCCAATAAATTACAAATGGATAAAGAATGTTTTAAATTTATAATTTGAAAGAATACATTAATTCTCCCCATAGCACATCATACACAGTTTTTAACCGTTTATTAACTAATTAATATTAAAAATAAATAAATAAAAGTGCACATTATATTTTTTATCTCGATTAAAAGGTACAGTCAATTAAAAATTAGACTAACTTCTTATCTTCTGTTAATATAATTTCTGTTAATAATTCCTGGTATCATCTCCAGTAAAGTTTATTAATCTGAAAGACAAAATCCGAATCTATGAAATAAAGCTAGCTGAAAGAAGTGTTCCATTTGCCTATATGAAAAGACACTCCGCTCTAATTCGAAACAACCTGCTTCACTTGAAAACCTATCCTTTTTAGAGGCGGCTCCTCTACAACGCAATAATAAATAAACAATTTTCAAATAAATAAATG
Organism: Teleogryllus oceanicus; assembly: GCA_964035755.1. Lineage (NCBI taxonomy): Eukaryota > Metazoa > Arthropoda > Insecta > Orthoptera > Gryllidae > Teleogryllus > Teleogryllus oceanicus. The sequence continues at coordinate 121,855,147 of CAXIVR010000006.1, forward strand.
AATCAAGAACAGTACAGTGGGAAACAAAAAAAACGCTTTTATTAACGTGGGACCTGTTTTATCATAATTACAAAAGCACTTTATTAGTTTAAAAGTGCAATACTGCCAAGTTGAGATTCAACGACACGATCAGCTTTCTCATTTGAGAGAGGGGGGCGATCTGCAACTACAGTACTTCACATGCAACGCAATGCTATCTGATTTATCAATATTATCACAATATCATGTAATTTGAACGTCACTGGGGTAAATTCTGAGAATTGACAGTCCGCAACTATGGGATGAGTTATGGATTTTGTAGATAAAAGATTTGGGGAAATGGGAAAATCACAAGGGTACACAACACTATTAAAGAAAAGTGCACATGAAATAATTAAGACCCCGGTTCAAATTCTCCAGCGCGACCCCCCTCAAGTTAAACTATTTGTACGTGTTGATTAACAATTTAAAACTTTTGTTAAAAAATAATTCGGAGAACCTAATCTATAGGGGCCCAAAGAACGTGCTTAGCCCTTTCCAAAATCTCGGATTTTTTTTTTTTTTTACATATCTGTTGTTTGAAACATTGATATATTAACGCCCAGGTTTTTTTAACGTCTATGTTTTTTTTTCAATGTTTTGTAATGAAAAATTCCCATCATCAAAATTTTGTAAAAGTTAAAATGTGAAATAATAACGGACGGTACCACTGTCTGTTAGGGTTCGATCCTAACGAACGCTGTCATAGGTATATTATACGCGCACGTTTTCTTGAGTCCCAGAATACCTACCCCCCCTCCTTTGCTAACATTAGTTGAAGTAAGAATAAATGATTGTAACGAGCGTTGTAGACAAAATGTGAAAACCAGAAATGCTCGCCTCCTTGTAATAGAAACTATTTTGCATCGAAAAACGATCTACAAAATTGATATACAAAAATATTTTAAAAATTCCTTTTGTCAAAATAACCAAACTCCCCCACACGCCTTGCAAGCGAGGCGTAGCGAGGGCTCAAGAAAACGTGCGGGGATAATACTACCTTCATCGAACAAGAATCTCTCTTGTCCGAGATGACCCCAACGCCTTGGTACGTCGCGTCGCTCACAGAGGCGTTTTTTAATTTGTGTGTGTGTGTGTGTGTGTAAATCTTATTAATAAAATTTTAATTGAGACACTGTCAAATTAAATTTCTTTCCGCACGAATTTAACGTTAGAAGTTGCTAAACCAATTTTAAAATATCTATGGTGTTTGGTCATTGTATTATTAATATCGATGTTTTGTTATCGATATCGCTTCACTAGCTCTAATGCATTAATCCACGCCTGTCAACTCGCTCTCTGGGATCGAAGTCCGCGTCCAGCCGCGGCTTCGCGGGGCTCGGCGCCGCGCCGCCGGGGGCGTCGTGACTCGCGGTGCGTTGCGAGCCCAGCCATGGAGCGCGGGGGCGGGGCGGGGCGGGGAGGCGGGCGAGGACGATGCCTCCCCGCCTACTGACAGCGGCGGCAGCGAGGGACAGCCAACGGCCGTTGCGGCTGCCCGGCTATGAAGCCTCGCACCCACGCGCCGTCCACAACCCAAGAGCGAGGGGATCAGGGTTCGAAGTTTTGGACGAGGAGGTGACATAAAAACACGTTTCTAACACTGTGTATTAACGTTCATCTCGATAATACTCGATGGCATGCAGAAAAGTCATAAAATTGTATACTATAGTCGTCAGATATTGTAACCAATCAGCAGCATTCTGTTTTCAGATTGTTCCATAGGATCATGTGCCCAGCAACTGCGTGGGATATAAAAAACGGACTTTATTGTAAAAGTTTTCCAAATTAAGGAAAGAAATTAGTCTCTGAAATGCTGGTGAGATTCTTATAAACAGGTGGAAATCTGTCTACTCCTCGTTAACTCGAACTCTGAGACAAATACGAGTATGTTTTAGCGACTCCGAATTACTTAGAAATGTTAAATATGTAATATAAGCAATATTTGTAGCCCTTCCCGTGAATCGGGAAGTAACCACTTCACTTGTAAACATTAGGGACGTGTTGCACTCTAGCCTCTCGGACTCGAAAACTGATAAAAATGTTTAATGTATTTACATTCTGAACTTTTCCTATACTCGACAATAATTTAATTGGCTGCACTGCATACTAGTCATTTTTACAAATGAAACGTGTTTCTGTAAATACTACTACTATAGAATTTGAATTTATCAACAGAAACGGGAAAAACGCTTTCAGTCTTCTCCAAACTAGCTTAACTAAAGGAAACTTTACTGGAGGTTTTCGAGTTTTGTCTCTCTGTAAGGAAAGAGAAAGATTTTTGTCGCTATATACATAAAACAAGGGAGACTCTCAAGATGTCAAGTCACGAGGTAAAAAGAAAAATAAAACAAAGTTTTACTACGTGGTCACGTATGTAAGACAGAAGTGATACTTACTTCCGAAAACCACAATTCGATGACAACATACTCATTATTTCAGGTAAAAAAAAATTATGAAACACAAAATTAAAATTAAACATCACTCCAAATTTCGAATCTCGCGCATTATATCTGAAAGTTAGATACGTGATAAATAGACATCAATAGATTTTGGCTCCTCGGTTCTATACACGAAATTGAGACTTAATGTCCGAAACTGTACTTCTCCCAAAAGTCGTATATAAGTTTTTTATTATTTTTTTAATGATAAATAAAAACTTAATGTGTACTCCTGTCTTCACAATCAGCTTTGACATCTTTACTCAAATTTTCAAAACATTTTACCTGACATTCTACTCCAATAACTTCCTGTAATTATTCCAAACTAGAGCCCCTACTTTGTGTATTTTTCACTAATGCAAAACAGCACATTTGCTAGACATCACATTATAATTCAGAGTCGGCGATTGGTGTTTTTCTAATGCAATTCACACACGTGGATCACACTTTTCACATTTCGCGAGAGTCACGGTTCTGTAAGAACAAGGATTGTTAAAGTTCAGGAAATATTTGCAAAACACCTGTGGTTATTGACAGGTCTTTTGAGTGATTTCCTGACACCACGTTTTACATGAACCTGAAGCAGTACAACAAGCAATGTACATTACCTAAAACGTTACTGTTTACCCCCGTAATAAAACAAATACATAAAAATAAGCAAATACATTATAAACATGAATTGCACACGTTTACACCAATTTAAAAGTACACCTTAAAGCCATTTTAACTGGTTGAAAGGACGACTCCCAATTTATACAATAAAATTCTGTTGAGCACACAAGGAATTAATTTTGAGATAACATTCGGAGCGACACTAATTTTTGCAAAATTTGATGTTCCATAATTCTGAAATATTATTCGAAGGTTTTGAGGTTATGGTCACGAGGCAGTGTAACAGTATCATGTCACACTTTTCAGGGAAGGAAAAACAATTCAATGGAATTTCAGTGACATTATGTACACTTCTTGAATAATTTTAAAACGTTTATAAGTATTCTTAACCAAATTACAATACAATCTGTCATTTGTTTACAAGTGTTACGCCCCCTTTTAAGAATGGTAAAACAGTAAAAGATAATCAAAACATTTTGAGAATCATACTTACAGTGAAAAGAAGATTTGCTGCAAAAAATGTTACGTCCACTTCGACGAAAAAACCACTATCACAAAAAAATACGAACTACACCTCCACACTACCATCCGCTCCCCGACACATTCAACTGTGCAGTGTCAGAAGGTGCTCTCACGCCGCCATTCGGTTGCCAAGTATGCGGAAATCTAAGCGGGTCATAACGAGCTTTGTGATTGGTCCCATGAGCACGCCCCCCGCCATTCTCCCAAAGCAGCCGTCCAACGCGAGAGAAGAAAACACAATCCGTAGGTCCTAAGCAAGACCCGAATAGTGAGTTGCTCACATTGCTGTAATTCCGTTATTTATCTGTTCACGTTTTACTTCGAGCTGCAGCAGAGACTAAACAGTGGAACTTCCGGTTGAACAATGGCGGAGGAAGAGTTACCATCGGGGTGGGAAAAGCGTTTGAGCAGGTCTACTGGTGTGTGTCTTAATTTTTTTGTATTTATCGAATGCCGATTAGATGTTGCAACCGCCACAGCTCTGAATCCGTTTTGGAAGCGTTGGTTTGTCGGTTACTACTTGTTGGTCGGGTCGAATAGGTGTGTCTTGGATCAATACCCTTACGCTAATTCCAGAAATTGTTCAGTGCAGTAGTTTTCCCACTTACATATATTTTGTGTAACCGGCAGTGCATCAATACATTGAGATGCTTTCGTTCGGGTGACGCGAACTCACTCGTGCAAGGGTTAGATAATAATGCAGTATGCCGGCCAGTTTTGTGTCATCAATTTAGCTCACTTTATTAAGTTATCGTGTGTAAGTGAATTGTTCTTACGGTTCTGTTTTTGCGCCGTAAATTTATTAGATTTTGAAAATTGTCGAGACATTTATAGTGCCCCGCCATAGTTATCCTAATCGATCATAATACTGCATATTTATCTCGAAGTCATCCCGAGGTTTTTTTATACTACTAAGTCGTTCGGCCTTGCTTGTCACGTTAGTGCAATGAATTTGTACATACCATTCTTTTAGTTACACCTTGCTCTGTACCCTGCTCTGGTATATGCTTGGGACGATGCACGTTTTGGCGTCTTGATTTATAATAAAGTGATAGGTTTCGAAACCTTTCTCACATTGTGAACTCCATGCACTAATGAATGTTTTTAATAAAAAGAACCTATTTGCTACCTCAAATGTATCCTCTGGAGGCAATGACTGAAATCTACTAAACACTCATCCATACGCTTAACTCGCTAAAGAGCCCATCCCTGTTCCCTTATTTTCTATTGAAATCTGTACAACAATTAATTTATACTTACGTTGTAGTGAATTCAAATTCCTGGATCAACCCGCGCCTTATTTACGTTTCGGTCGACAAATCAGTACAAGGTTGGGGCATTGGAAGAAGCAGTTTATTGGCTAGGAACAAGGGAAGGGATTGAGGTTCTCCTTCCCATAATCATTTTCAAATGACAGCGGGATTTTTGCAACATCCCGTCAGTAAATTCGTTTCTATCATAATTATATGAAAAAGTTGTGTGGGTTTTAAGCTTTTGGAACTTTTACCTTTTACAAATATTTTTCATTAATAGTTACAGCCTTGTGGGAAATTGATTATTTGTTATTAAATTTGTAATGCTTTATATATTTCATTATAAAACAATTGATGATAAAGTATTTTTGCTTAGGTCAACATTACTACCTCAACATCTATACAAAGGAAAGCCAATGGGATCGACCAGATAAACCTGCAGAGCCCGTTTCTAGTAGTGGACCTGAGCAGGTTCAATGTAGTCATTTGCTTGTAAAACACCAACATTCTAGAAGGCCATCTTCTTGGCGAGAAGAGGAGATAACACGAACTAAAGAAGAGGCCCTTGATTTAATAAAATGTTAGTAATTCAACTTATGAAAAATGTTATTTATTACTTCCCATTTCAGATTTTTAATTTTTTTCTGTCATATTTGTTATGTTATTCTAGAAATTTATTTAAAAGATAATTTATTTTAATTCACATTTGTACATCAATGTCCTTATTCTTTGAACTAATGTTTCCATGTGATCTATTTTTATTTTTAGCATATCGAGAACAAATAGTTTCAGGGCGTGCATCGTTTTTTGAACTTGCTCAGAAATATTCAGACTGCAGTTCAGCCCGTCGTGGTGGTGAATTAGGCCTATTTGCACGAGGTGCAATGCAGCGACCATTTGAACAAGCAGCATTTGCTCTCAAGGTTGGCGAATTGAGTGAGCCAGTTACAACAGATTCTGGAATTCATATTATTCTTCGCACTGCTTAACTGATTTTCTTCCACTGGTTGGGATAATGTACATTAAATAGACAAAGTATAGAGAGAATGATTGAATTGTTCTGTTAAATGAATGTAAGAAATACTTTAATCATCAGTATATAAATAGGAAAATGTATAGAATCGCTGATTATTAATGAGTAAAGTGAAATGTTTCAGAAAATCTGTATATTGTGCAAATTTAATGCATGGTTATGCCTGATACAGTTTTCATATCATTCTTTTAGGTCTTTTTGACCAAGAATATTGTGACAATTTGTTACCATTAGTAATCATTCCTATATGCTACTAACTTTTGTTTATATGTTTTCTTGCTTTGCTGGTTTTACAGTATTGTTAAAACAGACTGATTCCATTGATTGCTTCAATACCTAGAATGAAATTTAATTCTTGTTTTTGTAACAAGTTATTTCGTGGCTATAAAATAAACTGAAATTTGCTCCCGTCCTTGTCTTGAAAGTTGTTTGTGCTTTATTCTTAAGATTCTTTGTGAAATCAGGTCATATTTCTTTCAGTTAGATGAATACATGTGATCTTGTGAATTGTAGATTGTAAGCACTCTGCATTAGTTGTTACAACACTTGTGATTGTGATATCAACAACCTTCTATATCTGAATATAACCTTGGCATGTTAAGCTGTATGTTAAATGTAGTCCTCCACTTTGAAATATGAATTATGTAATCTTCATTAAAAAGGAAGGAAAAATTATAAATTTTCATTGGGAATTCATTCATTAATTCCTAATGTAATAAAATGTGATGCAGAAGATCAGTGCATTTATTCATGTGACTTGTTGTTTTGAGTATTTCATATTTTACACTATGAAATGCTATGTTTATCATAGTTGACAATTGGGGTTTCAAATGATATTTTAAACATATCTGAAGTTTGCATTGCATTATTAGATTCCAAATCAATCTTTAAAAAAGTTGATATTATCCATTTTTTTCTTTCTCTATATAATATTTATTGGATCTATATATCAGATCTATCACTTATGAGGAATTAAGACATCTGGTGTAGATTTGTATATTATGCTGGAAACTTTATCATATATTATATTATAACATTTAGTACACTATGCATGCCCCCTTTTATGAAAATTCTGCTTGAAAGCTATGTGTAAACTTTTTTACAAAGATTTAATGTATACACAAGATAGAAATATGTTAAATAATGAAGCACTTATTATGCTGGAACACTTTGTTTAATTTTGATATCTCTTTGCACAAATTTAAAGTTTTAGCCAACAATGTCATTACTAACTACGCGTTTATTTGTGGATATATTTTATTCCTTCAAGTGTACAGTAAATGTCTGTGTGAAATGAAATAAAGTTTCATTTTTAAGAGTAAGAATATCTTGCGTTGTGAAAATGACGATGGTTCTTTCCCAGTGGCGAGAAGGGGTCTTAGTGTCACATTCGTACACAGAGTGAAGAAATGGAAAGAAATGCTAACTGAAGTTATGTTATATGGATTCTGTACTTTCCTTTTCCTATATTCAACTTGAATCTATATTTTATTTAAGTATCATGTAAAATACTTGCTAAATTCAAATAGATTTGAAATAATATCATCTCATATATCACAGTCATACTTTTTTTTATGGAAGATAAGTTTTGGTAAGTTAAATAAGAAAAATTTCAATTGAATATGAGGTTAAAATTTAAAAAAAAGGGAACAGTTCCAGGATAAGTCAAAAATTTATAATGACATACATGTAAAACTACTAAAGAGAAATATGAAAAATTATTTTTATCTAAGAATACAAGAAAATTTGACTTTTTCAACATTATCAAAAAAATACAAAGTTAGTAAATAATTTCTAAGTAGAGCTCGGAAATAATATTTGCATTTTAGAAAAAACATTACAAACTTTCGGCTCTGAACAGGTGGGGTAGAATCAAGAAGCATCAAACCAGACAAAATGCAATAGAATTTTCAAGATTTCATCCTGTAGAATATGGTGTGAGGAACGTTTCTTTTGAGGCCTTGGGCTTCAAAATTTTAGTTTTTAAGGTCCTAAAACACTTGGATTGAGAGTTATTTAACAATATAGATTCAAAAATGTGTCCAAGTGTTGCAGTTGACATGAATATTTAGATGTGTGTTTTAAACAAATCCTTTATATTTTTAAAGTCAAAGTGCAATTTGTCTTGTCTCCGTGAAATTCTCTTTCTTTAGAGACTTCATTAATACAGATTGGCTGCCTGTGAAAGTCGCAAAAGGAATGTGTACTATTGAAATAATATAGGAGGCGATGTTGGCAGGTTACCCAATTCGTATATGTAACTAGTTACAGAAACTACATTACATCCAAATGTACAGGCTAAATAAATATCCAGTCTGGCCTCCAAGAAAAGTCTCTCATGAAGCTCTCTCACTACTGCTGTTGGTAGGAATCTTTGGAAATTAGATTGCAATTTTGAAGACTGTTGACCCTCATTGCTATCGTAGCTATTTCTGAGTATGAGAGGTCAAATTCCGGTCACTTATAAAGATGTAATGTGGTAAAATTAGAGGGTGAGAGGAGAGAGGTAATAGGGGGTACATTCATGGTCATTAGATTGGTTCTACTAAAAAATACTGATATACTGGTAATATTGATTAATTAACAGATGTTTCTGGTTATACCAATTGCTATAGCCATTACTCTTGTTATTGTGAATGTTTTTATCCCAGGAGGCAGCAGTGATTCCTTCCCAACCGAATGGTGAGGATTCCCTTTCCAGATATCTCCCCCAGCCAGAACAAGCTTTAAGGTCTTTACAAGTGTGATTGTGTAAAGCGTATAAGATAAATTGTGTGTATAAAGGGAGAGGATAGGACAAGGAAGAGGAGGAAAGATTGCACGCAGTCTGTGGCCTATTAGGGTACTGATCTGGCATTCAGCTGGTCTTGATTGGAGAAACCATGAAATCATCACACAAAATTAACGTGATCATTTTGTATTAGCAGCTAAACTTATTGCTATTAAGAGGTCCAAAAAGTAAACCTTAAACACTAGTGGAAATTGTTTATTAAATTTACTTTTATTAAAACAGACAGGCAGATTCCTGATAATTCTTCCACTCATTATTAATGCACTTCAAGTAGCACTGATTTAAAATTGAAAAGGTAATAAAGGAATAAATATGAACTATAGATTATAGTGCTGGTTCCAACAGCAGTGATCACCTGTACTTTTGGATATTTCTATTCTAAGTATCAGCCAGCAGACTAAGACTGGACAGGCTTAGACAGCTCAGAGCATCACTGCAATGCTCTGACTGGGAGGTCCTAGGGTCCCAACACTAGCTAGATAGCTAGGGTGAATTCAGCTAGGAGGAAAAGTCTAATGACCATTTGCTCTGAAAAATATTTTTCCATCATTTCTCCGATCAATTCTAGGAATGCAGGAGCACTACGCTAACAAATTGGTCAAGGACCACGCATGATCTTTCTTTCCTTTCTTATCTATAGCTCTTTCTTATCTATCCTTATACTTACATGCACTATACTACCTCATGTGTTGGGAGACCAGATTGGGGCTTAGAGCTTGTTCCAGCTGAGGCAGAGTCCTGCTGGTGGGACATACATGAATGGGGAAAAACTGCCTGCAAACCAACAGTAGGTGGCTGCTGGATTTCACCATCCAGTAGAGGAAGACCACCACCACCACCTCCTGTAATAATAACCTGCACTACACTTACTGGACTAATGACCATAGATGTTCATGTGCCCAAAACACAAATTAATCAATCAGTCAATCTAAGACTGTGGGATTGTGCAAATATACTTTCCTGTACAAGAGTGCATACATTACATTGGTTTAGTACTAAGTCAGTGTGTTAATCGAGGGTTCAGGTAAGTGGAGACCCAATATCTACTGGAAGGTGGTCAAGAATGGATCTGTGATGATATCTCGTGGAAGGGTGTTTCAATACTGTCAACATTTTGTTGGACAATGTGTTTTGTTGGTTCTCTCTTTGTTCACTTTTAAAACAAGTTCAAGTGAATTTTTTATTATAGTGGAATATTTGGACAAGTTACAAACTTCCCCAAATGATAAAAATAAGAGGAATAAAGGGAACTAAAACAAAGACAATAAATAAATAAACAATTCCAAAACAGCTGTTGGGGTTTAATGTTAATGAAAGGACAATGTTTATGAATTATCCATCAAACTCAATTATAGTACATCATGGTTCTTTTAATGTAGTGTGCTTATCATCAGGAGTATACAATAGCCTTGAAGGGAATTTGTTAAAAAACTTCCAATCGAAGTGGTGTGCATCCCCCCCCCCCACACACACACACTTTTTATCTGTTTCTTGTCTTTTTCTCTGCTACTTTTGTAACAAAGTGACAAGCTTTTTTGGCATTGAACTTGGTGTCATTCTCCTTGGTTGTCAGTCATACATCAAGTTGTAACAACAAGTATGGAGAATTTTTTTACATAGTTTCACTATTCACATGATTAGTTTGTACAATTAGTTGTAATTACAGAAATACATTTCCTGCATCACAATTGCCCACCATTGTTCCAACTTCATAGCCAGAAAGATAATTGTTTTAAATGATGTTTAAGTTCATCAGAAGTTATTTGATTTTTTTATTAATAATTCAAAACACCCAAACACTTAGGCATGCAATAGTTGTAATTTTTTAGTTTCCTTAGGATCAATACATTTTTTTCTAAGGACTTAGAAAATTAAAATTTCAAAGAGGAATTTGATTATAACAAAATCAGAGAAATACCTATTCAAAAATTTGTAGGATGCTTTCAGCCCTACTTGGATATGAGCACCATTACAAATTACCATATTAGAGAAAGCAGGAATGAATTCAGGATGGGGAGCATGGAATCCTTGCACCCCTTGGGTAAAGATCTATAGTTAGACTAAGATCTATATTTTCTGGATCTTCCCGTGAGTGGAGTGGAGGGGAAAAGCAGTGGTAAGGGTGGAACCGAGAATGAATAAGGAAGGTGCAGACTGTCAATCAGAAAGGAGCTTCATGATAACCCAGTCAACTTTCAGATCATGGCTTGGTGGCAGAAACTGTTTATGAGATGGATGTGGTAAAAAGGCTGAAACATGCACAACAGTGGGCCTCTATATTTTACAATTACATACTGCCTCTGCCAGTTGGTCTACTACTTCATTCCTAAAGTGTCATGAGAGTTTCTTTATCTAATTGAAATATATCTGAAGTGTGATGGTAAAAGCTGATATGTCCAGTTTTACCATTTTTTATTGCCTTGATATGATGCAAAAGGTATTTTCTGTGGAATGACAAAACATGTTGGCATTAGACCATATTCTTATTTCATTTTTAAGGAAATTTTCATGGAAATGTGTTAAGGTATAAGTTGATACATTATATGTCATATTTACTGAAAACAGGTCTCATACTCAATACTGCAATTTCAGTGGAATTATGTTAAGGCAAAGGTTGATAATTTGTTGTGTTACATTTCAACATTACGATTTTATTAAAGCTGATTACATTAATAATGTCAAAGGAACCGAGTTATGCTCGGTCTTTCATCAGAATAGAAACATTTTAGAAATAGTTCGGACCTCTTAAGGACATAAATACGACGTACAACCGATAAAATCAATGTAAGAACGTCGCCAACCAAATGAATTATCCGCGTCTGACTTCTAAGAATTACGATAATGGCAAGAACAACAATGCAGCGCGAATCGTGGCATTCAGCTGTCCCTTCCGTGGTACTCAATTTGGTAAAAAGACCAATCATTTTTTTATTTGAGACGCAGCTAGATCGTTTTATCGTAACTGGAAATTATATCTAAATTTTATCGAAATCTGTCGAGCCATTTCTGAGATCGTCCGGACATACGAACACATTACTTACATCATAGACTAAAGAGGTATACATCTTTACTCTATGCTTACATACTGCGTTCATGCATACTTACACTTACTGCGACTTTACAGAGCTGCGTTAGACATTTGATCAACCAATACAGTGCCGTCCAATCTGGACCTGAACGTCACTAGTGATGTCATAACGGTGGCGTAGAGCTTTCTGATTGGATGATACCGTAACAGTTGGTATACTTCAAACGCAGCTCTGTAAAAGCCGCAGTATAATTTTTGCTGGTTTAAGTATTAATGATTTCAATTTAAATTAACATGTTACTTGAGTTATAAAATGACACATTATTTTATTATTACTTTGGGTATTCTCACCATAACCACTTTTGGAACATATAACATCTTAATAATTTTGACCCATTGTTGAGCGTTGGCGCGAAAATGAATCTGAGAGCTGATCTGGAGCTGATTGCAATATTCAATGATTTGATCTGTGACCGTGACAAAGCTGAGGCTGGGATGAAGTTAATTATAGTATCGTTAGTTCAGTTTCATCTTTAAAAGCAGAAGTGCTTGAAAACTGAGAATAAGGAGATTGGTCAAGGAGGAACGTAATAAAAACCGGAATGAAGCATTATATTTTTTTAATATAAAATATTATTTTTGTTATTTTTATACGACATGTATCTGCCTAAATGTTTACTGAAGCAATTATTTTCTAAATGTAATTATTTTATGTGACAGGACAATCCCATAATATACCAGGTGTTACAATACAGCAAAATGACTCCTGTGCTATAAATTTAATAGCATTCCTATGGTGGAAATAACAGTATAATGTTAATAATGTTATTTCCACATTTCCCATTCATTTTCTGACATTCTGATGCAGACAGAGACTTTATTCCCGACTTGATCTTGAATATGTGGATAAACCATTAAAATTAACAAATAAGAGATGAAAAAATGACAAAAAGTTAAGGTTACTGAATGAGTTACAGAGAATTGATGAAAATTGACTAAACAACCAATTACTTCGTTTGATAATATAAATCAGAATGGCAATCATCAAGAAAACTGTAACAATATCCAAACAAAATATGGCAAGTTTTCTTTGTCTTTATTATAAAATCAGGTCACATATGATTAAAATGTGTACTTAATTTGATTTCAGTTTATTTATGATCATGTTCTGACCATGGTGGAAATAACATGGTGTCATTTCCACCATGGTTCTGACTTTACAGATACAAATTTCTGAAAAGAGACTGCAGAACAAGTGAATGTAACAGTACAAAGCAGTAACAAAACACGGGAAGAGTTTGAGGACCCTCAAACTTCAAAGATACCTAGTTCATTATTTTTAGATGTAGTATGATTATTAAAAAATAAAATATTTTGTTTCTACATTTCCTATTATTTCTGTAACATATTTTCATGTCCTTAACTAAAAAAGTACCAATGTAAAATTCAGAAAGATTTGAAAATTCATGGTAAGGAATACTTCAACCAGAAAAGCAATAAATTGCCATCAAAGGAGTAAATATATTTTGAACTGTTTTAGGTAAAAGTATCATGTTCTTTGTGTACCAAAGTTCCAAAGAAAATTGCTTGCGGTTTCTATATTTGTAGTAAGGAGATACAAGATCAAATACTTTTGTGTTTTTTAGTTTATACTATATACATAGTTTTACATACTACTTTAGTTTATACATACTTTTGTGTTTTTACACCATTAGTGCAAAAAATGGAGAAAGAAGGGGAAGAGGTAGCAAAGAACATCGTGTTATTATCGATTGTTATGAAGGTTAATGAAATTAAAAATTGTTAAATTTAAACCTGACCCCAAATGTAAAAATAAAAGGATCAGGTAATTTACTTTATGGTTTCAAATGGATGCAGATGCCATGAGCCTATAAATAAAATGACAGAACAAAGTCATTTAATGAGAAAGCAGAATAAATATTTCAAGTATGAAAGCCATTGTTCCTGTTGCGATTCAAATGGAATATACTTACACAGCCATCCTAATACAAAAATAATGTATGAATTTCAGAATGAAAATATGGTTTAAGAATTGTTCCAGTTAGTTTTCAAAGAAAGTAGGTGTAAATCCAAAAAACCAAAAATACACATGTGTAAAACCTGTCACACCTTTCAGATAACATCAAATAGTGCAAAACCGAAGTAGAATGTGTGGCCTTTCTGAGTAACTATGAAGACCACAAAGCTGTGGCTGATTTTGCCTTAACTTAAAAAAGAAGTTAAAGAAAGTTCTCAGGAAAAAATGAGAAAACAGTTTTAGTATTGAACACATCATCTATATCCACTAATATTTCCTAAACAAAAATCAAACTCCACACTAGGTGCTGAACCTGGAACCATGTGTGGCTCTGGAACATGAAAAATTAAAGAGAAAGACAAGCAACAGATACATATGAGTAGGGAATGGACTTTATTGTAATAAAAAAAGCAAAATATGTAAATATATATGTACTTATTTTTTCAAAAATATGTAAGAAAAAATGGGAAATATGTAAAATAAATATTCGTTATAATGTTTACAATTCCATTCTTCAAGCGTTTTCCAAGCAGAGTACGTTGCCGATCAGAACTTTACATGGATTCAGAGAGACTGAATGAAAGTTTTACGTCTACAGAAGCAATTATTCGCTAGTTTCTTCCGAAACATAATACTTTCGTATTATATACATTGTTGTTTACGAGGAGTCGGAGCTCAAATGAATAGTACCATGTAGCCTGTGATAGAAGAGGGGGTAAAGGGAGCATACTCCCACCCGAACTCCAGAAAAGGGATAAGAAAATGATCTGATTTTTTTTATCGAGATACGCATGGAGTCTTTATTTGCAATTAAAATGTTTTTAGTTTCCAGAATTTTTTATGTTGCAAAACGATATTAAACTGTGTGTATGTACTTTTGAAGTTATACACTTCTTTATTCTCTGTAGTTCTTGTATCTTCTTTAGAGGTTTAAGAGTTGCTGAACCAATCCATTCAATTACTCTGTTTTGTCACAATTTGGCAGCTTGACCATTTGTATTTTTGCTTATCCCAACCACTCAAAACAGGTTTCTGACTGCTGGAATGGCATGTTTGCTGACTGCCAGGTTTTAACTGCAGGAATGCATAGGAGTGTACAGCACTTTTATCTTTTTATTTAGCAACTAAAGTTTTAGTGCATTTAATACTCCTATTATCTTGATATTCTCTACTTTGAGAAAACATGTTCTGTCTATTCTTCCGCAATGATCAATGAGAAAAGCCATCCATGGGTCCACTCTTCCTTACTATACAAATAATCCTGACTATGCCCCTCATAAAGGCAAAGAAATTCACATATCTTATTCACAGCACTGCTATTCTACAATGGTGCTTTTATATAAAAGCATAATAATTTTCCGATGGTTTATTAATCGCATTTTAATGAATGTTCAAGCTAACTTTTTGTGACTTCTTTTAACAGAGTACTGTCTTCAAAATCAGAAGCACCCATTAGATTTTTTAATTATAAATTATTAATTTTTGTAAGCAAGTTGGTTTCAATTCTAAATGTAGATCTACCTGTCCATTTATAAATACCATGGATTTTGCTTGAAATGACCCTTGTGAGGGAATGGAAATTTGACAGCTATAAGTTATCATTATAAATAATATTGTATTCGTATTGCATTAACTTAGTGATAAGATGCATTGCATCAAATGAAATACTCATGAAGTGATCAGTATAATTTTCAAAAAAATTTTTAAAAGTATATTCTGAGTAGTGGTGTCAATTTCTCAAATGTAGATAAACTCCTTCTGTAACCATTGCTTTAATTAAATCTTTTTTTTCTTTTCCAAGTTGATATTGGGGAGTTGTTTCCCTTAAATGTTTCTCCCAGTTCTCCCACTGGCAGGAATCGTATAATTTCTCCTCCACTGCAAAATTTCTTCGAATGGACAATTTATACCACTTGTTTCATCAGTAACTACAAAGAATAGACCTGATCCACAAAAAGAGAATAGAAATCAAATAAAAATGTACATTCTAAAGACAACTGATTTTGAAGAATAATTATTGTAACAATTTTTTCAAGTATTTTAAGTACGTATATATTTAGCAAATTAAAACCTAATGTATTTTGGATGTGTATTTAAGATCTTATTTACAAAGTATTTTGACGAAGTATTTAAATACTAAATTTAAAGAATTTTGTCCAACTCTGCTTGTTACGGTTCATTTTACAACTTCATTTATAATTATACATGAACAAGACGTGTACTGTAATGAGATAACCCACACATTGACCAAAATCGAATTTTAGATGTATGAATTTATCAATAGCAGGGTGGCTTATCTTGCATTCCTGTGGCTGGTGTGGCTTATTTTTTTAGTGCCTTAAACTCTTCCAATTATTTTATTACTTATGTACTAATTTATGATTAATATACTGAATAATGATTATGTACTAATTTATTTTTACCCTTCTATAAATAGAGGGGTGAGCAAATGTAATTATTTATTAGGGTTCAAATTCATATAAAGGAGTATTACTGCAGGGAGGGGGCCCAATGTATTTTATGTAATTAATGAATGACTTCATAGAGAATAAACAGACTAATGATTTTCATCATAATAGCTATTCTGTCATAACAATGTCCCTGTAAATAAAAGTAGTAATATAAGTAAAATATAATGGATTAAAATTGATTTTAACATCAAAACAACAAACAAAAATTTAGGTTTTAAAAATTTTATGGCAGTTAATTATACAACAGTGATGCTTTAAAGAGTTTAAAAATCCAACCTTTTTCATCAAATCCAAAGTTATATTCCAATCTTTCTGGCAAAACAAATAGGAAAACATTAGATATTTCTTATTCAACTGAACTCTTGAAATTTAGTAAAGATAAGAAATAAGAAAACATAAAAAAAAAAGAATCATTAGATAATGGGACTGAATCAAGCCATATCTTGGCATGCAAAATTGAACATGAAGGCAGTGTGGACACTGGAATTTATATATTAGTAATTTCCAATGTGCACAGAAATGAAATTTGACTGCTGCCTAAGGCCACGAGAGGTGCCTACGGTTTTATAAATATTAAATACCTAGGAACTCAGGAAATTTCCAAAAACTATGAAACGGTTAAAATTTTATATTTTGTACAAATTGTTGTAATACTCCAATGCTTTCTCCAAAAGAATTTTTTGCTATTCAGTATTAGTGTAATGGATTTTTTTTGATATTTTTGGTATGTAAAGAACTTCTGTTTTTTGTTAAAATATAATTTACTGTAGTTGTACAAGAGTATTTTATTTGTTGTACTTTTGTGTGCTACATTTTGGAATTTTTTAAGTTTTGTAATATAATGCTATAAAATGTGTCACAGCTATTCACTAATTTAATAATATACTCTGTTACTTTAGAAATTTTGTATAGTAGGTAAATCCTCCAGTATGCTAGGTTTCAAATTGAGAACAACCAAAGATTTCAATAAAATCTATATCTTATTAAAAATGTGTAACTATATATGGTGAGACCTATCATGTTGTATGGCTCATCAATCTGGTTACCTTACTATAATACTTATATAAAAATAAATTGAGTCAATCCAGCATACATTTCTGTAACATATGGCATGGAGATTATCATTCGAATCCCCCATATTAACAAAATGATCTATTGTTTTTGTGCAAACTAGTCAACAATTTTATAGATTGTCCATTTCTACTTTTTCATATCCATATGTAGAAACGGAAAAATATACATAGAATAGAGAAAGTTATGTAATGCTTCAGAAAATCGATTTAGAGATTTCAACAGATACACACGTTTTGGGGTCCCCCAATACCGAAAAAGTGATTTCTTTCAAAATGTCCGTCCATTCCTGAACACTACTAGTGTATAAACCATGCGTAGGACTTTTTCAAAATTGAATAAATCCCTATCAATCTGGCTGTCGTTGAAGCTTTGAAAATTTGAAAAATATTCTTTAAAATTTGGGAATACTTTACTTGACCCCCACCTCCTGAAAATTTTCTAAATTTTCTCAAAAATGGCTCCAAATTTTTTCTTTAAATTCCTTGTAAGAACGGGAAAATACACTTATAAAGGTGGCATGGAGATTTTCTTAAAGATTTGTTCCTTCAAATTAATTTAAAAAGGTGGTGTAGATTTTTTTGAAAATTGTATTTTTCGTGCAATATTCGCAATTAAAAAAAATAACAAAAACTAGATTTTTCAAACACTGCTCCAAATTTTTTCTTTAAATTTTTGGTAGTGGTAGTGCCAAATGAATCCTATTTGATGACACAAATACCATATTGCTCTATTCTTTTGTTTTTTCAATAATTACAAAACTAATTTTTTTGACTTCTCTCTCACATCGCTCATATGTACATTAGAAGTCATTTCTTCAAATTATTCTATTTATGAGTACATATGCTTTAAATAATGTCATAAAAGTTACTCCAACTCTAGCTTTCTGTTAAATTGAGCACAAAATTCTGCATTTTCAGAAACACTCGAACGCTATTTTCTCAAAAATAGCTCCAAATTTTTTCTTCGAACTCTTCCAATGGATAGTGCTAATTGCACTGTTTAATGTGACAAAGTTTATTTTGGTGTATTCTTTTGTTTTTTCAAATATTACACAAATGTAATTTTATTGAAATATCTCTAGTGTTGTTAATATGCACTTTTACAGCGATTTGTTTACATTATTGCATTTGTGAGTGGATGTGCTTCAAATTACTTTAAATGAAGTCAAAAGATTCCTGTGAAAACAAGTTTCAAATTTTGCATTTACAGCAATGCTTAATCGCAGTTTTCTTAAAAACGGCTTCAAATTTTTAATGAAAATTTCTACTCAGGACGATTTCTTCTTTAATATTCTTGAAGTAATATTTTGGTTCTACTATTAGGAAACCGAAAAGTTGAGAAAATGTCAAACAAATGTACTTTGGGCAATGATAGATGCCAGGTGCCAAGAGGATGGGGCAAGACCGTAAAGCCAGTTCACATCAAGGAAATTAGAAAACTTTACTACGAGAAAGTCTGAGCCTTTCTGTAGCACCACTTGTTACTTTCTAACATATATTGGTTAATCTCTAATAAAACTCTTAGACATTTTCATCTTCTACAGTATTCGCATAACTGTACAATCTACAGATGCTTTTATGCTCCTTTATGAAGGATATATTGGAATATAAATTCTATAAATGTATGCATTGCGGCAAGTAATACTGAATTTGATCTGTACACAACTCCTGCATCCTCTTATAAATTTTAATCAATGATAAATTGTTAACCGATTTTGATTAATTTCCACTTGTTATTCTAATTATGTAATTTTCCATAATTATATTACACACACGCACGCGCACACACACACGCACACACATATACAGACACCCCAGATCCACCAGTGGATTTAATTTACTTTTAAATATGAAAATCAAGTTGCATGAAAAATTATACCAAAATAAAGGAGTACAAATAATATTGTTATTTCACATCAGTTGACCCACTAATTAAAAATTATCATAAATGGTCATAATATTATCATGGACAAATACGTAGTGTTCTATGATATTATTACCAAAAGGAAATTAGACAAGCTCATAGTAACATGAGGAGAGATAAAACCAGAGAAAATTTTGCTATCTCAGGTTAGGCGTTAATATTGGATAGAATGCATATCTACAAACACAGATCCAGTGGGATAGTTAAAAATCATTTTGAAAAAGACAGAACTATGAACAAAATTGCGATTATACATGACATTTAAATCTATACTGCTTTTTGAACCAGAATCCTGGTCACTAAAATGTAGAGATAAAAGATTGGAAACCGCACAAATGAGATTCTTCCTGAATATCTCAGGAGTAACTTTACTAGATGAACAACGGAACACAGATATAAGAAAAAGGCTTAAACAAATGAGATTGTGAAAGATAAAAGGCTATTGGAATAAATTGTTAAAACTTACAACAATGAAAAATGAAATACTTCCAAATCTAGAAGTAAATTACAAACCCATATGACAAAGACATTGGAAGATCAAAGTAAAAATGAAGAGAACAGGAACACTGAAGTATCATCGTGCAGTTTATGGCGATGATCAAAGTGGAATGATCCTAAGAAGTAAATTGAGATGGGCAGTTTTGCTCAGTCAAGACAACAGATTTTTATAAAACCTATATATTTCAAATTATTTAAAATAATTCAATGTACAAGTATGATACATGTTTAAAATATTAAATGCAAGTTTACATGGGATTTATTAGTTAATCAAGCTCACATTAAACAGTAGAAGCTGGCCATAGTAGCTTCCCCTTCCCCAACATTGCGAACAGGAAACATTTCTCATTTAATAATCTTTACATCATTTTCCCAATTTTTTCTAATTATAAAATCCATCCTCTGTTTTGTGACTTCAATGTTGTACATAAATACAAAATATTGCAAACTAATCTTTAGTATTTTAAGAACAGGGTCAAATGTGTACATCTTTATTTACATTGTAACCATTTTATCAAATATATGTATATGGATATTTTGGTCGCTTCTGATGTGCAATTGTGGTAACAGTCAACCTAAATGTTTTGTGACAAGCTAAAAGGCATAATAGGACATAGTTATAGCATGGCATCATCTCAGAACTAAGAACTCTTCCATCAGCTACTCTCAGATATTTCTTGTGCAATTGAGTATATTCTCCCAGTGTACAGAAGGATTGTTTATTTACTTGCAACTTGTTTCAAAGTATTATACCTCATGTACACTGCTGACTACTATCTTACAAACACATATTTTACCATTAAAGCAACAGATTCAGGTTGACCATTACAGGTATTTCATTATTACAAAATCTTTGCCATATATACATGTAAAAACAGAATATGATAGTCAAATTTGAAAGGCAAACACTTTGGTGGTATCTGTGAATACACCAGAATTTTATGTTGCGAGTTATGCAGTTGATGCGCAGCCTTTTGAAGAAAGACTTCTTGTAATGTTCCAAAGACCATGATAACTTTACTCATCAAGAATGCAGGTTCTAACAAGAGCATTGCAGACAGCATAAGGATCACAATTGGAAGATGGGCGCCTGTCTTCCAGATATCCTTTCTTATCTTCTGCAACACCACGAGGAATACGAATACTGGCACCACGGTTTGCCACGCCTTAAAAAAAAAAAAAAATCTTAAGTAGGCAACATTGAAATAATGACAGTTATTAATGTTTATTTTCTATTGAAAGAAACACCTTTCACATTTATATTTTATTTTTTTAATAATTTTTACTTACCAGCGGAGAAATTGTGAATCGATGAGGTTTCATGGTGACCAGTCAAACGCCTCATGTTGTCCTGCCCTCCCTTAGGATCGTAGGCCTGGATGTGCCTCACGTGTTGCTTGGAAAGTTTATCAATGGCCTTTTCAATTTCTCTGATGAGAAAAATGCAATAAACTCTTAGTATTATTAAATATAGACAGAAATACATTAATTATTTATCCACAATTGTCTTTTCAGTTAGAAAATAATCACATAGATATGATATAATATTAAGACATATTACATACACATTATTCACCATTAACCATTAATATAAGTTGGCAAATGCAAAAACAAACTTGAAAAAGTTATAAGAAAAATATAAACTAAATGAAGAAATTATATAGTATTTACATTATGCCATTGTCTTGTCTCATTGCTAAAGTTGAGAAGTTGCAGTGAGCTCCAGCTCCATTCCAATTGCCAGGCATAGGCTTAGGGTCCAAAGTGACAACAATGCCATACTCTTCAGCAATACGATGCAGAATGTACCTTGCTACCCAAAGGTCATCAGCACACTTCATCCCTTCTCCAGGACCAACTTGAAATTCCCACTGGAAAACAAAAAAGTAATGCCTTAATGTTTAAACTATATTCAAAATCTTTGTAGTGGAATCAGATAGAAAGATGTAGTTAGATGTTTTACATCTTCATTCTTTGATAAAATGTGGATGCGATAACAGTAGGGGCACTCAAAATGATATGACATTCATGAAGAATAGGTAAACATTTTATTCTTCAACAATTTCAAGAGAATATTTAAGAAGAAATACATGGCCCTACTCTTCCTGTTTCTGTTTCTAAGTTTAGCTATTTTGTTTGAGGTCAGTTTACAACAACTGTCTGATATAATAGCATATCATCATTTTTCTACAATTAAGTTTAAGTTGTTCTCCAGTTCTTAAACCTCTAGACCAATAAATACACTGTAAGGGACCTAAGTTATGCATGTGCCCTAACTTTAAGTTACATAAAACTTGAACTAACTTCTTTAACAAAAGATAAACAACTAAACAAACAGAAGGAGGTGCAGACTTTCTTGCATTAGTTAGTTTCCTAATCTTTTTAGTTTTGGCTAGCTTTTCAGTAGTGCCTCACCCTCTTCTCAGATCCTACTTATGCTTCACTTTCTCAATATTTCAGACCTCTATTAGTAGAATTGAAATGAGACTTTCAGGATATTTTAGAAGAGTAAAACCTGGTTATATATGCAAACTTTTCATTGAAAAAACTGAAGCCGTTTTTGACAAAAGGTTATTTGAGTGTTTCTGAAAATGTGCAATTTTGAGGTCATTTTCTCAAAAGAACTTTTGAGTTTTAGGGCAACCTCATAAGCAATCATTTGAAGTCCCTGCACTCGCAAAAGAAAAATGAAATAATTGTGATAAAAATATTGATGTGAAGGAGATTTAAAAAAAAAATTACATTGTGAAAATCTTGAAAAACAAAAAGAAAACAAATATAATGTTAAATGTCTTGTTTTTTGGTGCATTTAGCACTATTTCTATAAAAAGTTAAAAAATCTTGCCCATATTGCACAAAATTGCATGAAAACTACATACATTAAAAAAAAAGTACATCACATTATTTGAAGGGTCTTCACAAGAACCAAACTAGTCCAAATTCAAGGTTTTTCCAGTCACAAAAAACTTCAGTCCATAGACTTGCATAGTGATAAATTGACAAATGTGATAAATTCCCTGCCCTATATTTTTCAATATGTTTGGCACTTATTGAAAGGAAATGTTCCAGCAGATAGTACCAGTTGTAGGTACAACTTGGTGAAGTGTCTCAAAATATGGAATTTTGGACCTTTCAATCTAATTGTGGAGAACAACTATCATTTGAAGAAAGAAAAAAAAAACCCATCTGTATTCAATAATGGAGTTTTAAGAGAAAGTCCAAAAATTTCAAAATTTCAAAATTTTCGAAAATTTGGAGCTAACCATGAAAAATCAGACCTGTGACATATTAATAATATATTTATATGAAAGTGTCCCTGTCTTCAAGTGGGGCCAATCCAAATATCAATAGAGGAATTTTCATTTTGGAAAAGAATCCTACAAATAAATAAGGTACTAGAGTTTTTGACAGATGATGGATGTTTTGTCAAATCAATTTTTTGGTATATGGTAACACCTACACAACATGAATTCTAACTACACAACTTGTTAGATATTACTACATATACTACATAATACAGAAAGATTTACCCACGTTTTTGGTATTAGGGCCTTACAATCCTAATTTTTCTATTGTAAAATCACTTTTTTATACTGCAGTATTTCAATACTTTCTCTATAAGATGTAAGCACCTAGTATGTGAGAAATTAATAATAAGCCTTTTCCATTTTTTTGTAAAGACTGATGATATTTTAAAACTTTTGTAACAAATTTTGCTTTTGGATTTGAAATATGAGAAATTGTCGTGATATAAATTTCATTATCAGGTACTACAATATACATTTAATATCTCAAAAGCTTACTCAAATAATCAACTAACCTGAGCTGGCATCACTTCAGCATTTGTTCCAGAAACATCAATACCAGCATAAAGGCAAGCTCGATAGTGTGCTTCAACCAATTCTCGAGCAAAAACTCTGTTTGCACCAACACCACAATAATAGGGTCCCTGCGGGCCAGGAAATCCATTTGTTGGCCA
This sequence comes from Teleogryllus oceanicus, assembly GCA_964035755.1. Taxonomy (NCBI): domain Eukaryota; kingdom Metazoa; phylum Arthropoda; class Insecta; order Orthoptera; family Gryllidae; genus Teleogryllus; species Teleogryllus oceanicus. The sequence goes on from CAXIVR010000006.1 coordinate 121,878,828, forward strand.
TCCAAAAGGACGGTTGTCCATATCTAAGAGGGTGTATTCTTGTTCAATGCCAAACCAAGGCTTGTGTTCAGCAGCCCTTGACATTGCCTCAGCACATGCATGCCTCTTGTTGGATTCTGCAAGCAAAATGATGCAAGTTTTCAAATGTTAAGCGAAGTAAATAAAACAGAAATCTAAGAACAACAAGTACAGTTGCACCTTCTAGTAAAACTGAATGAAAGTGTTAGTTTTTTTTTTCAGAATAACGTGACCAATTTCTTTCTGTTTAAAGTCCCTATTATTATTGCGTTTGAACCAAAATGACAAAGAAATTAGTGAGGTGACTTTATACATATTTATGCATTTTGAAAATTGTACATTTTTCTGAAGTAGTTTTTTTAACCAAATTCATATTGTTTACTACATTTATTTTCAACTTTTAAGGAGCTTTTTAGAAGGGGGAAAAATAATTAAAAAAGCAACAAGTGGTGCTTCAACAGCATATTCTCATTTTATCTGTAAGGGAAATGTTTATATATACACACACATCTATATATATATATTATATATATATATTGCCTTTTTCTACTAATTACTCAGCAATCTCGTGAAACAAACTCTTCAGTCGAAGAGGCCAGGGAACTTCGAATCCAACCCCGGTCTTTGGATTACACATGCGGCGCTTACCAAGCCGCAATCTGTGCCAAGTTACCGTATATCAGCATTTGTGAAGCCTTCCAAAACCTGTTTAATTTAAAATTACTCCGAAACTTCTGATATTTCGACAAACTGTCCAGGAAGTGCTTTAAAGATCTTTTATTGCGGAATAGTTTGCTTTATATGAGGAATCTCTCGCTTCGGAAGGTCCAGCACAGGTTCGAAAAAAATGGGAGTACTTTAACTTTTGCAATTTTTCGAAATTCCTGTGATTTTACCGAAAATCGGAGCTACGCCATATTACTATGTGAGCTATTTTTCTTTAAATTTTTGCTCGATCGTTGCAACATGTTATACTAGCATACGGAAAGTAATTTACTAAATAAAGTTGTCAGACAAATGTAAGTTTTAGAGAATTTTGGAATGATTGAAGGTGTTGTCATTGTCAACAATATTATTTATTTTACAAATAGTCCGTCCACAAGCAGTCCGTTTGTGGCTCCCAGACAGCAGAAAACTGATGATGATGGCTAAGCCATCGAAAGCTGCTATTTGTAAAATAAATAATATTGTTGACAATGACACCTTCAATCATTCCAATTATGTAAATGTCAACTACACCTCACCACTGAATCAATTTAGAGAATTTTGCCAACTTCCTGGAAAAACAGCTTTTCCTATAGCATTGCCATATTTAATTTTGTACTATGTAGTAAACGAGAAAAAGCATCAACAGAATCTACCTCTTTATTAGCTTTTTTTTTTTTTTATTACATTTACCTGTGGGTTCTTTGTTGTGCTTGTAGGTTTCACAAAGCACCAAAGAATTGTTCGCACCAGGGCGAAATGGATCCTTGTAAGTAGCTACAGGATAAAGGTAGACATCAGAATTGCTTCCTTCTGCCTGATAGGTGGAACTACCGTCAAAATTCCAAATGGGATAATCTGAAATAATAAAATAATCATTTATACAGTACCTAATGTGATTTGCATATATCTTTGGGTAATAAGATTAGTAATTTTGTATTGATTATTTGAATTTAATGCATCGTAAAGGTTTTCGATCAATGTATCTGATTTTGGAAAAACCATACTTTCAGGAATTTGAATGTCGCACAGACATATTACAATAGTCTGGTCACAATATTATTTTAATTTGTTAAAAAAAAATTACTTTGGTTACGATGGTCATAGTGATGGGAGCGGAAATGGCGACGCGAGTTGGAGTGGAAGTGGGAATGGCGAAGATGGAATTGCGTTAACGGGGGCGGGACGAGGGCGCCGACTGGGGGCGGGGTGCTCTGGGCGCGTGGCCGCATGGTGGGCGAGCAGGGCGGAGCGTCCGTGGCCGCGAGCTAAACATATCCTCGCCAGCAGCTGATCGCCGCTTCGCCCTCCCCGCCGCACCGCCCGCGCGCGCCTCGGACGGCCTGTTTGTAAACCACGGTCGCGGAAGAGCTGCCCGGCGCGAAGGGCGACGCTCCCCCACCAATCGAAGCCTCCGGAGTAGAGCGGCCAAAATCTGCCCCGCGCGCCGTTCACTCTCGGCAGAGATTATCTGGGCGGGTTTTGCTGGCGACACACTGGGCAGGGTGTGGTCTGTACGGGACACGTGTACTATGTGACCACTTGGAAACTCAAAGCGTGTATCAACACATGGAAGAACCATTTCAAGACCGCTCGTGTGTTAACATTATAAGCGTATATGCAACTGAATTATTTAAGATACGATAGTTTTATATATTTATGGATGATTGGATTGGCTGGCGTTTTATATCATTAAATTTAACAACTAATGAATCCATCTATTCTTTATGCCAGATTTGAGCCAACAACTTTTCGAAAAACCGACCAATTGGTTCGAATTCGGACTTTTTGTGACCCCCTTTTTTTTTCGCACGTATGCAAGATTTGTATTACTAACTCTTGAGAATTTACATTTGACCAATACTCGTATCACATTATGTACACAATATTTCAAATTATTAACTGCTACGAAACATGCACAACTTCATGTTCGCTTTCGATTATGTGTAATCCGCAAGGACTCTCAAAAGCTATGCTTTAATGGATTAGGGTTACCGGCGCCACAAAGACCAATTAATATTGTACGAAATATGTTCAAAATTTTTCCTACAATTAGATCGACATTTAACTTTCTTAAATTATTTTCGGCAGAGGTTCATTGCCCATACTAATAAAAATTGGAATTAGTATTAACTAGACATCATACAATGGTTTTTATTTTTAACCTTAAAAATTGCCATATAAAAAGGAAATGTTTTAATGTCATTATTATGAAATGCAATCATTATTAAATCTGAATTTAAAGTTGTCAGATATCGTCATATTTTGCATTAATATTCAAGCTAATCATTATTTTGATGAAAAATGACAGTCCATTGGACGAAATTTTTTATTTAATTGTGACCGATTTTATTCCATAATGCACTTTATACAATATTACTGAGCTAGTGAAAAAACAAAAGACAAATTTTGTAGATTACGAATTTGTTCCAAGTACTCAAAATTTAAGTAAACACGACATTCTCAACATACAATAAACATTTATCCACATACAACAGAATTGAGATAAAGAGTGTGGATTGTCAATCGCAATCGCTCTCTCCACAACATTGCAGACTTTGCGGAATTTTTATTTCAGTTCTGCTCATGTTATAAAACAGACGTTGCATCAATTCTTTGTGTACGAAATATTAGCTTCAGCGAATTTTCTTGTCCTCTTTTACAGTATCCCTCACGGATAAAGCATTTTAGAAAATCGTCTACTGCATGCTCTTCTGTAAAAGAGGAAAGATTGCGCAACAGGTCTTAATGTTTCTTCTTCGCGTGAGGAGGGCGTACGAGGCATGCAAGAGCCACGAGGCTTCTGAAGGACGCTTGGGGGACTGAATCAGGGGCCGGAAAGACGAGAAGCCGGGTGCACTAATACCTCGCGACGCACGGTGCATTGGAGGCCTGCCAGTTGCATGTGCTGGAGAGATTCGCAGCGATGGCGAAAATAAGCTGCCGCGTGTCCCTTGCAAGCCCTTGCGTGTTACCGACTGCACGCAGCGCGCAAAATGCCCCGCAGGAACGGGGTAGAGATGCGACATCGTTGTCGGGGTGTTCAAGTCATCAATATTTTTACACACATATCAACATTTGTAACACCAATTTTTGAAAGAGATTTTTTATCATCGATATTTTGTGCTCGATGCTTTTGTACTTTGTAAGTGACTTATTTTTTAATGAAAAAAGTATTATAACAAAAAAAACTGAACTGCAGGAATGGTGTAGAGATGCGATATCGAAGTCGAGTTTTCAAACTATCAATGGTTTTACACAAATATCGATATTTTTGACACCGGTTTTTAGAAGCAGAGTTTTTTTTTATCATCGATGTTTTTGTTCCTTGTTAATGTCCAATTTTATTAATGAAAAAGGCATCATAATAAAAAAATATTGATTTTCACTCCTCAGTGAATTGAACTTTCTTTCACAACAATGTGAACACAAGAGTGAAAAGAAAGAAAGTCAAGTTTGCGTCCTCAAATATAGTTTTATTTTTGTGAAATTGAATTTAAAACAGTTTTGTGAATTGTTTAATTATTTTCTTTGTTCTGTTTGGAAAACTGAAATTTTAAATTAATAATCATGACCACTGTCATTAAATTCTCTCTCGCGCCTATTGATAAACCAGTTTTCAAAATATTGATGTTTCCAGACATCTAAGGTTTTGGGGCTATGTTTTATGATTATCGATGACTTGAAACAACGATTTTTTGTGGGTAATGTTCCGTCTCTTGAACGGCGTAGTCGCACTCAGGGAACAGAAACAGTAAGTGTACACCTCTTGCAGAGCCAAACTTTGCGCATGCTGTTGTGTGGTTAGAACAAGTTTGTACATCGAATCCCATGACAGCATCATTTTACTTCATTATTAGAATTTCTCGCCACCAGTGAATTTAGGTAGTACCGCCCCAGTTGCTTCCACGAGGCATCGATAATCATTAAGGCCGCTTTACACATTCGGCATTCGCCGAGCAGCAAGTTAAGGCCGTTTAATCCCGAACAGCTGACATGTTCGGCGACTGTTCGCTTCCTTTGTTGTGCCCAAAACATCGACATGCGGTGGGTAGGGCATGAGGGGGAGCATGGAATGTTCGTCGCTACAGGAAGGAACTCATCCACACTTCTAGGGATTCGACGAGTGGTTGCTCGATACTCGCCGACGCAAATGTGTCGAGCCGCCTTAACGCGAAAGGCAGATGACCTGCGAAGGTCACAGCCAGGACTGGCTGGCCATTTAAAAATAACGTTCGACATGAAAACAAACGAGCATTAAATATAATACAAATAAAACTACTGATAAATTTCTTATATTTAATACGTTGAAGAACAGAAACTATTTTCATCCGCGCATTGACACAAAAACCTGAAAGTAAACTGAATATTGCCAGAAAGAGAATTCCCTCCAGGGGTGCATCGAAGAATTTTTTAAACTAAACAATTAGACATTTCTAGATCGTGATGTTCGGAAAACAAGCAGGGGCTTATGCTACCAGCAACACACGTTACAATTGTGCATAACTCTGAAACCCATATACTTGAACTTGTATCCTTGTATCTTCCCGATGCTTGTCTCAAAATTGAAAATAGGAATGAGAAGCTTTTTGCGAGACTCAGATCCGCAATCACTTCACTGAGACTTCAGACGAATTCTGGATATGTAAACGTAGAATATTCAATGTGATGTAGGACTCTTTGACTCTGAACTTGTGGAAAATACCTTATCTGTATATTAATACGTGAAGAGAAAACTCTGTACCCGTTTTTAAGCATATTGCGTGCACGAAGGAGTGAGAGATTTTGCAAATTTAAAGTTTACAGGGAGCGCAGAAAGCTAAAATTTATACATAATAGGTGTTACAAATATATTAACTAATATAGAGAGCAGATGCAACCCGCAATACGTAGCAATACACTACTATCGCAAATAACTCTGAAACAACGTATTTTAGAGCGTTAAAGCTGAGTTTTATTTTGTTTTCAATAACCTAATCCAAAAGAAGATATTAGGTTTCATAAAAAAATGTTAGTTTTTTCGATTTTGCTATGTGGGTGGTTGAGGTCACGAGGTCCAGTATCCACTGTATGTCTCAGCCATGCGGCAAGCGCGAGAAGCCCAGAGATACCTTTGTTTTCATGTTTCGTCAAATTTCTTAGTTATTGCAAGGCATTAAGGCAAACAACACACGCCAATGATGTGTACATGCTTGCATATGACGTAATATAACAAAATTCAATTAAACTTTTTGAATTACGATTGAATTTTGACCACTGGGCGACCATTAGTAGCTTTAAATGCCTCTGCAACTTTGATATCTGCGAATTTATCGTATTATTTAATGTAGCAGCAATAATATTAATTGCTGAAGAACCTTGCCTTGAGAGAAGATCCTGCATAAGAACTCCAATTGATTATGCCCTCGAGTGCGGCAGCCGATTATGAACTTGGCCGTGGATGCGACTCGCATATCTGTTACCTAACTGGACATTCTCTGCAAGCCATCAAGCACGTTTCATGTCTTGGTTGGCATCCACATACGGTGCACACTACCCATTGAAATTCATCAGTCTTTGATCATAATTTATTAGCTCTTATATTCATGTGCTTTTACGTGCTTATCCGCTTTTGCATTCAACACGAACATCTGTTTGATTCGTGCAGAGAACGCTTTATTTTGAATTTTCTTTGATGCTCATCGACGAGAAAGAGTTAAGCGTGTACAAACGGTATTGAATGACAAGAAACGGGTAATTTATTAAATTCCTTACGTGAGCAGCATTTTGTGGAGCATGCCTTTCCGTTTGAAATCACGAAAGAGTGATCACACAAATTTTTGAAGATGCTTATGTACGATCCAATACTTGGAAATTGTCCATTTCATCTGACCTGTTACGAAAGAGCCATTTATTATGTAGTGACGGATACCAATCTTGTCATGTATGGAGGTCACAAACTCTACTCACGCATAGTGACATCAGATGAGCAAGGAACCCGGACCGTCAATAACACTTTACTTTGGTTTGTGTATAACTTCTGGCTTCGATCCTAAATCCGGTTTTTTATTTCCAGAGATGTAATTTACCTCAACATTTTCCCTTTGCAATTGGCCTCTGGCCATTTTATATGTAATGTAAAGATTGTAAGATACAAATAGTTAATTTACTTTTTGAAAGCAATCTGGCAACACAATCGCACTTAACATTATAGAAGTATTAAAATAGCTCACGAAGAAATCACATTGGATTTCTGTGTTATGTAACTGCAACTTCGGGAAAAAATACGATAAATGCATTCCGAATGATCTTGAGAAAACCGGGTTTGTCATCGCTAGTAGTCCATCTCGTCTTGCTAATGGAAACTCAGCTGCAATAATATTGTATCCAACAATTCCTGACAAATTTGATTAAAACACAAAGATGGATTGCATTCGGTGAATTACACGAGATGAAAAATTTCGTCTAGTACGATCTCTAAAAACATTTGGAATTTGTGTGCATCATGAGTTTAGTTTCTTATTAGGTAATTTTCGTCGTCGTTGTTATAGAGAGACCTTAAACCTTATTAAATTAACACGATACGTCTGCGTTACGCGTAAGCGGTAAGTAGTTTACTTCAAATTATTACTCAAACTTGATACTCCGCTTTCCTGATACAATATGTAATATTTAATTTTTACCTAAATTCAATTTTCGACCTCTTTTCATCCAAAGAATGCATTTTCCCCCCAATTTTCTGAAAACTCGCAAATGCTTTTCTGATATTTATCGCAACAACCTACTTGCTTGGTGGTTAACACGTGCCAGTGTGTCATGGACATTGTTATCGACACTGATGCACCTTGAGTCTGTTCTGCGGTATATTCAGGGTCACTGGTTCCGGTGTCTTGTTGCGGTTAGTCACGGGTTTGAAGAATGCAGAGATTCACGGTCAATACCTTGTTTTATTAAAGTATTTGTTTAAAAGTAATAATTCGAAAAAAATGTATATTGAAGTAAGAATGGGAAGAGGATGGAAGAAAAATAATATAAGAAAAATAAATTATGAGAATAAGTAGTAGAAGAAGCTAGAATGAAAAATATACTTGATATTAATGAAATATAAGAAAAAAAAGATGGAAATGAAACGGTGAAAATCGTAAAACCTAAGGCAAAGAAAGATGCGTAAAGAAGGAAAAATGATTTAAGGCGAAAGCGATTCAAAGAGAAAGATCTAGGCGAATATTATTTAAGTGAAGGAAATAATGAGAAGGGACGAAAAGGAAGCAAAAGAACGTGGATGAGAAGGAAGCACAAAGAACGTGGATGAGAAGGAAGCAAAAAGAACGAGGATGAGAAGGAAGCAAAAAGAACGAGGATGAGAAGGAAGCAAAAAGAACGAGGATGAGAAGGAAGCAAAAAGAACGAGGATGAGAAGGAAGCAAAAGAACGGGATGAGAAGGAAGCAAAAAACGGGAGAGAAGGAAGCCAAAAGAATTAATTGCACATGCACGTCTCGTACCCTTAATGCTGGTGGGCACGCCGATGATGGTGCGGTCCTTGGCGCGCACGTTCTCGCCGGTGCCGTCGATCCAGATGTAGGTGGCCTGCACGCGATCCTCTGGAAGCGGCAGCCGCAGGAACTTCTCCAGCAGCGTCTTGTCGATGCGCGCGTTGGGCGAATACCCCAGCACGGTGCTCATCCTGCGAACCCACAGCGTGACGTCACTTAAGTTCACGGCGGAGCGCAATGCGACAAGAAGCAAGAGCACAGAAATGAAGGAGCGAACCCTTGCTGTAAGATCCCAGGTATGAAAGTAAACTCTGCTCACTCGCCTATTTTTACAAATTGTTCAGAATTGAGGTATTAGGATGTGAGTAACGACGTCTGACTTAATTCTGCGAAATTAATGTCATTGACTTGTTGATTTTTCTTATACACGTGAAATGTGGTTCTCACGGATTATCATGAAGACAATAACAATATAAATTTGCTTATAGGTTCTGTCTAGCTCATTTCATGTATATTCTTCATTACACTTATCTATGAAATGCGAAATGTCAATTATCATTATTTGTGCCCGAACGCCTCAATTGTAATTATAATACTGAAAATGTAAATTTATGAAAGTGGTTTGGCGAAATTAATAACATTACCATTATTAATATTATTATTAAGCTACTATTTCATCATCCACTCAAGTTCTTCGCGACTTCCAAACATGTTTTTTAATTTAATTGAGGTATGACTACATGAATTATGCTAAAAATACATTATTTTTCAACTCAAGAAAGTAGTTCACGTTTCAACTTTAACACGAATACGACCGTTTATTTCCAAACATCGATTTAAATTAGTAAATTTAGTGAAAGATCATGTACTGTACGTTTAAAAAAGATGTTTAAGAAGTTTGAGTTTGATGGACACGTGCATGTATGCATTATCAGCAAGTTCAATACATCTTATATTTATTTAATCGTCCGTTTATAATCGGGAATTTTTGCTTGTTATTTTATTTTAATGTTATGAAGCAAACAGAAATGTAGAATATGTATATTAATTGTACTTTACTGTTTATTTTCGTTTCCCATACGCCTTCAAAAATGCAACACTAACAATTATGCATTCATGTACTAAAATATTAGATAACGCAAAAATACAGAAAAAAAACAGTATAAAATTATTACATGGGTGTAAGTCGAGTTTTATTTTCTTCCAAATTCTATTACCTACAGTCGCTATACAAGGAAAGTGACATCTCCCAATTTTTTAGTTAAGTGAATAAATATTAAAAATTATTTTGATTAATAAAAAATCACGTAGATCATTCGTAAGGCAGCTGCCATACAGAGGAAACGCTGTCTTTGGGCGCAAAATAAACAGCTCCGATCAGTATAAAACTGTCTCCATGCGATATCATCACTTCGACTCGTTTGATTCTCTTATACCTGCAATATCAATCTGTTTCACTAGGAAACCGTTAAAAAGTGATACATTTTCAGTAAAAAGATAGCTTGAAATAACACTTTTCTAGCATCTGCCTTTCTCAAGCATATAGATGTGGTAGATAAATAATTATTCCCCATAACACGACAATTGCAATAACCAAGTTCTATAATTGAAGTTCATTTCCCAGCTTGCAAATTGCCAGTTGCCATGAGCAATATGCCAGCTCGTCAGGCAACTTTCCAACATTTACACATCTCTAGGAAATAAAATTTATTTCCTTCATTCTCTGAAAGGAAGATGAATGTCATTCTACTCTAACAAACAACCATCATCTAAAACATCAAATATGAAGAGACAGAGAAAGAAGATACGGCTACCTCTACTTAATATAAACATCTCCATTTATAAAACACATAATAGGCATCGTAGAATTTGTATGAGATGACGTGGTTGAAGCTTCAGCAAAGAAGTGGACGCGAGAAAGCTAGAGGGAACGATGTAAGGGCTCTTGTTAGTAAAGTGGAGTTTTGAGTAATGTTAGAACATTTAGTTGTCGAGGGATTGCTTTGGACTCACAAAACACAAATCGTTGCGAAGAAGCCGCTCCAGGTGCAAATCTCTCATTCCGATCTCCTCCACGATCTCGGCATGTGAAACAAGCGGGCACATTTTGTTTTATGTAATGTCTGCCTTTATTCCTCTAGAGGTACTGTGTCATCACTAAAGTTGGCATGGTAACGTCGTGTACTCACGATATCGCAGTAAAAAGCCACTGCTGTTTGTTGATATGGAGAATTTGTATGCTTGTAAGTATAGTTCCTCACTCTTCTGTTGAAAGCAAAGAGCATTCTACCAGGGTGGCGAATCTTGCAACAATTTATTATTTAGTCATTCAATTCACTTCGAGTGGTAATTCAATTAAAAAATAAAATGAATTAATTTTTGGAAAAACAACATTTGGAAAATTTAAAGATGCTAAAATATTCATTAATGTATTGCATTGGCAAAAAAGGAAATTATTTTGACAGTAACCTTTACTATTGTCTCAAGTAATAAGTAAAAATAAAATAAAAAAACTTAGAAAATTAAACTGTTGCTAGATAAGACATAACCCATTGTTTACAGGAACTGGAAAATTAAACAAAAGTTTGCTCTTTTGTTTAATTGCTTTCATAAAAAGCACTGTTGAAAATGTACAAATCAACATTCAACATTTGTATATCTTCTGTATTTTCTTACATATTGTTTTTAGCTAGAATTTGTAGAGAATTGCACCTGGCATTACCACCTAACAAAAGCAACACAAATGCAGAAGCGTCCTTTCGTTCCAGACTGCGATAACATAGTATAGAGATGTCTGGCGGAAACACAAGCCAGAACAGGCTACGCTCTTCTAGGCGCTTCGGTGTCATACCCATTTTGGATGTCATCGGGCCTGTAATGAGTAATCCCTGCGCCACTGTTCACTCCCTGGTGGTTCACGTCCATTTACGAAGGTGTAGCTGAAAGGAAGGGAGAGACAGTCCGTATTAGACGCACTGTTTGAAAGACATTCACGGACAACTGCCAGATAAGCGACTCCAACTTCCAAGCGCTATCAGACTTCTCTTGGTCAATCTCTCTTCACATCTTAGGAATGATAAAGTTGCATTACATATTTGCGTTCAACTGAGAATACCCAAGCACTGAAAAACGAACACACTGGAATCGGAAGCTCAATACATTTCTTAATAAATACACTGGGACATCTGTTATTTATGAGGAAACAACTCTTGAAAGCAAACAAAATCTGTGCTGTTTCTGTACTATCTACACTCCTTATCTTGAGACAAAATTAGAAGGTAAAGTTCAACTGGAAAAGGATGAAGTTCTTGCGAAATTGATTGAGAGGACACTTAACATATAAAGCTGAAACGTATCACTAGATAAAATATTCATTCTACTAAAAAACAGTTCATTTATTCTCGTAACAAGATCATTAGTGACCCGAGTCTAATTACAGAGTTCTGAAGCAGAGACACGTGGACACACTAGAGATAAAAGCGGCCTTCTTGCATCCATGAGTTCCCGAAGTACCTAACGTATTCTGATCTCCCATCTCTTGTTCTATTAGTTATGCAAGAGCCGCACAAGTGTTGCGGAAGAACATTTAATATGCAGGACGATGAAGAGGTGGTACCTATGCACTCAACATGACGGTACATTTGTAGCATGCAAAACATTTTTCCTTCCCTTCATTTAGATGGCGGGGCAGAGCGTCGTAAAATACAGTACATCAAAGAGGCATTGAATTAGTGCCGAATCTAACTTCATCGATAAAGGTGATGTCCGTAAGGTGATTTACTAGTAAGACCGTTTCGCGACCTGTACTTGAATTAAGTTGATGAAGACTACTTATTTTATCACGCATTATTTTATCTATGAATAATGACAACACAATATCAGCATTCTCACAATACCATTTATTTGTTAAACCGTCTTTTCGGGAATATGGTCCAAAGAAGTATTTTATGAAAGCGTTTCGAAAAGAAACATTTGGCGATCGAATAGCGAATGAAGTTATGAAAATATTAAATTTTTTACGTCGCTTTTCAACTGCTGGGTCATTTAGCGACCAATGTAACTCTTAACTTTGGGGTAACAGTGATGGAACATAAAACATACACAAACATCTATGCCCAGGGTGGGATTCGAACCCGCGACCTTTCAAAGCAAGGCAGCTACGGTCCTTCAGCCTTAGCAACTCGGCTACCCAGGTCGGCAAGGTTCAATTTTATGCCCGAGAAATTATATCATCTCAAATCACAGATCTCCATCTTCTTTAAGTTATCAGGGGGCGATACGACTCTAGAAACTTGTTCGAGACGTTCGTGATGTATAGATCATCATTTGTACACAGTTTTATCGCGATTTTTTCACCAATTAAATTAACCACTACATTTCAGGATCGTATCGGCTGTTACTTAGTATTCCTATTCAATATAGAGGCTGCCTTAAATTTCTTACATCAGTATTCCCAATACCTCACGAGATACTCCCACAAATCTTCGTTGGAAAAAAAAAAAAACCAACATTTTAAATTAAATGTGTTCAAATTCGCCCATATTTTATTGCAGAAAATTACACCAGAAACTACTCAAAATTAATAAAAAAGTTCCAGTTTACTTAATGTTTGTGCCGAATTGTACACAGTTATTCTTCGTTACGAGAGCCGCTTATCTGTATCATCAAAGATTCATTACCAAGGGAAACGTGTTGCCTAGAGGCATTTATGGGGCAAACGCAACCTGATCCACGGACGTGCTTTTCAGGAAGTCACCATCTCCCTTAAGACGTTCTTTTTGTCATTTTCAAGCTGATTAGGCTGTATAAGGCTCATCATCTCCCTCCCCCAGCATAATCTTTTCGCGCCAGATTGCGCCGAGACCGCCCTGCAAGAACCCTACTGTGAAAGATAGCGGAGTGCTAGCCTTCATTTCGCTTACATAAGCACACGAAAGGAGAAAAATCACATCGAATTATTTTGTCCTCGAGGATCCTTTAGCAATATTGAAAATAAACTATTGAGACTTACTGAAGTAAAAACGTGCGTCTGAAGACAATAATTCACTGTCAAGCTCATAGTGTATTACATTGTACTTCCTTTCCTCTAAGATTCGTTTGAACGATCCGTGTTCAGGCCATTAATTCCTATTATTTCATTTAAAGGTAAATACTTCACATTTCCAGAGCATTAAAGAAATCTCTCATCAGCTTCACCAAGCACTATGAGTCACGCAATCAATTTTATGCATTATAGTTCATAGCGCGGCCCACGTACAGCGGATAGACATGCCGACGCATCGAGCAACGCAATGCAGTGAACGAATATTATGTCATGAATCGTCGGCGAATCTCAGATTATTACTCATAATCGTGCAGAAAGCATGAGTGTTAAAATACACGGGCAACCGTAATTATTCCATACGATTCTCAAGAGTTGCAGAAAAAATCTTAATTAGTTAGAAAGATTGTTTAACGATTCATTGAATTATATTATACTATTACTACACGTGTTCAGTAAAAAATTAAATTCTGTATTCCAATAATCTTGGTAGCTCTAAATCTCCTGCTTTATAATCTCATTTACGGAGATTTACATCGTTCTATTTCTGCAAGGTTCTGGATAAGTTCAAGGACGATCACGCAATGACCAATTTTGATCTTCGATACTAATTACGTATGCCATGAAAATAGAATATTGCGAGGAAAACGAGAACCACACTACAGAGTTGTGTAGATATTTCATTACAACTGTCTTTCACAATTTTATATTACATTAAACATTAATATATTCTAAATTCAGTAAACAAGAAAATTCGTTCGTCGACAAAATCGTCAAATTTAGATTCTACTTACATTTAATAAAATTTAAAATAATCAATAATGGAGTGTTAAAACATTATTTGTATTTGTTCTATTGATTTTCATCGCTATATATTTAATACAATAATGGTAGGTTACGGGAATCCAAAACTCTTCAGCTAAAAAAAAATATTAAGAGCCAAAGAAGAATATTGTGTTCATTTCGTTTGTAGTCTTCATCCAAATTTATATACAGTATGCCTTACAAAAACTTTGAATTTTTTTAAAATACCTCAATATAAAGATTTTTAACTACACGATGTAATACAACGTAAGTATGTAAATGAACAAGGGAAGGAATAATATTCACTTATTTAGAAAGGCAAACGCTGCTAGGCAATCTTAATAGTGCAAAAGTAAGCACCTGGAGGAATTAATGAACTTCCGCCAGAAAGCAAAAATGTTAAGAATTTTATTGACCACGAATATTCTCACTTTTCTTTAGTTTTTATTTATGCATATGTTGATTTATTGCCCCCTTTTCGCGATTATATCTCTTAACCATCTTTTGAGCATTGAGTATATACTATTTGGAGAAATCCTTCCTTAAATTTGTCTTTTATCTCGTATTGTCGCTGTAGATATTGCCTTTTATCCCTTCGAGCAGGTGTTCGTTAGTAATCAGGGTTCCCCGACCAGGTCACCCATCCAGGACCCGGTGGCGTCTCGACTTGCTTAACTTCCGTGACTTCACGGAGTACGGCTAAGCTATTCGGCTAACGACGTCGGCATTTATCGTGAAAAACAGTAAAAACTGTATGCGGCTCGAGGGAGGGAGAGAAAAACTCGCGGCCCGGATGGTTTGCGACGACGCGGGTGTGGTCTGCATGGAAGTGGGGATGGGGGCGTCGGCTACAACAACGCGGCGCGTGGGCGGTCCTGGGACCTCCGCGTCGCGTCGCGTCGCGGAGGGGCGGTCCGCTTCATGCCAGTTGCGTGCGCCGAGTCAACGGCTATCGATTTCATAAAGAGGCCGCTGCCGCGATGACCTCCTCCTGATACGCCTATCACCCAATGATTTGGACAAGAGCGCGGTCCGGAATCTACTTCAATCAGTGCCACTCATGTTGGCGTGACATTGGGTGACAAAGCGCCCTTCATTTTCCAGATACGGCGCAATAGCTTGGCAAACAACGCGTGTTTTTACTCTTTTTCGAAAGCACGTCTTTCTGTAATTGATGTGAGGGGATACTGCCATCCGGAGTTAATCGTTTTTATTTTATTTTACTCGCATGGTCTGCTATTTGCCACAATTCTGGTATTGAACTGACTGGGTTGTATCCTAACTGTTATGTCGTTTTACGGGATGATTCTCTGTTGCAATCCCAAGCATAACTGCATGCGTCTTACATTGCACCAAATGTTGTGGAGGTAAAATACGAGAGCTTTTACTTAATGAGACTTACTTAATATTACCACATATTATTATTATTATTATTATTATTATTATTATTATTATTATTATTATTATTATTATTATTATGTGACATTCATGATTGAATTAACTTTCATTAGCAAATCTCAAGATTGCGCCCCTGAAACCTCGGGACGCTCAAACGATCGTTAAAATTAGACTTTCGCTTACTCTTCTTTTCTTACTTTAGTTGATTGAAAAATATTGTAACTTCAAATAAATTGAATATTAAATTGTGATGAAATAATCCATGTAATAAAGGTCTTATTTTATTTCCATTTGTTCAGAACTAATACTAGAAATATTTGAGGAATTATCAAATCTGATTTCTCAGATACAAATATACTACAAATTACATAGAAACAGAAAAATTTAAAGAATTTTGTTTCAGACATCCTTTCATATTATTGATTTCTCTTTCTTTCATGTATGCATTAAAGCAAACTTCGTCTTTTAAGCAACATTACTGCAAGTCTCTCAAGTTACGCACCAGAAGCAAGACACTAACCCTTACCTTTGTTCCGGTTTCGCTTACAAATTGCATCAATTTCCCTTCATTTTCCTGAAGCACGTGACACATATTGATTGCATCAGGGTTGACCAACTTTTAGTCAATTTGGAAGGAAATATTACGTGTCTTCTGATGAAGAAATGTGCAATGCGTTTCAATATATGCTAAATTAACGTTACAGACTCTTAGATAATCTGTAGAAACTGTAGTTACTAGTCCTATTTTACTAATGACTCAATTGAAAAAAAAATTAAAAAAAACTGAACTCTCAAAAACTCGAAAAAACTACTTTTGAAGAGTTTCCAACTATGATTATTTCGTTCATATTAGATATGTTTTCACACGCCGAGACACTTTCTGGGGATCTAATAGTCTGCATCGTTTTTTAACCAAATTAAATGCTAGATTCGCAAGACCTCTGCTCCCGGCCTTAAGTGGGACAGATGCGGAGCTAAGGGCTGCGGAGAATGCCTGAGCCCCTACTCTCACCTAGGCTCAGAAATACGCGACTCATCTCCAGCTTAATGGTGTGGCATTTCCGACATCGTAAACCATATGCAATTATTTTTGTATTTGATAATTTGAGGTCTTTTAATTAGAACGGAAGGATGAAAATGTTCCCTGAACCAAAACCTTCCCCATGATTCCAACTGACCCCGCCTAACATAAAACTATATAATAATAATAATAATAATAATAATAATAATAATAATAATAATAATAATCTCTAATGATGCCAAACAAATTGTTAGTTCATCGTAGCAGACCGCGTCATCAAACGAAACACACAGCTTTATCCAAACAGGGGACCGGAAGAGGCATAACCATGAGTGACAGACTGACATACGCATGTGACCCGATTGTGTATGATTATTATCTTAGCCCCCTTTGGCTCCGCCCATTCGTCAAAGGTGAGTGAAAACGTGAACACTGTAAGCCCCGTTAAGTAAGGCCGTTTGCTCCGATGCAGAAGACGGCGGGTCCGCGAGGTCGGAGCAGACACCTGGCCTTCCGTGGATCGATGCACGGCGCGGGCGCGGCGCGACGTCCCAGCCGCCTCCATCGCCCCTCCCTCACGCCCCCACGCGCGTCTTCGCGTGCCCATCCGAGCCCACGGAAGCGTTACACAATGCCCTTTGACAGGTCGCGCTGCTACAGGCGTGCAGACACAATAAGTTGGATCACGAGAAAGTGTCCCCGTGTAGGTAAACTCCGCTGGAAACGAACTTCCGAACACACAGAAACCTGAACAAATTGATGTACGTTTCGGAATATAATACGACAGAAATATTGGAAAAATGTTTAAGCAGGAAAATGTCCAAAAATGAAATGGAGTTTTGGATGCCGTTAGTGTTTTTTTTGAGTACCAATGGCATGGTAAATATGTTAAGCGAAATTGTCAGTAATGTATTCCAATCGTTCGAAATTTAACCGAAAAAATAGTCTGATTCACATTTGTATTGGAACTTCCTGTCAAGATACTCACTTTAGTTTCGTGGAAAGTGTCGACTAAAAGTGTCCACCAGATTAAGTTTTAAAAACATGTAGAAATTGTATAACTTTTATGGAATGTATTTCAATGGGAGTATTGAATAGAAATCGCTTTTAAAGACGAACTGATAACAGAATCATAAAAGAAGCAACAATCACCATTTTTTAGGAAGAGAAGGAACGAAAATTATTTTTTGAGGCGTGATGTCTTGGTGTGAAATTTATTACCATTTTGCCACTGAAAATCTAAACCCTATTCCTTTCATTAGTTGCATTTGCCAGCAAGGTAAGTCTTTTGAGTTTCATTATCATTGAGAAAAGAACCTGTGAAAGCCTTCACTAACAGATTGGCTGGCCTAGCACTACGAGCAACGATTACGTGATGACAGAATGAAGAAATCAATTACGGACGGATGTATTCGACATTGGCATTCAATCGCACGTGTTGAAAGAGGGCATGCCTTAGCCGGATCCGAACAGCGTAACTTGGCTTCACTCCGCGATGTAAATAACTGCACCACCCGTCTGCTACGAAAGGGAGAGAGAAAAAAGGGGTAGGTATGTCGTCCTATGTCTCCACTCCTTGGCTTCGCCCATACGTGTAACGTCCTTCGAAAGGGTAAGTGCACTTCCTTGCGCAAGGCACTTCGAGAAATGCATTCCGATGCACTGCTCATTTGCTTCACAGATCGCGCGTTCCCTGCAGTAAGCACCTGCACCGCCTGCACCTTGGCAGATCTCCTGCCACGGCGGGAGATAAAGACGCGTTGCGCAACTAAGGCCGCGCCTTCGCCCTTCGCCTTGCTTCTAAGGGTCGAGGCCTCGTCTCCGGCCACGCCACGCGCCAACGGAACGGAACTGACAGCGGCGTACAGTGGGTCGCAATTTCAACACACTCCCGCACAGTATGTTTTGACACGTGGCTGACATTCAAAATAGTAACTCGTGTGCATTAAACCGTGCAACAATATGAACATTTACAGATTTCCTTAAACCATTTTAATTGTTTTTGAATACTGTCTGTTGCAGTTCTCGTAGTGAAGACGTTTTTCAAATATCACTTGGGCAAAATAAAAATTGCAACGGTTTGGCACAGAGCAATAATTACGTGACGACAGTATGATGAAATGTTTTAATGATAGACAGATATGATATTAGTTTCTCGCTCGCGTTGAATCGGATAGCACGAATGTCTTACGCCGGATTCGAGTCATAACTTGGCTCAACATAGCACTACAAGCATGTCACTTGACTGGAGAACATCATGAGGAAACTAGAAAATTCATTGCTACTTGACCAGCTGAATGTAATTGGTATACAAATATTTGCGGTATTTATTAATTAATAGTTAATTCTGTATTAACAACTGTCATAAAAGCTTAAGAATGTATACTATGCTCAAAACACACAGAGAAATGTCCAAACAAGATTCATTACTTCATTTTTCGCTACGCGTGCCTTTAAGCCGATTTGGGTCCTTTCTATACCTTTCTATACCCACCGCGATGACCTCCACTTCCGAACCAAAACGAAGCGGTTTTTCTCGGCGGATAATGGCATCAATTACACGCGCGGCTGAGATAAAGGTGTTTGGCCGCCGACACGTGCCCCGAGATAAGGCGCGCCCGCCGGCGGTGCCGGCGCCGCGATCACCTGTGAGCTACGCGGCTGCTTTCGCGCATGCGCGAACTTTTGCGGAAATGATCGCGATTAGATTGTTTTGCCATTTTCATTTGATTGCTTAAACACTTCATAATTCATTCATTATGTCGTGTTTCCGGGTGCGTCAACTCTTGCGATCATTAGCAGGGCTCGGATTCGGATAACCTATAAGTTCTTTGAAAATGACATATGAAATGACTTAAAATTAAGGGGAAAATGACCTGATTAAAAAAATACTCAAAAATGTTGTAAAACCTTCACTTGAATTAATGTTTATCTATTCAATGAATTTTACCATTTTAAATGAAATTTATTTATATAAAATTACATTTAATATAAAGTCTATTTTAGAAGGAAATATAATTCTTAGCTCCAATCGTCCAACTATACGTTTTGAAAAGTCGAGGAAGTTACCGAAGATCCGAGCAATTTTGAGAGTTCGAGAAACAGTTTACTGCAGTAGTAAATTTCGTCGTGAACTGATTATACAATAAAAAGTATGTTTCAGCGTGCCATTGTAAATTCATGAAACCTTCACTGCCAAAAACACGAAAAGAAAACTTAAGTGCGTAACAATGACAAATATGACCCAAGTTTCCAGAAAAAAATATGTAAAAATTGAAAAAAAAAGGAAAAAAAAAAAAATTAAAATTTACATGTCATGATAAACATTCATTCACAAATTAGCTACATCCAGAATGCACCAATGAAAAATGAGAATCAGAATCCGAGCCCTGGTCATTAGCTTCGTAATGTTTATCTCTCGGAGGTGAAGGCTTGCAGGGTTTCCCCCCTCTTAGTATCTCCGCTAATTGGCACCGCCTCAGCCGGAGCAAACGAAGTTCACGACAGTGTGAGTTTAGAGAACGTACGTAAGAGCGTAAGGGAAGAATGGGGAACAAAGATGAGGAGAGAAAGATCGCGCATGGTCCGTGGTCCGCTTTTTTAATTCTTTTTTTTCCGGATTCAGTATTCGCCTCGTATTGATCGGATGAACAACGTCCGATACAAAATACGGAACAGATTAGTTGGTTGCTAGAATTCTGCTCCAGAATTCATCTTCACTATCTGGTGTCCAAACTCCGGCATCTTCACGTCTCGAACCCTAGGACATGCTGGTCAAAGAAACTGCAATGGTAAAATGTATTGCACCAAGACCTCTTAATGGCTTCAACACATATATTGAGAATTTTGTTTGCAATGGATTGTTCGAATCTTGCGTGTTCTACTAATTCCCACGTTCGTGGAAATTATCAGTAAACCTTGCTAACAAGTTCGTTTTTTTGGCTCATGGATTTCAAGTTCTATTTCACATTTTTGAAAAGACTGCTAACATGCTCGTTTTGTTAGTTCATGGGTTTCATTCACACTTTATTTCCCGTGAAGAGGAGAGTTCTCCGGTTTTCCAATATTTATCAGCATTTTACGAAAGCGAATACACTATCTGAATGTAATGGAAGTGAAATTTGGTTATGCAAGTCAAATGGAATGGAACTACAAATACTAGTCAGTTTTACCCTGAAAATCGTCTATCAGTTAGGGGTTCATTTAGCAGAGTTGGAGGTATAATTTTAACTAAATAGCCTTGGCTCTCTCAGAAGATTAATTGAGGGGGGGGGCACGAATTCGTTTACTGAGATAAACATGATCCCCGAGAAAAAGAAACTATCGAAAGTGAAGGGAAAATTTCTACACTAAAAGCATACATGTGCCAACTTACTGAAGGAAATAATTTTGTAATTTGTTCCCATAATGATTTGGGGAAATTTACACATTATTATCCCGTCAGTGACTTGTTTGTATGAAGTAGAGGACTGATTTGTGTTTGAACTTGGAAATAGATTGCCTTGTTTAGAAAACAAGAATGTATTTGCCTTTGTAGGACTTTGCTCTGAGCCAACTCTACGTACTAAAACTTCTGTGATGCGTTTGTGTGTGCCTTAAACTAAGGTGTTGCATGTAACTAGCACTTCCACAAAGAATGATTATCCATGTTGGGTCTTGTGAGCCAATTTTCCCGACAGAAGTTCGGAAAATAAGTAGCAAAACAGTCAAATGCGCGGGGAAGCCATTTATGGATCTTTTCAATTTGCGAAGTTTCGACACGGAGGGAGTGTTTCGAGGTGTTTCCACGTAATGCAACTTCGCAGAATACAGCGAAAGCAAATCAAGAAATAGAAGTTATTTCTGAAAAAAGAAACTTTAAATGCGATATAATTTTGAAACCTCCGAGGAACATTTTAATTTTTTTTGTGTCATTCTAGAGTTATGGAGGAGTATATCGCCATCAGTCGGCCAGTAATTAGATTTTATTTTGCGGAAGCGAAACAATTTCCTACATCGTAAAAAGATATAATCAATTGCTGACAAAAATAGAGAAAATTGTACCACATGTAAATAATGTCCAAATGCTTGAAATTCGGAATCTGATTTCAATGTACTACAGTGTAATTTGCAATAATATCCTTCTCAAAATGTGAAAAATCATTACGTCTAAGAATTTTGGGAATTTATATACCAGTTCATTTCAATAACAAATACTTGTAAAATTATGTTTAAAATTTATCGCCGACCTGAATGGCCGGAATGGCTAAGAGCGTGTACCGACTCAGCGCTTCTGTAGAAAAGGTCGCGGGTTCGAGTCTCTCCTTGGGCATAGTCGTTTTTCTCATGTATGTGTTATCGCTGAGGGCCTCGCGTTCTGCTGACCCCTGTTCAGAGGAGCCCGCAGTGTGTTGTGTCTAGTGTATGGGCGAATATGGGTTCCATAGTGACGTAAAGGTTAACCGGCTGTTGGATAAAAATCCGTTTAAAAGGTTATATTTAAATACGCTAGCTTACTGAAATATTGTTTACTTCGTTATATTGTATTTTCAACGCCACCCTCTAATGGCTAGGTTGCAGCGTGGGCCGTCCCTCCGGGAGCGTCCTCGACCCGCGGTCGGCGTCATCTGGCCGGCCGCCCGCGTGCACGCCGTGGGAGTCAGCTGAGAGCAGCCGAGAGCGATGCGGGAGGCGGCGGTGAGGTTTCTGCGGGGGCGGCGCGCGCACCCGCTGACGCAACAGCGACCTCCACCCCGCCCCTCTCCCTACTCTACTCAGCTTCTTCTCGTCACGCGATGGTGTTTGCGGCGAGTGCACGAGACGACGCAGGCCGCTGTTCGTGCATGGCAGGGTTCTACCTAAAGCCAAGGATAGCGACCCCTTGGAAATTTCTTGAAGAAAGGAGAAATGCAGGGGAATGTATGGAGTAAATTAAGTGAATCTAAGTAAATGGATGTGTATTTTTATTAAGAAAAAAAGGGGGTTTTGAATTGTCGAATCGTTTCTCGTCTTAGCGAGGAGGTAAGAATGGAATGGACAAAGATCATTATTTGGAATATTACCGAGTTTTTCAAATTCCAGTGGCTCGAATTAGCAACGTTAGATTGTAGATTTTAAAGATGTTATAATGACATGATGCGCGTTTCATTACGTCGTAGAAAACTGAATTATCTGGGTAAGAATATTTTCGTTCGAACCCAGTACGACATACGCTTCTATCGCTGAGTAGGTCAGTGTTAAAGATTATTTCAGAAAACTAAACTTACCATTGTTTTGAGCATATTGAATACTTTGATAGAGGAATGCAATTCATGAAGGGTTTCAATTTTCTGTCAAGTCATGTATTTTCTAGGGACATTTTTTTATTTACTTCTTTGTACTAAACACGTATTATTCGTTCGATTTCAAGGCTTCCAATAAATGTAGGTATATATTTTAAGAAGGATTTCGAAAGCTTGAATAACAGTGGTATTATTGAACGGTTTAGTCCTCTAAGATTAACGAACGTTTGTAATGATGACTGAACTTTGTAATGGCCATAAAGCACCTGCTAAGTGGTTGGGCACATTTAATGATGGTTGTCGGTGTTTGTTAGCTTTGTTACTCCAAGCCCAAAGAGATAAGCGACGATAACGCCCGGCACACGCTCCCACGGACGATGTCTTGCTTTCCTGCATAACTTCGCGGAAAATGACTCTCTCACGACGTGCATTGCAGGGTTAACATAATAGAAGTAGGTCTCAGAACACATCTAGCTTGTCACTTCACGTCCCCTAGCAAATGTTAAAGCAAAAACTATTAATAATGTAACAGGATCCGAACTGTCGCAAATATTTGTAAACCAGTTTTTTTACCACCAGACTAGCAGCAATGGAAATGGTGTTGACGTGATGCCCTTTTCTATGCGCAATTTTCACAAATACCGCATAACAAAATTATTAACATTTCCTTGGAGACTAACAACAAATGACTGGCATTTCATCTGTGGAAGGACAAGACTATGTATGTAAAGAAAAGTTGCCATGCTATTGAAACGGAATATCACTTCAGTGGTTTTATCTATTTGTTTACGGCTACATTATGTTGATATACAACATTTCTCAATAGTTTTTACTTAAAAGATAAGATTTAAAAATGTTATGTAGATCATTACGGTAATGCATTTTATTTTACCTGTATAGAGTGACTTTATTAGTATAATTTGTAATTGAATTTATAGAAAAGTAACCTTCGATTAATCTTAAAACTTCGACCTTGTAGCCTTGCATCACCGATCTCTCACTGTCGCGGATCCGTGACGGAAGATGACCACAGGTTGGAAAGACATTAGATGGAGAAGAATTCAATATTTCTTTGATAATTTGATTAAAATGTGCTAGATTGCATTGTTCACGACATGGACATAAGACATCGTGGCTTTGTCGTCCTTGTTGAATTTCCAGATCAGCGCGAACGCGGCCAAGGCTTTGTCCGTCGACCCACGTCGAGATATTTCTGCGCGGGAGGCACCGGTCCAACCGGAATGAGTTCTTACTTCATTCTGCGCCATCCTAAGAGAGTCCAAGAAAATCTGCCTTTGCGGCTGCGATTTACCATTTCATTGATGAGCCGACACTAAGTGATCGGCCATTCAGAAACTATTCCGAAGAAAGAAATTACGACCGTCCCTTACAGACGTCGCATTCTTCCTTCCCATCGGAGGAAAGTTTCTTCTGCATTCCGCAGTCTTCCAAAGAACTTCTGCAGCTTCGAAAGAGGAATGGAATTTGTAGACGACCTCGTTTAAGGGTTTTATTTGTTGTTAAATTAAACTTGTTTTAATAGGAATTTTGTGGAAGCGTGAATTAAAAAAGAAACAATCTAAGAAATTTGATGGTAAAAAATTAAACGTGGACACTTACTCTTAGTCATCAGATCACCTTTTCATCCCACAATATCTACTTCCTCGAAAGATCGTTATGATTGTCTCTGAGAAAATATTTTTTTATCTGTTTCATTGTGGAAGAGTGGCTACTTGCGAGCTTCAAGTGAGCTTCTAGCGAGAATAAAACGAACAACCATTCATGATCGTAAAATCAGGTCGTTAATTCTGAGACATCATGCAAGTAATGAAAGGTAAAGAACGTTGTAACAAAATTAACGAGCGTGAACGTTCTGAAAGAGAGGAGATTCGCTTCTTAAGGCAGAACTCCATTATGACACCGAAATCCAACATTCTCGGATTCTCTCGAGGTCGCGTTACCAATTACAATGTTCGTACTTCTACCCGCAATCCTGGAATGACCTGGAGTAGCCACAGTTTTATGACTGGTTGAAATTGGTAGAAAATATCGAAAATATGAAATTATTAAATCCCTTTTTTTTTAAAATTTTAAACTACAACAATTAGACTATAATTCCAAAGGATTGTCATAATTTATGCATTATCTATTTACAATTTTGAGCATCGCTACTAAAACCTTAGTATTTTGGAATTACTGTAAACACATCCCGATATCTCATATTCCACAAAGAAAGCTTTGACGTGGATCATATCTACACTATTTTGCAATGTATTGTTGGAAAGCAATTCAATGTCAAATTTGAAGTTCTTTCATGGTCATCTACTCCAGGGGTTGAGAAGCTTATGGTCTATCTTTTTAAGGACTGATAATACTGATAGATGTACTAACATTCCGTGTGACGTGAATGGGATATATCGTAGTTTCCTAGCTCGTAATCGCTTTTAAGGAGATTGCTACGAGATGTAAAAGACCTGAGGTTCTAGATATGCAGAAGGGAAAAAGGGGTATTTAGATGGTTTGGAAGTATGCAATACACGAGGCGTCGCATCGGAATACTAATGAGAGTTTAGTTCGTTTAATAGTCGCTGGTGACATGTTTTATTAGTGCAATTTCCTTTATTTGAGCGTTTCTCGACATTTATATTACGTTTACTCTTAGATTGACCAAAAGGTTTCAGAATTTTATCGAATGGAAGAGCCCGAAAGGGTGTATTTTTTTATTTCGAGATAATGGAGTGCAGTTTTAGAATATTATGATTACTTTTTAGAGACCTCTGTGATAAATACTTAGGCAAACGGACTGGATATTTCAGAAGATGATTTCTGATATTTTGTCATGATGTAATGTTAACAAGTTTTACTTTTAGGAGATTTTTTCATTATTCATAAATTGTAATTTTCGAGCCAAAATGTTCTACCACGTTCAGGTTATTTCGTTTTGTTTGTAGAGAGTAAATTTAACTTTCTTTTTGCATCCAAATAGTAGAGTTATGTTCTTTTACGTAAATAAGAAAACAAAATCTACAAAAATAGAATTATTTGCTGCTTTATATAATTTGTGTGGTCTCCACAACTAGTTAAACTGCTTTTGAAGCAGTGAGCAGTTTATATTCGACCGGGAACATTTTACATAACGTGAACGTAACGCCCACGTTCCAACTGTCGTTCCTAAGTTGTAAAGTAGATACCCAAGAGATTTATCGAGTCTTCATGCTAAAAAGAAACTCGAGACATCTTTTGCTGTAGTGTACAGCGACGTTAGAATATCCATATGTTTCTCTACTGGTAAGCTTTTGGTGAATGTATTATTTGTAGAAACTTTCAGAAGCCTCCGATGAAGCAAGTTAAATTTTTACAAACTCTTGACAGATTATTGCTATATCTTTGGAAACATAGTTTTACTACTTTAGAGATTCCCAGAATGTAGAATGAGATGGATTTTACAGATGTTACAAGATGTTACCATTAACGAGATAAAATGGTACCCAAGCAATCGTAATAATATTAAAAAAAAAATTATTGATGCTTAGAAAAATGGCCAGAACATAAAGAAAATATAATTCCCATTTTCCCTCCTTTCTAACTAAATTTCGAAGCGCGACTATGAACAAGTGTAAAGTTCAAAGTCCTGTGTTTGCGGAAGCTATGTAGGTGCGTCCACGTGCTCGCTCCCATATGAAGTGGCCAATTACGCAATTGTGTCCAGCCGTTGCTGCACCCGCTTCTAAAAGCAGTGCGGGAGGGCAGCGTTCCCACCGGGCCCGACGCTGCCAGCTTGGCTCAGCGGCTGCGGTCGGGCGGGCGGGCCACAGAGCCAAGCGCTCAGAATATGTCGTTTCTACGAACCACCCCTCCTCTCCCTCCCCCATCCCCACACGGCGACCTGCTGTGCCCCGCGCCGCCGCCGCGAGAAACAAAAGGATTCGCTCCCGCGGACAAAAGGGACGGTAATGAGAGTACCTTCAAATTATTCCATTGCGACGAGGCGAGGGAAAATGGGAAGAACGCGTGGGCGAAAGGAGTGAGATTACAAAAGTGGCAGCACTGATGTGACGCAACAATGGCTTCCCGCTAACGTGGTTCGGTGGTTTGAAATGTACGGTCGCTCCGGATTGGCTGTGACGTATCCCTTGTCGAAGAGCGAGAATCATGTGTAGGGCCAAAGAAAGAAAAGGTGGATGGATGGTGAATAATTCTCAAGTGTGACTGCAATGTCCAGGTTTGAAGATCCTGTTGAGTTAACTTAGGACAACAACATTGCCTCTGCAGAGACTCTGACCTGGAAGTCCTAAGTTCGAGTCACGACACCGCCCGAATTTTCTACACCAGCTATATAGCTTAGTCGAGTTCAACTATTGACTGGGGGAGAATTCTAGCTGGCGACTGCTCTGATCAGTATTTTCCGTGTTTCTCCCATCGATACCAGGGGAGTTTTGTAGCAAAACCCTAAACAAATCGGTCATCGACCGCGCGGGATATTTCCTTCCTAATCCTTCTTTCCAATTCCCACTTCTCCCCTTTAATACACGCTTTACGCACTGCACTACCACATACTCCTCCGGGTCACGCTGGGCCGGTTACTCACTGGGAGCTACCCGCAGAGGAAAACCCTCAAAACGTGTTAGTCAGCACCGGATATTTCATTTAAGCGAGGATGAACACCGTCTCGATGGGATATAACATGCATGATACATACGGCACCAATGACTATCATTATTGACGCGCCCGGAAACTCCAATGAATTCAACAATCAGATTCGAAGGAATGTGACGGTCATCTTTTTAAATACAGTTGATACTTGTACAATTTTACAATTGCACTGTTGTACAAATGTACAATTGATAACTGCACTTAAGCTTACGTTAGGTAATAAACGATAATGAAAGCTTTACTGCTGTAGAATAAGTGGAAAGAGTGGCTAGGGAACCCTCAGGGATCTGCTGTGCTCCCCTCTCCCCCCCCCCGCCAATTGCTTCAATTTACTGGGATTCGAACCTCAGTACCCACAAGAAATGGAAAGATTCGTACTGATCGCTCCCGTTTTCTCCTGTTTTGCTTCTAAAGTATCTGGTATTTTATACCAAAATATCCAAGTATTACAATTGTCAGTGGGTATTTCTTCACCTTCTAGTCAATATTCTTTTCTGTACAAGACGTATGCCGCTTACCTAATTAAGCTCCGTATCATACTACTTTAGAAAGCGCTATTTCCACGCAAGCAAGGTATATTCTCCGTTGGTGTAACATTCTCCTCAATCGCCTTCCTCTATAGTCCTATAGAGGCATGTCCAATGTCTAACCAGTATCCTACCTCCTTCTCACTTCTCTGACTGGAAGTGACGACATTCTCTTCCGTGGTTGGATCAGGATTGTAGTCTTTCTGATGCGGCTGTTCCATCTGTTGCGTGATGTTATTTCAAACCTTTCTCTTCCCAAGGACTTACCCGTAACATTATTGGGAATAAAGTAGTCTTTCATTTTATTGCATTTATTGCTGACAGTTTCCTTCGATTCGTTCGTAAGGGACATACAGCTAGGTTACAATTGAACCGATACTTACTCTTGTCAAGGTAATATTGATTCAACCATTCGAAAAAAAAAATACGCTTTGAAAGAAATGTGACTATGATAGGAAGCAGCCTTGTTTTATATCCATTCCGTATACAACACAGAAGTATTACAGTTTTACAATATTGTCGGTTCGTTTGGATAACTTCTGTGTAACCTCTGGATGTGAACATTGATATTTTGTTGAGGGTAATAGAACCTCCAGATCTAAACAAATATTTAAATAATTGTATCTCAACATTCATTAATTTATCGTATTAGATATTATATTTTAAGGAAGATGAGTAAATATTTACTCTTTGGTCAAATATAAGTTTTCATTCTCGAAAATTAGCATTACGTAATTCTGTTCTTGTTTCTTTTAGGGAACTCTGATCCCGAGGTAAATGTTTTATTGTTATTTAAATTATTGTGTCTTATTCTTCTGCGACACAGACACTAAAACTATCCAAGCGCTTTACTCTATCGAACAGATCCTTTTTAAAGACTTTCCGGAAACCTTGCGTTCCCCAACTACACTCATTCATTGATCAGACAATAAGTTAAGTTCCGTCCTCGAATAGAGCGAAGACGGGAAGGCAAGGGAAGGGAGGGGCGGGGCGGGCGGGGCGGGGCGGGCGAGGCGAGCGGGGACCAGGAACGAGGCAGGGGCCGGAGGTGGGACGATTGGGGGAGATGGGCAGGCGCGGAGAGATGGGCCGGAGGGATTATTAGGGGGTGGTGAGGTGAGGCAAGCTGAGGCAAGATGAAGGGCGGGGAGGTGAGGGGCGGTGAGGGGCGGGGAGGCGCGGAACGGAATGGGGCTGGGAGGATTGGTTTGTTTTTTCGTGTTTCCGGGCGCGTCAACTGCTTTGGTCATTAGTACCGTTAGTGTAGTACATGTTTCTTTCTCAGGAGATGGCGGTAGTCTTCCCCAGCTGGATGGCGAGTTCCGGCGCCGACCTACCGTCGGCTAGTGGGGTTTCCCCCTAACCAGGACTCTCCCACCAGCAGGGCACCGCCCCAGCTGGGACGAGCTCTAAACTCCCGACCGGTCCCCCGGAATATGTGGTCGTGTAGTGCATATTAGTGTAAGTATGTATGTAAGGGGAAAGGATAGGACAGGGAAGAGGAAGGACAGATCGCGCGCGGTCCGTGGCCCGTTTGGTAGGGTACTGCTCCGGCATTCGCCTGGTGTTGATCGGAGAAACAGACAGGAGACGCGACTGAATCGACCTAACTGAAAAGCTAGTGTCGAAAATCCTGCCGCCGTCAGGACTCGAACCTAGGACCTCCCGGTCAGAGGCGCTGCAGTGACATCAGTTGATTCACTGAGCTCCCGCTCCCGGTGCGGCTGGGAGGAGGTGGGTGGGGCGGATGGATTGAGCGCGCGGGTGGGGCGCGGAGGGTGGTGTGAGGCGCGTGTCCGCCCGTGCTAAATATACGCGACCGCTTCGCGCTTCGTGGCGCGGCGCCCTGGCCGCCAACAAGCTGCCGCTGCCCACCGCCCCCGCAAGGGCTGCACACACTCCCCCTCCCTTCCACACCCTCCTATTCTCTTTTAATCTCTTCATGTCGAAAGAAAATTAGTTTTTCCACCCTATCAATGAATCTAATCAGAAATAAAGGCTTTAACATTTTAACAGAACATGACTACAGAAAAAAGTTGTAATATGTCAATTTCTTTAATTTAATCAACTTTTCAAAATTGAAATTTTTTAGAAAACTTTGCAACTTACTACATGAAATAAAAATGTTATAAATTATATTTTCTGTGAATTACCACACAAACCTCTAATGATGGATAAACTAGCTATTGAACCTACGAGAGATTTAATACGGGAGAATTCGCATAATAATTGACAAACACTTTCACATTAAATATCACCGAATTATTGAAAAATGATTATGACGAGAATCTGCCTGGTGTTATCCAGAATGAATTGAGATGCCTTTCACTATGGATAAGAAATATTGTTCATAAATCTACTTGCAGGTATCGTAAATGTTCTTTTGAACTAAGTTAAAGGGAACAGTTCGAGAACGCGGCCCCCATCACGTAAGTATCCACGTGTGACCTAGAGCTCTAGATGCTCCCGTTGAACGGAAATAAACGGTCTCGTTAAAACTTCAGACGATCTGATGAAACTTCGTGCTAGGACGACGCTTCGGAGACCGACGAAATAAGGAGCGCGGAATAATTCATTAGGGCCAGATTACATCGAATATCGGAGGAGCGGCTCGATACAATTAACTACCCTGCTACTGTACATATTATACGAGACTAAACTGCCTCCATTATCATTTGAAAGCTGAGAAGAATTCCGGTAAGAACCATTGACGAAATGGAGAGTTCAATTTACTGAAACAAAGAACGATTTATTCATAATCGGATTGACATTGCTAGTAGTTTTTGAGTAGCGTCAGTTTCCCTCACTTCCTCTGACATTCTCAAAATAATTGGATTCAATTAGCCCTATTGTTTCCATTCGAATTGGAAATTACTGAATTTCTTTAGAAATATTGTATATTGCATAAAGAGACTGAAATTACAATGATTTATCACTGCCTTTTCAAATTATACGTCCTGCAGAATCAGTTGACGTCTTAGTCTCCTTACTACTCGAGGGCGTCAAATGTCTCGATTATAGCTTGCTAGAAGGAGAAAATAACTCAAAACTCTAATATTACGACAACATTGAAGTCCGTTCAGAAGAGAGCTTTAGCTGTTGCAATCACACATTAATACAACTCAAAATAAGACATTTAACATAAAATCTCTGCATAGCAAAATGCCAAATCACAATAATAGCATACAGCAATACGCGATTTTTCATTTCCCACTGTCATATAGAAATGGATATTTGGAAGAAACTTTCTTAGCCGATCAAAATTTGGCTGAATGGTTACAATGAAACCCATGCAATTTGAGAGAACATGCATTTGGGATGTCAGGTTTATAGCAAGTTGAAATCGTGCAAGATTTTGAAATTAATTTCCTGTGAGAATTTGAGCCCCTAATTATACCTTTATGTTCTAATTTGAGTAGCCAAATTAAACTAAGCTAAACTTAACATAAAAATTAAACCAGTGAAGGCCTAAATTATGTAAACGGATTAGCGAGGACTGCTACGGTAAAATGCCTGGAGTCTACAGCAGCACGGCTCCAGCCGGCAACAACACGCGCCACCCCATTCCGTTCTGCGCCTGCGCAAACAGTCAATGTGTTTATTGCACGATGTCTCTCCCGCGGGGCGCGCAATGCATCCCGATTAATTAACGCGATTCCAGGAACTGTGAAGAGGATCAGTTGCCCTAATGTAGCTCGTTGAAGCTCTTGGGCAACAGGGCTCTCCGTTGCGGTCGCGCGCGCGGAAGGCCGGCGCGCAGGCGCCCTACCCCGCTCCGCCGTCGCCGCACGTGACTGCGCGTCAAGGCCAGCCGGCGCTCACGTGCTGCGCGCGCTGGGCCGAGAGGAGGGAGCGGAGCGCGCTCCGCGTAGCTTACGTCACGGCCGGCTGGCGACCGGTCGGCCCGCGGGCGGATGGCTACAGAAGGCCTTGACCTTCCCTACGAAAGTCTACCGCCTCCGTCCAACCCTCACTCCCCCACCCCCGCTCCCACCCACGCCTTCTCCGCGTTCACTTTGCCCTTTCGGCGGGGATTTGTAGCCCGGGGAGTCCCCGGGGGGGATTCGCGTTGTTGTTGGACCGCTGGTCGTTCTAACTCGCAGGACAGGGTTTGGCTTCCGATTGCTATAATGCGGCATGCAGAACTAGTCACAGGAGCTCAAACGTGTCCTTTGATGCGACTGCGGGCCCTTCTGTAGGCCCAATTCTCTCTACATGCTAACCTGCCCTTTCGAAGTGAATACAGATCCGTTTTCCATCTCCAACCGCAACACGCGCGTTTGTGACTTGCTGAGGCACTCGCTTAGGAATCTCAGCGTCAGATCTCAACCAAGAGAAAAATTGACAGTTTCTTTATGATAGAACAGAGTATCATTCATACAGAAAAGCAGCAGCTTTTACACATGACCCAATTGAAAGTCTGCCAGGCTGCCGCGAGCTTTCATTTCAAACATCCACATTATCTGACGTACCATTTTCTTTCCACACCTCACACTTTTACATCTCATCTAGCTTAAAGAATCAAATGCAAAAGTGTATAGTGCAAATTATAGAAAGTGCAAAAAAGTATGGAACCGTGCATTATACTATGAACAAAGCTGGGTGGTGTGTAATACTAAAATTCCTCGTCTCTTTGCTTCAGCTCGTAACTTACTCAATCTTCGAAGTACTTTGTCATTCATAGTCTCTCAGTCACGTACACACTCACCGTCATGAATATGTTGATCGAATTGAAATATGCCATCTACAGGGCGCGGTTCTATCACCAGTGAAATGCCAAAGCACGGCGACCTACACACATTCTTGAATTAGTTCAAAGCAGTGGATGTCATAACTGGTTCTAAGATTCATCTTCCTGATTATAATATTTTAAGCGTATAAACCTCGTAAATGATTAGTCATAACACTAATAATAGTTTATTAATGAAGCATGCTAATTTGTGAATGGATTTTGAAAGTAAAATAGTAGGCGAAACATTTTTTTTCTGTGCACCTTCAACTGTTTTCTTATGCATTGAGATTAACGTGTTTAACATTATTAAAAGGAGAATGAAAATATTTTATTAAAAGGAATGTTTGATATGTGACCAAAATACTTCTGCCACGAATCATCCGTGAAGGAATTGCTATTGACGGAGTTCAACCAAAATATGCGTTATATCTTAGTAACCTCACCTGATACAGATATCATTGCTGATAAATCTGAAATGTGTTCATTCCAAGCGAAGTTCTTAGAATACTGGCAAGAAAACATAACTGATACAGACGTATGCATGAAAAACAAAAAATTTAAAAGCTCATTTTAATCAAATTAAAAAACTTAATCAAATAGTTATTAATAGTAACAAGTTATTACTGCTCGAGAACCTATTTCATTGCACTTGTTGCCCAATTTTGAATTGGCATCCACTGATTCCTACCTCAAATCACGTATTTCTTACAGTTTTGTACACACACTAGTTAATCATACTACCATATCACACACATATTTTACATCAAACTTCATAAGAAAACCGTCGTACAAATTATTCAACAAACGAGTCGGTAATCATAAACAACGCCTTCAACTCTTGACACTACCGAAATAATCTTCACATTCCTCGTCGCCAAAGATAACTCCAAAGAATAACGCGAATCTAACGATTCCAAAGCCCTCGCTTCGTCCACTGCCCTCTTAACACATGACTGCCATGAGGGTCACGGGTGGGCCTCACGCTGGTGCTTATTTGAAGGTCTGTGTCTTCCCAAGCGGACTTCAAATTTATTTAGTTTCAGCTTCTTCAATACATCGAAGCACTATTTGTTACAGAATGCTCTTAACGTTCTAAATTAGCGTTTGTAGCAGAGTTTTTGTATTGTATAGGATTTGTTCCGTGTAATTTGTTGGTAGTTTTTTCTTCATTACAGTTTCATTTCTTGCTAAAAACACACTTAATATTTATGTATTTGTTTTTCCTTTGAAATATCCTGAATGGCCGACCTGGATGGCCGAGGTGGCTAAGAGCGAGTACCGACTCAGCGCTTCGGTTCGAAGGGTCGCGGGTTCGAGTCCCGCCTTGGGCATGCTTGTTTGTCCCTTGTCTTTGTATGTATGTGTTGTCGCGGAGGGCCTCGCGTTCTGCTGACACCAGATCAGAGGAGCCCGCTAGTGTGTTGGTGTCTAGTGTATGGTCCCATCGGGACGAAAAGGGTAACCGGCTGTCGACTGGATAAAAACCCTAGAAAGAAGAAGATATCCTGAATGTCATTGAATTTGAACAAGTACTCCCTCTTTGAAAAATTGTGTCCCACTGGTGACACTCGTGTGTGAATCACATATGCGACACTTCATTTTTAAAACTATTCTTTGGAACTTATGAAAATGATATCACCAATAAAGTAAATGAACGATGTAGTCTGATCATAGTTTTCTTTATCATAAGGCAAACAAATGTTATCCTGCTTTGTGCCTTTGGCAGTCTATGGGTTAAGCAGATTGCAGTCCCCTGCGTCGCGGCTCCTTTGACAGCGGTCGTGCCCGCGCCGCGCCGCTTCCGAGTCAACGCAGCGAGCGAGCGAAGCGTCAGGCTTCCAGGTTAAGCCGCCTATCGCGTTTTCAATCGAACCGTCCATCAAGCTGTCAAGCCCCGCTTCAATGAACGTCAATTGCGGGAGAAAAATCCCGCGTAAGACTCCTTGTAACGGAACGCTCCATCTTGCTGCTCCCTTTTGTCGTTTTTACCTTGTTGTTTGCGTCTGAAGGAGTGATTGTTGCCGGGGTGAGGGGAAATATAGATGGTTTTCTGTCTCTTTCCCCATTCCTCAGGATGAAATATTTTGTAGTGAAGGACATATCCAAGAGAGGAAGGAAGTACATGGGCGGTTGGCAAATTGATGAGGGGTTTAAAGAGAAAAGGGGATAGAGGTATGGAAAAATTAAAGAGAGGAAAGAAAAGTTGTATGTAATGTATGAGGCATTAGAGGAAGGCACGGAAGAATGAACTCATAAGTCAGAGAGAATGGGTGTGGAGAGAGCGGAAGAGGGGGAGTGAGAGGGAGATACTCGAACATAGAAAGAAAGCGAAAAAAAGTAATGTGGGAGAGAGACGATGTGGGGCGCTGCGCTGCCAAGGGATTCTGGGTTGCGGTCGTCGCCACCCAGGTCATTCGCACAGCAGCGCTTTCACTCTTCTCGCTCGCAGGTTTCTTGTTTCCATTTAAAAGCATTCCACTGAAAGGACTGCTGCGAGTTGTGAGGTGTCCACAGTTACTAAGTTCTTTGCCCACAATCCTATGCGACGGTGAAGGAAAAGTTTTCATTATCAATTCACGACTTCCCCCACCCTACTACATCGCTCTTTAAATTGTGGATGAGAAACAATGTGTGGAATGTATAACCAGGTATGCAAGCGAGTCAAGAGAACATTCTGAAAAGTACAAACCTCGTGGAGATTCCGAATAACCCATTTTTCATCAAAAATACTTCCTTAAAAATATTTCATTAAAACATTTAGTTCGTATTTCACGCTGATACAATGATACACAAATACATTAAAATATGAACGCATAACAGATTTTCATTGCTTAGGCAGAAGCGATTGCATTTGTATTAAAATTATCATAATAGATTTTACTTTGAAGCAAACTGACACAACTAATATTTGTATTGTTTCCGTAGTAAAGTATCGAATAGCGAATTATGCAACCCGTAGTACGAGAGTGTGAAAAACGCAGTCTGATTCAGTCACTGCAGGCGCAACGTAAATCAATGAAGGATGTTAATCACCACCTAAATTTATTGCTTGAATGAAGACTGAAAAATTCTCTAAGCGCTCACATTCATAACATTTCGAATGTCACTTCAATGGTACTAATCAATCCTAGTTATCGTCCGCCATTCAGACTTAACAGGGACGTATTGCATCCACTGTCAGACGTCATTTGCCTCGGGCATTTTTCGTAATTGCAAATGCACTTTCCACAAAACACAATCTAACCGATAAACTCCCACCTGGTGCAAAGAATGTCAAGCAGAATGTTGCGTTTTCCTCATTATTTACCGGAATGGCAGCCGCCTACTTTCCGCCTCATGTTACGTTTACATCTATTTCGAAATCAATATAGAAGACTCCACTTTTCTGCCCAGAGGTCATGAGAATAAACTGTAGTTTTCTGGCGATTCATATTGGTGCTCTTTTTCAGATGGTTCCATGCCTGAAAATACCGAAAATCACTTACGCATTATATCCAGGGCAAATAATAGCCAACCTAATTTAGGACAAATTTTAATGCGTTGCTACTAATTGTTGGATATGCTGAGCTTTAAAAAACAAACAGAACTTAAAAAATAAATTTCTGTTTTCTTTGCTGAAATAATTGAAAATACCAACAAGCTTGGTTTATCTTCTCCCTTAATTCACTTAATATTTTTAAAACATCATAACGATCACTAGATTAAAAAATATGCTACAAGTTGCATACTACTATGCCTCACGCTGGAAGCAAGGTGGACAGAGGGCATTCTTTGCACGCGGACGCGGTTGCATTTGGATTCGCTTAACGACGTAAGTAATGACACAGCAGGTACTGCACACTCAGCTACACCGACGCAAAGGGCCTGCTCCGTCCTGCGGGACGTTGAATCCATCGCGACGCGCACCACTCCCTTGCATATGGAACGCCGCATAACGAAGATGGATTTGCATGGGGGTGAGCTAAGTAGTATGTATCACCCTAGAGCGGAATAACGTCGCCTCGGATGCAACCCTCGAGGGCAAACGCATTGCTCGCAGGGGCCCTTGTTGCAGACTGCCGTACGTTTTGTAATGCGTTTCATTGGTACGGAAACACTAACGCGATTATATTTGAACTACCCTGAGAAAAATATTGGTTGCTGCCAACAGATTTGTATATGATGCAGACAGTTAATGAAAAACGACCCGAGCATGTAATCAGTTTGCTGTAGCGTCTGGACGTTTATTACAGAACAGCGCACACATTTCACATAATCAGGAATCAGTTCAATTTAATATTTACTCGTTTTCATCAAAAACATTCATTACAACTATGTTAACATTGTTGGGACTTTTTGATACTTTTTTGTCGGTGCGCAGAGTACGTTTTATAATGCATTTCATTGGAAATACAATACTAACATAATTATATTTGTTCTAACAGTAAAAGACTATGAAGTAGGTATTTGTTTCTAATTAAAAACTAGGTGCTACAACGCATCTTCTCGCAATGTTTTTAACTTTTGAAAATTTCTCTAACTCAGAAAGGACGAAAATCAGAACGTGGCATTTAATAATAGAGATTTGATATAAAAATGAAGAAAACATTAAGGATTTTTAGAAAATCACTTAAAATTTCCTTGCACGAAAACTGCACTAAATTGCACTAAAACTACTACTGTTTTGAAAAATTGTACGTGACATTTAAATATTTAATTTCAACACCAAATTTAATTAATCAAAAATCATTTTTAATATTTTAGTTGTAGGACGACGCCGAAAAACTTAATTTTTGCAATTTTCGAAAATTCAAGATATTTCAACAAAATTTCACCAGAATTTCAACTATTTCCTGTTATATTTTATAAGCGTACTTTGCTATACTAGAGAATTATAGAAAAATTGGGTGCCATTTTTGAGAAAGTTTTTAAAATGTCGGAACTCCATGTAAAGTACCCTGATAAATTAAAATATCCGTTTAAAATTCAAGAGGCCGCAACGTCGACCAGATCGATCAGGAGTATTATTTTTATGAAAATCCTAAATACTAGTTAGCCGCGAATATTGTTGACTGACAGACGGTTAGATTGATGGAAAACTGGCGGACAGACTTTTGCCGTCAATTTTCGGTACCAAGGACCCTCAAAACGCGAGCACTCTACCTAACTAGAGGAAGTTATTCACCACGTAATGGAGGAAGAATTATCCGTTTTGTAATGGTTAGAAAGGTCCTATGAGTTTTTGCAAAGAAAAATCGCCATTTTCTGCAGTAGCATTACGATACCATCTCTAAACTACGTAAGTAGTATGTTAGGAAGTAAAAATTATACTTGTAAGGTAGACTGAAGTCTGCCATGATATTTGTAATCTGTATCCATATATTTTTTGATCTAAGGATGTTCCCCAAAAATATTTTATGCATGCAGCTCGATCGCTGCAAATTTGTCTTTGTTATTTGTTAACTTTTCATTGTTTTCCGTCTTCATCTAACCCGCTACGGTTTACATTGTTAAACTACTACAATGAGATGAACAGTGTTTAAAGGATTTTAATGTCAATCTTTATTTGTTAAGTTCATCGCCAAAAAAACGAATACAAATCCTGAAAAGAGCCCTTGGAAAACTTCCAGGCTGTTGGTTTACGAGTAGGAAAGATTTAAGATTGGTATCATTGAAGACTACAAATTACTTGAAAAGGAGTCTAGAGAAAGTATAGTAGGGAAATTTGGTATCTTGTAATAACTGATTGTTATTAGCCACCACGATACTTATCTCAGGATATTCTTTTGTTAAATTTTCAAAAAAAGTGTCTCTTCCATTTTGCTACAATTTACTCCAATCCTTTTGTGTTCTTAAGGTTAGTCTGTTTCATCCACAGCAAGATTAAACACTCTCTTACATCAGCCATCGGTATCGGGAATAGGGGTCAAAACACACGCTCGGGTTTCGGGCGAGAGTTGCCCGGACGATGACCGAGGACGCAGGGGATCTCCCGAGCCCCGTCCCAGGGTTCGGCTCCGGGGCGGTTCCCCAGCGCCGAGCCGGCCACGCGACTCGAGAACCGGTTTGACGGGAGAGCGGCGTTGCAACACAAGGTGACCGCAATTACAGTACCCGCGGCGGGGAAATTCCACGCTGGCCTCCCCGCCGCACGGAGAGGAGCGCGCCATAGGTGGGTGAAAACTCCGCCAGCGTCTTTGCGTTGACCGAGGACACAGAGTAAGGAGGGGTAGGCAGTCCGTTACCGTAAGATATACAGGTGATACATCACGATTCACAAGTGTAATTCATTATATTTGACGTACCTTATAAGAAATATTTCAGATCAATCAGTATTAAGGGTCATTAAACTTTTCTCTTAGGTTGTACGGGCAGCATACTACTCCTCGTAGTGCGAACGGGGTTTGATTCCCGGTCAGGGAATCAAAATAGAGTTGTAGCTTTCCTTTCAAATCGTCTGTTTCTGTAGCTGTGTGACGAAGGCACTCTAAGTTTACTAGCTACGGTGAAGGGAATATGTCATATTTGCCACATGGCCTCTTACCCTGAAGACTTGAGAAAGAAACTAGGTTAGCTGACCGGAAAGAGTATTTTGGGCCGCACTATAGACCCAAAATGCTAATTAAATACAAACTTTTCTCTAACTATAAATTCTGCAAAATATTACAAATTTGTGTTAGAGTACCAATGTAACGTTAGTATGACATTTTGCAAATATCACCAAAAAGTGCTCTCCCACCTCGTGCAAATGTATTTGTAAATCGCAATTCGGTATTAGCATTCGAAATTACACGTTTTGTTAGAGTAATTCGCATGCTTCTCAAATATATTGTACATTAAACTATTTGTGCCACTAACTAAGTTTGCATGGGGAGTTACGTAAATTATTCCGAAACGTTTACGTGGTTAGAAACGTTTACTAGCAGTAATTGTGATCGCTAACGAATAGGTAATCACGATTTACTATGAGAATGTTGGTGACCAGCGCTGCTTGGCTTTATTTACAGAGATAAAGCGAGTAATACCAACCAATCTATTTTTATCAAATAGCTGTTCGTTGAATATGAATTTTAACATTAATAGCAATTATCGCTCCATTGTGTTGAATTTGTTCAGTGTTGTGCGGTTTGGTCAATCTCCGGGTAATTTTAACTATTTTTTCATAGGAAATCGTGTATTGTTTGCTGATGATTTTAATGTAGAGCTTTATTACATTTGGAAGAGGTGAACAAAGTAACGATTGCTCGACTGCGGGAGTAAGGAAAGGAATACATTCAAGTACATTGCATTCTACCGATTTCAAGGAAGAATACGAAAATGTTTGTTCACTGTGGCCGCAGTCTGTAAAATTCAGTAAGTTTTCATCCACAGAGTTTTGTGCTGCTCGTCGAATATGCACGAGATACCTTTTTTCAGAACTAGAAAAAAATATACCTTGATGATAATTACGATATTTGGATTTCTTAATCAGAAAGAAAACTTCGACAAATATGAAGATCGCTTACAAGTTGTTAACTGTTCTTCTGCTTGCTGCCTGGTAAACTATCACGTTTCATGTTGACCGGATGGAATTCGATTCATTGCGTGATATAGCAGGGTGAAAACGGGCGACAGGCGTTAAATGTCAACGTAGTGGGTTATAAGTGGTTTTACAGGCGAGTAATCCAGGTCAGTTCAGAGGCAGATAACTAAAATCTTATCCCCTGGTAAACATGAAATCTTGCTGTTTAAATATCCTACGCAACCAATATATGTGATAAAATGGCAAAATGAATCAATTCCACTTGCTTGAATCAAATGAGGAACAGGAATTAGAGAAATATAGATCACAGTGAAAGAACTGATAAACATTTTAAGATTAAAAGTTAACTGTACATTTTGTTGTTTGTCTGTAAACAACTTTATGTCAATTTGTAGTTCTGGCTCGTATGTAGTTCAAAAGAAGAGTAAAAATGCATAAATCTACTAGCGGAAACGGTGGCAATTTAAAACAAAAGGGAAGGGAAAAAAGTCTCCCAACTTCTTAATAGGTACTGAAAAACGACGTTATTAATATTCCAAAGAACTTTACAAATTCCTAGCCGTACTCTATAGTTTAAGACTATAGTTCAGAACTGTTTAGTGTGGATTTCTACAAGTTAAAATATCCCAGTCAATTCGTGTACAGAAGGGTTGCGACATGAACCACAATCTCAGTACCTTCACGATCGAAAACTCTTATCTATTATTTCCGCGTGACATATCAGCGTGTACTTTGCCTGGCAAACTAGCCGCCGCACTACAGTCAAGAGTGACGTTGTGGATGATAATATCATTTGCTGGAGACTGGACCTTGATACCGGAATGCAAGTCAAATGCTCTGTTTTTCAGTCCGTTGCATTACCAGTTGACATGGAGTAGGTCTGAATTGGCTCTTCTCTTAACGAAGCTTACGAAAAAAAGTACTCTTAAGTTGTCTAAATTGCGTGGTGGCACTGCAAACATATTGAAACACGATGTAAAAGCGAAAATTACGTTCTTTTATTCTACACATTTCTCCAGAATAAAGGACATTCATCGATATTACCATCGTTACGGTGTCCCTCGAAATAAGTTTTCTAATGAAAAATAATATTGTGTAATAATGGTATTAAATGTAAATATATTGTACTTAGGGTTTTTCAAATTTTCTTTGGTGTTTAATTGACTGCTGTTTTCTTAAAAGTACGAGAAACTACCAATTGAAACTATGTGACTATCCAAAACAAACATCATATTTCCTAATTCTGAAAGTTAAACAAAGCGTTGAGATGTGTGGCCTCTCTTGGTGCAGGCATATGCTGTTCTTTAATTGAACTCTTATGTATTCTCTGTAATAAATAGAATATTTTTTAATTTAACTTTAAAAGAAATACATGTACCCATAATAAATGTATAATTGTCTCTGAAATCCTGTGGGTATTTGATTTATACAATATTCTTTAGGAAACTTGTAGACAAGTGATTTATACTTTGAATACTTGTTTGGTAAACAAGATCATGTTTCGTATTAGACTCCGCCTTCATGCTTTCGACATTCTCTCTGCAAACCCACGCGCCTCACCGGCTGCACTTTCGAAAGCTAGCATCGTAATGCTTGCGATCATACCCGGCAAGAGTAATTGCCTCGCCCTCCATTCGTTCAAACGAGTTTTCTACGCTTCATTCACACGTTCGCTCAGCTCACAACAAAGCTATGACTCATAATACGAGACTGGTAGACGTAGAATCTTCTGGTGAAATGTCTCTCAAATTTTTTACAAGATTTTTTGGTACTGTTTCTGAGTAGCTGTGCCTCTGAGAATGTTGTGCTCTAAGCACTTCAGGATTGCAGCTGCTCCATCTCTTCACACTGCGTTCGGACATACGCGTGTCAAACTTCGTAGTTCAATGAGGCGTCAGAAGCAACGTATAGGTGTAGGATGACTATGCCTCGGACGAGGACACTTCCGCGAACGACAATGGGTGGCAGTGATTGATGATTGTCGTGGCAGCAACGGAAAGAGAAAGTGGAAAACATTCTGAAGAGGAAGACGAGGGTGAAGGGCATCGGGAAGAATTATGAGGTATACGAAACTGAGAAATACGATGATGAAGAAAGAAAAACCGAGGAATCAAAAATTGAGGTATTGAGGACCTGGCATGAGCTTAACACAAGAGATGGATGAATTGATTGATTTCAAGATATAAACTGTCATTAGCTCCGTTAAAATAGTGAATGATTTAACGCGGAAGTTGCAGTGTTCCTCTCCCGTAGTATGATGGTGACATATGGCGCTGACCTGCATGTTGGCGTGCGGTAGATTTCCCCCTCCAGGTATCCCCGGTAGGGCACCATCCCAGTCGGGACAAACTATAGCCTCCCGGCATGTGTGGTGGTGCAATGCATGTTGTATATCACAAGTAAGAAAAAAAGCGCGCGGACCATTAATTGTTTGTTCTATTCAGACAATCGCCTGGAATTGATAAGAGAAACCACGCAAAACTACCAATCAAAGCAACCGGGCTCTACACTTCTCCTCCAGACAGCGACTGAATTCGACCTACCTCTCTAGTTAGTGTCGAAAATCCTTCACTGCCGGAACTCTTTAATACTTTGCCAGTCCGTCTTCACAGAGTCAGCAATGCTGGCTTTGCGCTAAACCCAGCGGGTGCAAGTGACGGAGAAGTTGGCGGGGAAGCAGAGGAGGTCCGTTCGGCCAGATCGAAAGAGAGCGAAAGCGTCAAAGTCTTCACGCTAACTCGCTGTGGGAACGGCGTGGGACCCGCCCCGCGCCCCGAGCACGACTGAGCTGGAAATAGCGCTGCCGGGCGATTAGCTGATCAATAGACGTGAAAACCCACAGGCCACCGCCGCCGCCGCTGCCCTTCGTGCGACCGCCCCCTCATTCGCATATTGCGTATGCGATAATGAGACACGCATTTCTCTCCGTGCCCAGCCATCAAGAAAGAATTCTCCACGACCGCTCTTGCGCCATGTAAATTTATTACGTCGAGACATTTAGACATTTAGTTATACCAATGTTCGCGAATTCGAACCCGATCGAAGCTGTGGATTTTTAAGGGCGAAAAAATCCTTCGTTCGCCTTTCTTCGGAGGGGAAGTAAAGCCGGCTGACCCATGTTAGTAGATCTTATTGCATGTAAAAGATCCTCAAGTTTAAATGATGCCTCTGAGCTAAATCAAATCACCTGTTTCGTCGCCCAAGTAATACCTTCTTTCTCCCTTGGTTGGTGAAAGGAGCGTAGCG
The DNA here is from genome assembly GCA_964035755.1 of Teleogryllus oceanicus. Classification (NCBI taxonomy): domain Eukaryota; kingdom Metazoa; phylum Arthropoda; class Insecta; order Orthoptera; family Gryllidae; genus Teleogryllus; species Teleogryllus oceanicus. The sequence continues at coordinate 121,922,208 of CAXIVR010000006.1, forward strand.
AAATTTGCGTGGTCAGACGGAAGAGCAGGCCTCATGGCCTGAGTCTCGCCACGTAAAATAAGGCACATTTAATTCAATTCAGAAAACTGACGAGGAAAATGCAATTCTGTTGGTTCAATTGTTCAGTTTCAACATTTCCTAGAATTGTTCATTGAAATTGGAAAGTTGAATTAGGTTAAGCTCACGTCTCCCAAAAGTGAAAACTCGTATTGACAATATTTAGTATTTATCATATTTATTGTGTTAAATAATATACGCTTCAACGTCTCAGTATGTACTTCTGACAGTTGCTTTGTACTTCTGTTCTCAATTAAATATTATGTTTTATGTGTTGCTAAGTAATTAGTAAATATATACGAGTGAACGCCATTTGTTTTTAGTTGGTTAGTTGGCTTTCTACCTCGTCTTCACCTGTATGTTATAATAACAATATGCGAAGGTTGAAAAACAAGTTATGTAAAATATTTAGCGGAAATTCTGTCAAAAAATTTCCATCTTGTTATGAAGATCATTACCGTTTGGGTTGAAATCACAAGCTACTATTCACAAACTCCGATTTGTGAATATACCTCTGAAGGCGAGGTTACTGGCATTCAAATGTCAATAAATATTAGTGTTACTTCTTTTGAACTGTAAGTACATCATTTACAGCAGAGTGATTACGAATTTTATAGCAAGATTGACGATTCCCTACGTCATTTTAACAAGCTGTATGAATTATTTTACTACCGCGTGCTAAACGGAAATTAAATATTTATTTTGAGTTCAACACGCACACGGGAGTTTCACACGGGATCTCGCAATGTCCACACTTGCCTTTTGAATCAATCTTTCATTTCCTCTCGAACAGAAATCCTCACAAATTTCGTAAAATACTACGCAAATTGTTGCTCGTCAATTTTCCTGGATCCTTGACAAAAATAACTTATTTTGATGTGTTTGTGAGAAATTCTCCAGTTATGATTTGAGAATACATTCATGAGCTTCAAAATATTGACCCTCTACACAAACACCTTAGAAATCATTATGTTGATTTGAATAAATTGTACGATATTATAGTATGCGGTTAAAGATACAGGAAAAGAAAACTCTTCGGGGAAAATCGTTACCTCGTATGTGTGGATTAACGAATAATTTTTTTCCATACAGACTACGCATGATTCATCAGAAGCACTATGCGCGATTCATCAAAAGCATCAATCCATCATCTTTTATAATAATTGTCTTCGCTTCCGTGTCTAATCTATGTAATGTTCGTCAAACGTCGGCATTACAGAGACGAAATGAAGCTTAATTGTCACTGTCTAAAGCATAAATCGACATTAGATTGCTGTGGTAAATAAAGCCATTTGTGTTGTGAACAGTAGATAGTAAATCACAATTACCAAATCTTGAGAAAACAACAGAGATTCTTTTAAATAAATGATAGGCATTTTTACAATGTTCTTAACGTAAACTACTTTTCTTATTCCTCAAAATCGCGTCTGAATTCTGGCTGCAAGCCAGCAGGCTCTTTGAGATAGATTGGTTCTGCGCACTAAGACAGTATGCAAACGAGTCGCGCCAGGCGTTACATAAGCGAAAAAAGAGTGCACCATTAACATGATTCTCAGATAAGTTGCTAGCAATTACATTACTGGTTTCGTAAATAATAATACTAATAAATAATAATATATTGCATCTAATTCTGTACCAATCCTGGATATTCTAGGCGTTTGGGATGTGTAATAGATGTTTCGAGCAGAAAGAAAATTGGTTGAATTTATTCTTCACACTACACTTATTATGAGAAAAGAGTAATGTAATTTATGTATACATAAATTTATACATCTGGACATATTCCTGTAAATATAGTTTCTTTCAGTTAGGGGAAGATTAGAACCAATAACTCTGCGTGGAGTGGGAGGCCTTGACCCCTAATGGGATCTACATAGGCTACCATAAATAAATAAATAAAATATAATTCCTAAATAGCAAGTGGAAAATTAATAATTCCTGAAATGTATTCCTTATTAGAGTTAATCGCACTTTCAGAAGCATCTCTTACTTTTCCTTGATAACTGTACCCCACTCATTCCTCCTTGTAAATAAACCTCCCTCTCGTCGTTTCCAGATTATTCCCGTTTGTTTGCCAGTGAGGATGAATCTTCAATAAAATGTCCATATGCTGTCTATGCCATGTTGCATTGTATAAAATTAATTAGTTTTGAAAAGTTAATTTCTTTGATAATGATAATTACACGGCGATAAATTGATTTTAATATCATCGTTTTTCCTTAATACTCTTTATATTAATCCAGAAGCACATGCACACCAATCGACACTGTATTAGGTTTTATCATTAGGTAGTAATTATTTTCGAAATATTCATCTATCTTTAAAAATGTATCTGCCACTCCTAAATGAGTTGTAAAATGTTTATCAGGATTGATTAAATATAACTAATTATAGCAGCTGGCAAATATAATTAGTCGAGATCTCCGTCATATTTATGTTCTCAAATACTCACCTCACTTCCAGCAGATTTTAAACATTTGCTTAGCGATATGAAAACGCAACCATAATTCAGAATAGAAAAGAAAATCTGAGATGTGCTGAAAACGGACATTACATTATGTCATGTCAAGTATTTTAAACTACATTTGAATAATTTCAATGGAATCTACCTTGCCCACGACTATTGCTCGAACGTCGATTACAGGGGCAGCGATCGACTCTTGAACGTTTCCATTTTTTTTCAACCCACATTCCCTCTTCCAAATCAAATATAACGACGTTTCCACCAACTCTCAACTCAAATTTAACCAGATCTTCAAAAGCACGCCAGGACCACTTCTCCGCAGGGCCGAGGCCTGGCGAGTCATACCCCCATCCCTGCAGCTTGCACGTTAAAAGGGCAATGACCCTGCCACTCCGCTTGGGCCCGCGCACGTGGTCAGGCGACCAGGTGGTGGTCGATAGCGAGATCCACGCCCAGGGCCACGGCGAAATATCAAAATTAGGACAGTTTGGTTGCGGTCAGAGGTAAGATGCGAGTACTACTTGCTCTAAATTGAAATTAATTCCACCACTGGCATGCCTGTTGTGCTGTTCAATCGGTTCTTCCTGCCGGATCATTATCATTAACGCAAAGGCCGAATAACATTTTTTGTCTATACCATGTCCATACCCCCCCCAAAAAAATTTGGAAATTTTTAATACGTGTACAGAATGAAGAAGAAAAATAGCTATAACATTTGCTATGATAGATTTACAGATGGGTAAATTAGTATTTTTGATCCAGTGAAATTAGTGTACAACTTTACCTCACCCTGCAGAAGTCCTGAGCCAAACAACTGAAAACAATTGTTCCAGTGTCCTATTACAAATCGAGAAATTTTATGAGAAACGTTTTACGATTTTTCTTTCGTAGTTACTCATTCGATTGTTGTATGGGAAGTTACAACACACTGCCCAATGCATTAAGTGATTAAAATTGATACACAAGTTTAACCGCAATATATTAAATTGGCTTTTCAAGCAAAAACCTTTAAGGGGTTCATTTATTGATACATTTCAGAAATTCAGTGTGTAAGCAGGAAGGTTAATAGGTAGTGTGTGAACACGACATCAAAAGTGTGAACACTTTTCATATTAGAGAGTGAAACTGGTACTTTACGTAAGTTCAACGGACACCAATTGCCGGATTCCTAGAACACGTTTTAAAGATGTCGCTAATGTCAATTTGTTTCACTAAAGACCTCTGGATATTGCAACTTCATGTTTTCAACAATGCGTGGCGTATTTTGGAAAAGATAAGGAAAACGAGGGCAAGGAGTAAGGGTAAGGGAAAGAAATGAGAAGAGAGAAGAAGAATAAAGAATTAGAAGAAAGCAAAAGAAAAATGTAAAAATTTGAGTAAAGAAAAAAAGAAAAGGAAGTCAGGAGAGAATCAGGAAAAAGTTAAGAAGGTAAGAATGGGAAACAAAATGGCCTTGGTGACTTGAAAAGATAAAACCAAGAGAAACAATTACGAAGGTTGAATAATATATTAAATTTACAATCATCTTCATGGGGTAGTTTAACGCCAATTAAACGTCGAGGTTATCCGCTGACGCTTCCTGCTCTTTATACCATTGCCCTTTACATTTCAGGGAACCTTTAACTTAAGCCTTCACTCCGTAATTCTGTCGAGGCTCTTAAGCCCATTGCGTCTGAGAACAGTCTCCTGTCGCCCCTGACTTAAGCCAGTTGCGGCACTTAAATCCCATTACAGTTTTGTTGGAGGCGATGTGGTGGCCAGCAAACACCCCATACGTCCATTACGGCGTTACTCGTGGCATGCACGCAATCTGGTTCATGCCTCATTCTCCCAACATTCGGGTACAGTGAGGCTGGGGCGGAATTCAGTATTGATGGTTCTGAATAGTGGTTGGTATATGTCACAACACTAAAGCAAACATAGGTGCCCAATACGGAATTCGAAGCAGCAGGCCCCACATCTCGTGGCTGTCACCATTACAATTACGCCTCGAGATCCAGGAATTTGAAAAGACTTGGGGCGGCATAACCTGCAGTAATCGACTGCAATCTATCTTCTACAAATCCTCAGATGCACAAAAGTGATGCCAAACAAACTGCGCATGCGCAAATTCATGAAAGTGATGCGAAACTTTAACTGCGCATGCACAGATGCACAAAAGTGATGCGAAACTAACTGCACATGCGCAGAAGATCGATATTACTGTGGATTCCTACAATGCTTCGCCTTACAAAAGCTCCCTAATCTGTCGGCAGTTCGTGCATCTCGCATATGCCTCTCACACAGAGTAATACGAGTGTGGTGCATCGCTTGCATTCTGAGAGAAGGCAGGGGCGGCGGCGGCCTTGCGTGGGCGTCCGAGCCAAACAAGCGCAGTCTCCTCGTTGGCGCGCCTGCTGCACTTCGTAACGCCACGCGCTCGCTTCCGCGCATGCGCGGGCGATAACGTGTTCATAAGCATGCACAAAGCCGCGAGTCGCTCGTACTTTACGTAATGAGGACAACCGCAACGTGGCAAGAACTACTACGAATATTTGGCTCGCGTTTTTTCAAGTTCGGCGCGGTTTTCTAGCTTCACTAGCGAGGAAACGCCGAAACGTTGAAACACGTTCTGCACAAATCATATTAGTCTAACATTACACTATCCAACTATTATTAATTTATTCCTCAGTATCTCCATTTATTAGAGTGCCTAAAACGAACATTAATTTACTTTGTTTTATTACCACAGTCAAAATTGTTGAAGGTAATAAACGTTCAAAAGCAACTATAATCTCGCAATTAGAGAGTACAACTTCGATTTTTGATATCTGTGCCCCACAAATTATCGACGTCACATTTTATGAATAATTGACATAGAAAATGCACCGATTTCGATGAGGTTCTGTGAATCGTGACCACAGCAGTGTTCTATTGAAATTCATCGCGACGAAAATAGACCGTCCTCTCTCGTGAACTGTAATTTGTTTTTGTGAAGCGATAATTTAAAGGCAGACATTTGAAACTACCGATCTACGTGGGTGGTGGTGGCATTAGCGTTGCCATTTTTTTCTTTTTCTCGAATAATACATTCAATTATGTTATTTATGCGAGACCTGTCTAATGATTACTTTAATGGCAGTTCGTTTAGAGGCTGCTAATTACTGCATTTGAATGGGCGCCATGAATGCCAAAATGAAAGCAGCGGGTGTTGCATACGTAATTGGCGCGACGCGGCGGCGCTGTCGTAGTGTGGCGCCGAGGTTCCGAGCAGGCGGCTCGCGACGTGTCGACGGAAGGACTGGAGACGGGACACACACACGTGGGGGTGGATTTGCTTTCATCTTCGTGAAGCGGTCGACCCCAAAACGAGCAGGGCGCCTTGAGGACAGAACCATTTAATGCTATCGACGTCCTTTTTCCATTAACTAAACCGGCGCGGACGAAGAGGTAACGGCGAGTTAACGACGTGGAGATGGAAGGGGCTGGGTTGGGGTGATCGAGGAGGAGGGGAAGAGGAGAGTGGGGGAGGCGGAAGGAGAGGACAGGAAGGTAGATGGCGGATAAGAGGGGGAAATGGTGAGAGCACGGGTGTGAGAATGGTACCGTATGAGGGTAGATGATAGAGCAAGTTAAGTTGGGTGGGGTAGGATAGAGTAGTGTGGGTGGGGCGAGGTGGTGGTATGGAATGGGGTAGGATGTAGGGTAGGTAGGGTAGGGTAGGGTAGATTAGGTTGGTGGAGTAGGATGGAGTAGGGTAGGTTGGGTGGGATAGGGTGGGATGCAGTATGATAAGTTGAGTGCGGCGGGGTGAGATAAAGTAGGGTAGGTTGATGGGGCGGGGTGAGATGAAGTAGGGTAGGTTGAATGGGGCGGGGTGAGATGGAGTGGGGGAGGTTGAAGTAGGATGGAGTAGGGCAGGTTGGGTACGAGGGGTGGGGTAGGATGGAGTAGGGTAGGGGTTGGGTGAGAGGAATGGGGTAGGAGAAAGAGATGGGGTGTGGCGGGCGGGAGGGAGGGAGGCGAAGGCGAGGCCGGAACGATGGCGGAGGTGGGTCGAGGGCGGAGCGATGCGGGACGGCCGCCGCCTGAACAGCTGACTGCGAGGTCGCGCGCCGCCTCCCAGCACACGTGCGCGCCTCCGCAGAGGACGCTCCGCGGCGCGCGGCCTCGTGCACCCACTCGCCCACACGAATTCCTCCTCCCAAGTTCGTTGTGACAGTAGGGGCCATCCACGCAATACGCCCATTTGAGGGACATCTACTACTGCAATAGAATACTGCGCAATAGAATTATGAAGTATAATATGGTGCTTAATGTATAAAGATAACAATCTTTAAATTATTTTCATTGACTTTTGCTTACATGACGCGTCTGATATTACAATAGCTCATTCCATTATATACCCTTTTCCCCATTTTTTGCCTAATTCAATGAGTTTTTCACAACCTTCCCGGGGGTTTGGTTCAAATCCAGCTATTTCCTACCTAAAATACAATACGACAAATTTTGAATAATATCTTACAAACAAAGTGTAGATTATTCCACTAAGAAGACTTGGTGGGGGGAATGTGGGACTTCGTTTTGATATGTCTTTCCTATGTACAACATTTTTTTATCAACAAGGTATGCAAATTATGACTAGATGAGCACTGTGAGTGAGGAGGAATATAATATAATTGCATTGATATCCAATTTCTAGTTTTCCTACGTAGATAGAGGAGTGCTGGAATGCCAGGAAGTGTGCGGGCATATAAAATACTCGAAAGTATAATAAGATTTTCAGCAATTTTTCGAAATCAGTAGAGAACCTACTAGTAGTAGAATGCTTAGAAGGTATTACTTTTGTCGCGAACTGCTGTAATGTCCGTTAATTCTCTCGCACATCGTTGATATACGAGGAATGAAGTTGCCGCTCTAGGAGAGCAGGGGAGGAACAATATCGTAAGGGAAGGCCAAACAAATATCCACAATAATGACATTTTGAGGTAAGTTATAAAGTGATATAGAAATAAAGTAACATTTGCTATTTAAAAAAATTAAAATATTTTAATATATTCAAGATTGTATATTAAAATTGCTTAAAAAGTTCCTTACTTCAAATGTTTCTCCCCTCAGTTAAAGCCCTAAGAACGTGCTTCGTCTGCTTACGAAGCCTAGGAGTAAAGCGTTTTAGAGGTTAAATGCCAACTGTGTTTAGTCTGTGGGTTCTGATATTTAAATCAATATTCTCACCCCAAAATTACTCGGCTCACCTGATCGTCCCGTAGCGGCCAGAACAAAGTACAAAAGGGCGGAGCGCAGCGTATGTAAACACGGGGCACGCAGGGCGAGCGAGAACAGGGCGGGGCACGGAGACGCCGACCACGGGGCTCGTCGGCGCGAGGGTAGTGTCCGGTCTTGTTTCCGGCACCGGCGGGCGGGGAGGGCGGGCGGGGCGGGAAGGGCGGGCGGGCGGGGCGGGGCCACACGATGTGGCGTCGAGGCGGCGGCGGCGGCGCGGGCGGCGAGGGCGGGGAGTATAAAAATACCCGGCCAGCGGACACGAACGGGAAGTAGGGTGGGACGCGGTGGGAGCGTGGCGGGAGCGGGCTTGCTCGGCGCCTGCTACGCTACATTGGACAGCAGGTGGTTTGCGCTCAGCTGTTTGGCGGTGTACTTCCTAGAAGTGAGGTAAATATTGTGCAAGCAGAGTTTGTACAACACGTTTACCGAAGGCTTCACATACCTAAGATTGCGTACCAAATGAAGAGTGATTCGAGTCTCTGATGCCACATCGAACGTTTCCAACGAAAGAAGGACAACATGTTGGAATGAAAATATTTTGAATGGATGGAAGGGAAAAAAACGAGGAGGAAAAAGAATAGAAAGAGTAATGATATACGAAGATGCCAGCTGAAGGCAAATATACGAAAAGTTTAAACTCAAAGTTAGGTCCGTAATATTCTCATTATGACCTACTTCTAATTTGTTTCTCAGATTTTATCAATACGCGAGTCTTTAGGAAAGAGGAAATCATCCGAATTCTCATTACGACTTTACAAGGAAAACAGCCGGCTCCTCATTACAGAAATGTGTACAAAATTGTCCAGTGGAAATGCACCATAACATTCTTTTCTAGCTTCAATAACGATCTTAATCATTTCGTTCCACCCAAAGAATACATTTGTTTTCTGCCATCGAATAGATTTCAACCGCAGATGAAAGGACAATCTACCAAAATTACTGAAACTACAAGCATCATCAACGAGAAATGGAATGAGGTTATCGCGGTTTTCGAATAATTTAACGTGAACAATGCGGCGAGCTCCACCCAGCATTGCAGCCATGGACGGTTAAAATAGAAAGCTACGGAATGGCTGTTTTGATGTAGAGCACGCGACAGCCCCATTGGGCCAGCGAGCACAGGACGCAGTCGCGAGCACGAACATGCGCAGCACGCGTGTATGTGCGCGTCACTTCCGCTTGCACGTGCGTTCTCCCGCAGCAACGGAAGTTCCTTTTTCGCATCGCCATCAGACAATACGTCTCCGCTTCCGCTCTGAGAATGCTACAGCCTCACAATAAAATACATTGCTCATGGTTCATTCTGTGAATAAAATAAAATGTATAGAAATGATGAAGGGCAGAGGATGTACTGGGTATCAACTTTTATATGAATTAAAACTTAAATTTTCATCCGTTACGATCATCTTTCATTACAGTACAATACTGGGAAAAACTGCATTAATAAATGATGCATGTTCAACCCGAAATCGTTCTCTCACTGGATCGATAGATACATATACGACTCTGTTTCTGTAATAAGCGAAATTTTCAGATATATTAATGGTATTGACTTGCTAGCTGTTTATAAAAACTAAGTGACATAATGTAATCAAATATTGGTACTGTTTCTCCACTCCGGGGGGTAATTCATTCATTCATTCATCCATCCATTCATTTTCGAATAATTACCGACATACTTTTGAAGAATAAACCTTTTGATCTAGAGGCTGCAATATAGCAATTACAAGTTTGGACTATTCTAAAACATTTGTCATTCACGCCATGTTTATTTCGCAAGTTGCACATTGAAATAAAAAGAACAGTATTCTATACGCGTGGTTGTTCTCGGCTTCAGCGAACACCGGGTCCCAGTAAATTGCCTCCCCCGCCTCTCGTCGTGGGTCCCGAGGGCAGGAAGTCTTGCGATCCATTGCGCTGTAACGCTTCTGTACGACCCCGTCGTTAAACAAAATTGCCGGGGAAACCGTGCCATAATTTTCTTTGTTCGTCAGATTCCAAGCGATTGTACACGCAAATGTGAAGGTTTATATACTCGTCAAAACATCGGAGGAAGGCATAAAAATGAATTTACGAATGTAGGTTCTTAAAGGTCAGCTTCCAGAAGTTTTTTCATGATCGGAAACATATGTGGAGTATTTAATGTGTTCTGTTTTTGTCATCTCGTTAAGAGCAAATTTCTTTTAATTAAGCTTCTGCTTTTGCCTTTGTTCGTTTGTGTCTATATGGGAACAGAATATCTGTAATATCTGTATGAATATCATTTGTTTACGAGAACATGAAGTTGCTGACACGAAACCTTTAATTACTAATTGTGATACGGCTTCATTGAATATACAATTGAGCAGGTAAACATGAAGACATTATAAAAAAGCAAAAATAACTTTTTTTGGAGAGAACGAAATTGAAAAGTTTTGAACTGAACAGCTGAAACTAACACTTTTCTCCTACTTGCATGATATTGATTGAAGACTTCAGCCAGCTTGAGTGAAGCTTCTGTTTTGACCAGCTCTGGTCCAGTTTACGTTCTGAACATCCCCTTGAACCTCTCCGGTTGTGACGTATGTTGCACCAGAACTCCACCGTAGCCCGATCCCAATATAAACGGAATCTAATCGATATTCCGATCAATATTTACGAAAGAAAACATGGGACTCGATATAGTTTTTGCAGTTGGTTTAAGAGAACGTATTACTACAATTCAATTTAGTTATTCTAAATAAATTTTGTAAATGGAAACAATGATGCTTTTCTCAAGAACATTCAAATAATTTTACGCGCAGCACTGTTTGAAAGTACTTTTCCAACTCCAAAGCATATCATCAGTCTCGGATATTATTTTTGTAAAAATCTTTAACATTTCAGGAAGAGAATGTTTAAGTCATAATTTGCATTTGCATCATACGTAATATATTGTCCCAAACTGAATTCATAAATCATTCAGTTTACTTTTGGCAAAAAGGAAATTTTGAAGTAGACCTTTTTCTGTTTTACACTTTGACAGAAACGAATATTTCCAAGTCTCATTCAACATTTTTAGAAATAAAAAACCTAGGATTTGTAAAGTTGTGCAGAACGCGCACAGAGTATGAGAAAGAATGATCAACAAAACTGGCTGATTTCTTAGACTCTATTAAAATTTTATTTGATAGTAACCAGAAGTAATTCATATCATGAAGAATTTTACAATAATTTTATTTAAAAAAATGATTGAATATTTTGTTTACTGCATTTCAAACAGTTACTTATCGTTCACATGTAAAAAGATTATAGTTCTCGTGCATTGTCTCAAGTTATACTTACGTTAATTCTGGATTTAATATCTTCATAATTGAATGTCAGAGCGATAGTGAGAATATGTTTCTCGAATATGAGGTAGAACATATTCGAGAAGAGGCAGAGAGGGGAGGTCAATACTGGAGCTTTATTACAATAAAGGAGTCAAAGACGAATTCGAGGAGACAGTCGCGAATGCTTTTACTCTATGAATTCCGCATAAATTAACAATTCAAACCACCACTGTAGCGGCACAAGTTTACAAGTTCATTTTCGTTCCAGTTCTCTTAATTTCCTTTTAGTTTTACACGATTAACTAGAAAAGCACGCACATGAGTTAAATAGTTTTGCGAAGATTGGAAAGTATCTCTCCCCTCAATTACATGCAAAGGAAACCTGTTCTGCTTCTGTTCTTCTACAGTTCTTAACATTCACAACGCATGACTGACTTATGTGTGCCCTAGGCTCTCAAACGTGTTAGCGCCCTTTTAATTTGCTTTTAAACATTAAATCTACTTGTAATATTTTGATTAAAAAATTGTTGTACGATATTTGTAACCGACGTAAATATTGTGTACGTATAAATAATTGATTATATGTATGCGTATAAATCATTCTCGCCACGATATTGATTTCAAAAATTTACGACATTTTTGTATTCATTTTATCTGTATATATCAATGGATATATATTTGATTATTTAGCACATTCTTTTGTAATAAACATGAAAATAAATATTTCTGTAAAAAACATCCAAAAGTTCGACTTATGAAATTTTTAATCCGCTGTAATTCGTTCGTCCCCAAAAATTGCGCGCCCCAGGCTGCATCCTACTCAGTCTGTTCGGTAATCAGGCACTGCCGTCAAGCATCGTAAATAATATAGCGTATTCAATTATCCAAACGCATTCCCTAAGAAACTGCCATCGTAATGCATTCGGTGCTCTTAAGCCTCACAGAAATTTCCAGTTTTCAACTCCTCTTGTTTTTATTTTTATAAGTTGAAAGAGTATCGATCGTTATCGAGGGCCTGCTCACGTGTCAACGACCCAGCCGCCGCCACCGCCGTGCAGTCCAGCTTTGCCGCCCTCTGCGCTCGTATAGATCGGGCTGTATGGGTTTCGGACGAGGGTGGAACTTGTTGCTCCGTCGCCGCGTCGCGCGCTTCGGCGAGTTCCCTGGCCGCTGCTATCGGCGCCGTCTTGCCGCCGTGACCCATTTCCCCTTCCTTGCCCCCTCCCTTTCCAGAGGCGCGTGCGTTGCGCGTGCGCTTGCGCGGCGCGGCCTCACGCACGCACGCACGCTCTCACTCACAGCTGACGCTGCCAAGAGAGACCCGAGGCCTCTCGTAGATCGTTCGCTACTCAGTTTTGGGGAATTCCCCACCGCACGTGTTCGGCACGGGAGCACTGCTCAGTTTAATGTATCGGCACGTTAAATGCATTCATCGCGTGTCTTCTAACAAAGGGTAGTAATGACTTGCCTGTTATTAGAAGCGAACAATATCGAAGATTTTTTTTGTAGTAAACAAGTGCCAAGCTCAATATATTTGTTATGGTCCAAAAAATTAAGCGATGCAAAATTTTGAAATATATATAAAAAGAAATAAATTCACAACTTTTATTTATTTGTACAAACCTTTGCTACAACTCAGCATCCTACTGTGTTGCCAATTAATTAATTAATTAATTTGACGCACTTTATTTAATGCACACCAAAACACGTTTAGTTTCGAGTTTTCGTGATGCATCTGTGGAAATAATCAAACCTTTAAAGATTTTCCAGAATATTTAGGAGAGTCTTTTATAAAATATTTTGCCATAAGTTTTTACCTTATAATTTACAGTTGCCTAAATCCGCATTTTTTCTTCAATGGTGAAGAATGTATCGAACACGAGTTGTATGGTTATGCATATATTGTTACCAATACAATTTAACCGTCAGTTCTAGAAATACGTGAATGACACCTGACATTCGAGTTAGATCTCAAATTATAATTTATTTCGATAACGACATTTTTTCCATTGGAAAACCAGCTTGAAACAATATTGGAATTTTAAAACCAACTTTTAAAAAAGAAGTAGAGGGTTGTTTTTAAAACTACTCTCTTACATGTCTGACATCACAGATATTCGTTTCGTGAAACCATACGTCAAATGCATTCATCGCGTGTCTTCTAACAAAGGGTAGTAATGACTTGCCTGTTATTAGAAGCGAACAATATCGAAGATTTTTTTTGTAGTAAACAAGTGCCAAGCTCAATATATTTGTTATGGTCCAAAAAATTAAGCGATGCAAAATTTTGAAATATATATAAAGTATTTTTAAAAAGAAATAAATTCACAACTTTTATTTATTTGTACAAACCTTTGCTACAACTCAGCATCCTACTGTGTTGCCAATTAATTAATTAATTAATTTGACGCACTTTATTTAATGCACACCAAAACACGTTTAGTTTCGAGTTTTCGTGATGCATCTGTGGAAATAATCAAACCTTTAAAATTTTCCAGGAGAGTCTTTTATAAAATATTTTTTTTTCTTCAATGGTGAAGAATGTATCGAACACGAGTTGTATGGTTATGCATATATTGTTACCAATACAATTTAACCGTCAGTTCTAGAAATACGTGAATGACACCTGACATTCGAGTTAGATCTCAAATTATAATTTATTTCGATAACGACATTTTTTCCATTGGAAAACCAGCTTGAAACAATATTGGAATTTTAAAACCAACTTTTTAAAAATTTTTTTAAAACTACTCTCTTACATGTCTGACATCACAGATATTCGTTTCGTGAAACCATACGTCAAAAACGGAAAAATATTCAATAAAAAAACTGAGCTTAGCGCGATCATGGAGAAACTCAATACCAAAGAAGGTCGTTCAACAACCCAAAAGAAAGAGGAACCTTCCCTTGAGAAAGTCGCTTACGCATTGTTTGTTGATAAGCTGGGAACAACGCTTGACAGCTCCTACCAGGTGGTGTTGGGGCCCGAGCACGCGCCCGGGGCGTGACGGGGAGCGGCAGAGACAACGGCGACACTTCCACACTCGCGCACACAAAGCGCCTCTCCACTCGACTCGGCGCTTCCGGCGTGCCCTGAGCGCGCGCGTGCGCCGCGCAAAGCCAGAGCGCCGCCGCCGAATCGGAACCACGTCGCGATCGCGCGCGCGCACACTGGCACACGGAAAGGTCGCGGCACAACTTTGCCCGTTTGCCGCAGACCGCACGGCGCGGCCGGCTGGTTGGTGGGTTGGAATTCCTAGGCGCGGACGCTCGTCCGCTATGGGTAAAGTTGCCCGCAAGTTTGATCGATACACAGGCGTCGCGGAGACGGCTGTAGCTGTGGCACGGGAGGCGGCGCGTAGGGTAACCCTCCAGTACGGGGCGCCGCGAAACCTGCACGCGAGTTCGGGTAGAAGCGAGTGCGTGCGCTGACCGTATCAATGAAAGATGGGCGGCTCAAGGAAGTTTCGATCTTTTCTCGGAAGATGCTTTTCGTTGGATGTTCGCGCTAAATTGTGTTGCGTTAGGTTCGGTTTCTTGTATGTATTTAGGATTGTTGACTTAACGGGTGTCTGTTTCTTTTCCTTGTATCTGACCGTGAGTCTCGGTACAACGGGAATTATTTTCTCTTTAGTACAATAAACATTCTGAACAAGTTTTTTTTAAGGGTCCGCAATTACTCTGATTGATAAACGTTGCTGTAACGTTTGGACTTGACCAATATATCTGGAGCCAAATCCTTCCCCTCAGGTTAATGAATGAAGGAACCTTTAGCGTGTCCTAACCAACCCCTCATATTTAAATTTTAAAAAGGGTATAAATACTTATGACCATGCTTAATCGAAATGAATATGAAAAAACCAACTAAAAACTTAGCAAATTGAAATTATAATAAAATATTTTTACGTATTTGTGAATATAAATCTGTTTTAAACCTTATCCTGGACCCCATTCACTAGGAACTCAGGACAGACTCAGGAACTTAGACAACTTTCGCATTAATCCTTCGCAGCCGTCCCTTTATAATAATGACTCCCGTTATATTTGAACCAACTATGGCAATACGTTTGCAACTATTCAATAAACATCACTGTTCTGTGATAAGAATATTTGAACTTCAGAAGGACAGCATTTCTATTTTGACTGGTTAGTGCACACAAACCCAAGTAAACAAAATTATAAGGTAGTAATTCGAAATGGAAACCACGCCTTCGTTGAAAGCATGATGCTCAGAACATTTCCGGAAATAAACAGCTAAGACACTTCTACTTGCCTGTGGACAATTAAGTGAATTTATAACCGTTTTAAAGGCTGTTAGTTTGAAACGAAAACAAAGCATCAGTCCTTTTCAGAGGAAACTATGCGGCAAGTTGCTTGAAACAACCGAGTTTATACAAACGCATTCCAGTTCGAAATCAAACTGAGGTTTCTGATGAAACAGTGCCGCTGGAATAAGAAGTACGAACTGGTATCGCCGCTGAATTCGTAGAATCACAACTGTATTTGCGGGTTTTTCAGATCAACAGCAGTAAGTGGGAAGTTGTTAGTGTTATCAGCGTAAGAAGTTCGTAGAAACGGCGGGCGGACGAGCCACGCCGTACAAAACAACAGTTGCACTCGACAACCGCCGCTCGCGGAAGCGCGGGCGAGGCGGCACGGGGGGGGGGGGCGCGGTGCGGGCGGCGGCTGTCCTCGGCCTCCTCTGCGACTCCTGTCCGCGGCGAGGGCGGTGGCGTCGTGGTCGTCGACTGCTTTAGCAGGGGCTCTGCGGGTCGCTCACTCCCTGCCTGTCTGAGCAATGCGCGCGCGCGCGTGGATCGCCCGCATTTATGCGGCCGCGGGCCGGGTGGAGGGGGCGCGGCGCGGCGCGGCGGGTGGGGGGAGGAGGAGAAAGGCCGACCGCCCGCGCGCGCGAGCACGAAAACAGCTGACGGCCGGCAACAAGAGACAAGGAACGGCGTCGACGCCCCGCACCCCGCACCTCGCGGACGCACAAGACCGATAGCGCGAGAAGAGGCAAAGGCCGTACAGCGCGGTCGGAAACGAGTTCGCCCGTGTGACGAAATGCCGGTTCCTCCGACCAGGGAGTTCCTGGGATGTGGTCAGAAAAGTTCGGGGTATGGTACATGTTTTACAATTGAATGTACTACATACTTCTATAAGATAGATTGCCTGCGGACAAATGAGTGAATTTGTAACCGTTTTTAAAGGTTGTACGTTTGAAACAAAAACAAAGCATAATTTTTTCAGAGGCTACTATGCGGCAAGTTGCTTGAAACAAGCAAGTTTATACAAACGCATTTCAAATCGAAATCAAACTATGGTTTCTGCTGAAATTGTGCCGCTGGAATGGGAAGTTTGACGTTGGCGGACCAGTCAACATCGATGATCACTAGTTCCATACATGTTACGCATTTCATACCTCGGGAAGTGGCGGTGTTTCTCCCTCGCTGGAACGAGAGAACCGGCTCCGACCTGCACGTCGGCTTCGATAGCGCGATTTAAGAGGCGAGGGCTGCTGCGCGTGGCACAGTCGGAAAGAAGTTCGCGTGACGAAGTGCCGGCCCCTCCGACTAGGCATGCGACTTCGCCTACAAAAGACCAATCTTTCAGAACATCGATATTCGAAAATAAAACATCGATTGTAATACAAATTCTCCCCTAAACTATCTATGTTTTAAAGTAAACTGGATTAGTAATCATTCATCGATGGATTTAATTTTTCAAGGTGGTCGCGTTTGTTCAATATTAATTGAGAGTTAACTGAGGAAACACATCCAGGATCAGGTCAATTAACAAAACTTCTATTTTCTAATTGGATCATTCAAAATTAATTTAAATATAATTTATTGACAGATAATCGATTTAATTTACTTTCTACCCTTGGACATTTTGGTCTGAATAAAGATCAGCTTGGGATAACTGGAAATTGTTATAGATTTTTATTATGATGATACTTTTTTCAATATAATAAAATATCAAGCACGTAAAAAACATCGAACACAAACATCGATGTTAAAAATCATCGCCTTCAAAAACTCGATGTTAAACACATGGTTGATTTTGTACGGAAAACGATGATTTTATCGATATGGACGTCGCATCCCAACCTCCGACCAGGGTGTTCCTGGGATGTGGTCAGAAAAGTTAGGGGTGTGGTATATTTTTTTCGTTTTTATGTACTTCTACAAGATTGATGTAAGTGTAGTGCATGTTTTTCATGGGGAAGTGGCGGTGATCTTCTCCCACTGAAAAGCGAGATCCGGCACCGACCTACCGTCGGCTTGCGGGATTTCCCTGTACGAAGTATCTCTCACCAGCGGGGCACCGCCCCACCCGACAAGCTCTAAGCTCCCGTTCGGCCTCCCGGCGTGTGTGGTAGTGTTGTGCATGTTAGTGGTGTGTGTGTGTGTGTGTGTTTGTGTGTAAGGGATGAGGATAAGACATGAAAGAGGAAGGAAAGATCGCGCGCGATCCGTGGCTTCACGACGTGCATGACCAATGAACCAATGAAAAGATGACATGTCAGAATCCGAGCTCCGATTATGACACTAGAGAAA
This sequence comes from Teleogryllus oceanicus, assembly GCA_964035755.1. Classification (NCBI taxonomy): domain Eukaryota; kingdom Metazoa; phylum Arthropoda; class Insecta; order Orthoptera; family Gryllidae; genus Teleogryllus; species Teleogryllus oceanicus. The sequence continues at coordinate 121,939,844 of CAXIVR010000006.1, forward strand.
ACCAAGGAAAATCGAGGGGTAATAGAACAAAACAAGTTATTTAACATTCCACCCTACACAGGAACGTCGGAAGTGCTTGTCTGAGAGGATGGATAGCCCTCTCTATTTAAGAAGAGTCACATCGCCCCTACAAACAAGCTGGATGTTACCCGTAAATGTAATTAAATGTTTCGACAGACGATACAAAAGTTTCACATGTCGCATCCCATGAAATTTAAATATTTAAAATATTTTCAATTTATGCATTATTCTCTTCGTTTAACTGAACGTTTAAATTTCAACTTTTTTTCGAAGAAATTACTTCATAATTCAACAACAATGATAACAATAATAGAATGCATTATTTGTAATTGTATATACATTCATGCACAATTTGAATGTAACGAATGAAGTATGCTTAATGTATTTTTGGATTGTTTGTGATATTATCTGTGGAGTGTCTGGTCAAACTTCTTTTCCAAAATCAAAGCTGAAACATTTCCACTTCCAAGATAGACATATTTTCCTCCCTCATTTCATTTCAGCGATAATAATAAAATCGAAAGTAACGTTAAGTTGTATTATGCCTGGCACAGTACGTGGAAAGTTTGAATAAGGGTACGGGTTATATAGACAGGAAGTCTCCGTCAGGGATTCATCAAGTGTCTGCTGGCGTTCCTTCATTCATCTCTAGCATTTTATGAGTGCGGAATATGTGCTTTGAACACCTCCCCTACAAGAAAACATTTGCATTCAAGTACCTAATGCAAAATTACAATCGTAACTTCAGTAATTTAAAACAAAATATGCATGATATTTTATGACCTGCCCCTGTTGATAAATCGACTTTCAAAACGGGAAGATGGGCGAATAAGTCGCGAACTCGAGGGAACGAGAGCATTCCTATTTTGTTCTGCGGTTTGAATCTTCGTGGTTAAACTTGGTGTTTAATTACCTCACAATGACTGCTTTTAAATTCGTGCGTTTGCGCGAATTCAGTAAAGATTTTAAATTTCTTCAAGAGCACATTATTGTATGCACAGGAAGAGAGAAATAAAAGAATGAATAACAGTAAGCACGGAATGTATATTAGTTTGCATGTGAAAAATGTGTGATGTTCGGTTGTTTGATTGATTGACTGCTTCCCAGAGCATCAACTCCTGTGGCCATTAGTTTCGTAAGTGTAGTGACTTTCTATATCGCGGGAGGCGGCGGTGTCTCTCTTGGAACGGGAGATCCAGCGCCGACCTATACCTCGGCTAGCGGGTGGCCAAGCTACCAACAGCGGATCCAGAGGGGGGCCGTGGGGACCATTCTCCCTCTCCCACTTGTTTCCTTCCTTTTTTGGCAAAATTGGTTTAAATATTTATTTATATTAGAATTAGTAATTATTTAAATATAATATTGTTCAGTATCATATATATACTACAAAAATAAAATACAATATAACAATAAACAAATATACTACAAAAATAAAATACAATATAACAATAAACGATTGTTATTTTACAAAATCTATGATGGCCCCCTCCAAAATGATCGGCCGAATGAAAAAAATTAGCGCCACAGCCAGAACAAGCTGTAAGCTTCCGCCTAGTCTCCCGAAATGTCTAGTAATGCAGTATTGAGTGTGTGTGTGTGTGTGTGTGTGGTGTGTGTATGTGTATGGTATGTGTATGTGTATGTGTATGTGTATGTGTAGTGTTGTGTTGTGTTGTTGTGTTGTGTTGTGTGTGTGTGTGTGTGTGTGTGTGTGTGTGTGTGTGTGTGTGTGTGTGTGTGTGCGCGCGCGCGCACGCGTGTAAAAGGAGAGGTCAGGATGAGGAAGGAAGCTCGCGCGCGGTGCTTGGTCTGTTTGTTAAGCAACTGCTCCGGTATTTGTCTGATATTGAACGGAGAAAACTACAGATCAGCACAGCGACCGCTAAAATTCTCCTCCAGGTACCGGCTGAATTCGACCTTGCTATCTAGTTAGGGTCGAAAATTCATCGCCAACGGGACTCGAATCCTAGGACCTCCCTGACAGTGGCAGAGGTAACAGTTGGTGACCTGATTCAAATTATCTGGTAGGAGGTATACCATTTGTTGATTCCAAGAGACACAAAATATTTTCTCCAGGGAATTTCAGAAGCAATTGTGCATTAAATGCATCTTCGACAACATCATTGTAAGTTTCTTCATTAAATTCTTTGAATTTGCTTTCTGTTTTTTGTTTTGCCTATGAAGATGTTAGACAACTACTTGGCGATAAAAACGAGTTGGAAATAATGCGTTGCTCAGACTGAAGGTGGTTTTATGTTACTCTTGATGGCCGAGGCCTGGAGCCTCATCGCCAACTTAGTGTGATGAAAACTGGGTGCTAAAAGTATTCTAGGTAATAAAACACAACTTCGTTCATGGTAGTGAGACACTCCTTCACGACAGGGTGTAAGACCTAAAGCATTTTTACATCGATTACATCACACATGTATTACAAAACACATCAAGTAACTGTGAATGAACGGTCATAGTCTGAGAAATATCAGATTGCAATCCTAATGAAAGAGCGGAATTGAAGAGCTTGTTTCCTTAATGACTCATATCCATTTCCGTTTGTTTTCTGGTTTTACGTTTCATGTATTATTAAACGCTTCTCCATTATGTTTCCAAATTTTTTGTTCAAAACTTGCTTTTCACCTATGTTAAAACTCAACCCTATCTTGTTCGATGAGGCTGAATGTGAATATGCACCCATACAGAACTAGTGGTGCTAAAACAGCACGTACTTTCTCGCACGTATTTTCACACAAAATGTACTCTAATTTTCGAAAAATTATACATGACATTATTTCAAAATATATCTTTAAGGAACAGATTTCATGGAGGGAAAAATCTTTTTCTTTAATATTTTAGTTGTAAAAAGACTTCAAAAGAAATGTTGAACTTTTGCAATTTTCGAAAAATTATTGTTTTCAAGGAACATAGACCTGCACCATTCTCTTAAACGTCCTTCACACTTCCCAACAGCAAAATTTAATCACAAACGATGGAGCTATTTTTTAAAAATTTGAAAATGTCCCAGGGGAACATAATTTGAAAAAATCGGCTTGAACAGTTTAACCGATAACTTGTTCACAGACGCAGACAGACGGACAGACAGACGTTTTGCCGTCATTCGATTTTCGGATCAAGTACCACAAAACATGGATTCTGGCTGCAACACTGTTAGAATTTGTTTTTCTAAATTTAGCAACTGGATATATCCACTATTTGGTTACCAGGGCCCCTAATACAGGGCCTCTCTACTCCTGCGAGGAAGTAAAAATGTGTATCATGGCGTATTTTACTTTGATAGCTCCAATTCTCTTAAAAACAACAACAAATAATTAAAGGGAAAATCAAGGAACTCGTTTGATTTCTAAGAATGTTTGCATATGTAATTCTTTTTATGACAGACCAGTTTTAAATAAGAAAGTACAAGGTATTCTTTGTGGAACTAGAAAGCACGAAAAATTGGCATCGGAAATCCTCTCACCGACAAATCTAGTGCAAGAATTCCTATTTCTCAAGAGATGATCCTTGCATTGGTAAATCATCAGATGAAATATCGTTTTAAAAGTTCATTACATGAATGGAAAAAAAATTGATATCGAGTCGATGTAAAATGTATTGAAAACATGAGATGCAAAAGACGTTTTGATACTTTCTCGCACTCAAAAATATTATCCCATATTGCGGAGAGAAAATCACGGAAAAATGTGTAAATTTGTTTCCTGAAGTGCTAATCTTATATTTTTGATATGCAACTTTTCTCTCACTAAATTGATGAAATATTGAATTTAGAAAGGTCGTGATAGTAATAGTGATTTATCTTCACTTCCAAACTCTATATCTACGAAATTAAATTATGCATTTGGCATCTTGTTTAATCAATAATTAAATAAACAGTTTCATAATTACACAATAACTTAATATATTTCATAAAACAATATAATAAAAATAGCCTGTGTATCAACAAATTCCACCGAAATTTCCTAACACTTTTCAACCACTTCTACGGCCTTCTGTGACGAAATTTTAGATTAATTATGCCATTCATCGGAATTATGTAATTCATCTAATACAGATCTTCAGCAACATCATCAAAAACAGCACGACCGACAAGAAAGTAACGTGAAAACTAACATTTCCTGTTACGTAACAAACATTTCGGATAAATTCAAGACCAATCTATGCTAGCGCTGCTCCGTGCAAGACTTGGGGACCAGAGTGCCGAGGTAGCTCGCTGCAGCAGCCTGTGTGCCATACGCCTTTCACTGGACTAGAGTCGATCGTGCCAGCGCGCCTTCCCTCTCTTCCCCTTCTATCGTTCTGACTCAGCTAGCAGTGGGCCAGGCCAGTGGCCCGCAGATAAAGCCTGGGCCAGGGCGGGCCAGATGCCGTCTACTTGAGCATCACTGACCAAGGCAATACAAAATTCCCCAACTTTTACGTCATTTTGACATGACCCGATTTGGCCATTCGATAGAGCATCGTCATTGTTAACACCATCAAAAGGGAAAGAGTTTCAACGTAAGCCCAACGTGCCAGTGAATCGCATCCTTCGTACGGCGCGTCATGCGACCGTGAGGGTTTTTGAATTCCAGGATTCTAGGCCGCATACAATACGGCGGCGTCTCCCGGCTGGAAGCCGCGCCTGCCTACGCAACCACATGACGAATGGGCGAAGAGGTTGGGCGGCGCGAGGCCACGGGGCTGCTGACCGACTGGGCGCCGCTGCGCGCGGGGCGCTCCCCGGGAAACTAACGCGCTTTCAAAATTTCCGCCGGGGCGCCGCGCAGGCGGGCAGCGCTGTCATGCACAAGTCACGTGTTCAGGGTAGACTGGCGGGTTTCGTGTCCGGTTCAGGGTGTGTTTGGGTGCTGGTTAAAGCTAAATGGGCTTCGCGCCGATTAAAATAAATAAATAAATTACATGATAAATAAATAAATAAGTAAATAAAGACGTAAAAACATGAATATATATCGACTGTATTGTCAAAAAATACAAAATTATCGAAAATATACAAATCGATTATCGATGAACATCATATTTTGTTTATATTTTATTTTGGATGGAATCAGTTGGTAAACCTTTTGTAAGATTTTACAATTACTTATTGGTCTTTAATATTCATTAATCAACTCTACAACTTCCACTCTTTTGTTTATACGTATCTGACACAATTCCTTTCCATAATCTTTAAATGAGTTATATATTCCTTTAAGAGTTTCAGAATAATTGTTACAAACATTTATGTCATGTAGAGCGATCGAAGATGATTCCTTTTTTCTCAAAGAACATGTATTGGGAATATCGTATAACGAAGTTTCTCGTTGCATTTACCCCTAAGCGGTAGGCAACTCAGCGGGTACTATTGTGTACATTCTGAGGCAGTCGAAGATATTTCGTATACCTGCCAAACACTAGTGCACAATGGATTGCTTACCAATCAGGGATTAATGTTGCAGGTGAATCTTTGTCGCAGAAGATTAATTACGACATGCTCATTGGAAAAAAATTACTCTCTCAACATCCCAGATGAGTAGTTTGTTTCATTTATTGTGAGTCACCTATATAAATATTGGGTGTATATAGGACGGTGAAGACCCTTCTCTTTAGATTACACGGAGACTGCTAATTCTTAACCCGGTCTTATTCCAGTTCAGGAATGAGAGGAAAAGAAATACTATTTTAGTTTATGTTATAAAGCGAGTAATTTTGAATTTAAACTGTTTGGAAGCAAAAAATTTCATAAAATAAAATACATTGATTTATTTTACACTTAGATACAAAAATTGTTGCTTTCAATATGGTATGCGAATAATGGATCTTTACTAAATTGTTTATAGTAAATATTTGAGTTTATTTTACATATGCACGGTGTTTTTAAGGTTTAAGAATTATCTTTACAGTATTTTTACTATTAGGAAGCGCAAAAACTAAAAGAAAATAAAGACACGCTTAGACAACACAATAGTTTCACCTACGCCACAACGAAACCTCTTTCAGCGCCTGCCAATTCCAAAACACTTTCTACTAAAAAATATAATATTTTTTGGGATTCTGGTTCTTATTTTTCTTTTCATTTCATTTTCTGCATTCTTATATATTTTCCTTTGAATCTTGTGACTATAGGATTTGAATTAGTTACCTTACTCTGCTGCGCCGTATTATACAGAGCTGAACCGTATTTGCTGAAATGTGTACTGCACAGAGGTATTTTTCTACCAAGGCAAACCAATATATGAAGTATATTGAGTGCTATACAGTACTCACCTGTATACATTTTTTGTTGAGTTTTTGATGTCAGTTTTGGTCTATTCTTGGATTTCTTCCGAGTGTCACGATCTTGCAACGCCTCTAATGTATCAGATAAAAAAGAAGACAAGTATATTCGTATATATTTTGGTATAATTACATTTAATTTTTTTTACCTGCATTCAATAATATTTTTTTTTTAATTAAATTTTTACCTATTTTACCTGCTACTACATATTTCGTTATATTTTAATATATTTATACGTCGAAACGGAACATTTCAGATGCGCGTTTGCATTATATGTTACGGAATCATCTATCTTAAAAATCAAATGTAATGCTGCTGGACTTCTATGACCTCCATATCTTCGCCATAATTGTAACCCCCCTCCGCTTACTGCGTACTCGGAGTCAAGAATGAGCGGATTTCTGTGAACAAAAATATTCCAACTACGAGTTTGCTCATGTTTCAAACGGCACATCCGTTACTCGATCGAAAACTAACAAATATTGTTTACAGAAAATTGTCTTAAGCGTTGTTAAATTGAGGGGGAGATTCCCTTTAACCCCCTCCCTCGCGATCCATCACTGGTTACACGGTTTTACTATCATTGGAACACTGGATTTTCGTAAACATGGTAATATATACTATGAACGTCTTTTGTATTTCGAATAAAATTATTATGTGTGGTAAAATCCAGTGAAGAATTACTTCCTTAGAGGTAGATCCTACTTTAAGCCACTCTGATGCTTGTTAAGAACTGATTGGCGACGTTCTATGCTCGAAAAATGCTATATGTATGTATGTACACATTTTGCATTTTTATTACCATAAATTCCGTTCCCTAGTGATGAGAATGTTCGTGTCACGGAGGAGGTACCCCGCCAATGACAGGGAGCGAGGCGGCGCCCCATCCCCAGAGGAGTTGGAAGGGGAGGACGTCGACACGGATTGTGATGTAACAACCAGAGGAGAGGTCGACAGCAAGGCGATCGGGGTATTAGAAGCAGACCGCACGGAAGGCGGCGCCCACAGATCTTGTTATGCTCTCTGATATTGAATATGCTAGCCTTGTTTACTTTAGCTTTCGAACCCGGCATTCTCTTTCCCCTGTGAACTGTGGCCTATTGCTTCAATTGTGAGCTAGATTTTCATATAACTAAAAAATCGGTTCCTTTAGGTTGTGTATTTCTGACGACATTGCACATTGTTATTGGATAAAAGTATGTTCAAACGTTTCTATTATTACAGTTTTACTTTCTCGCATACACATACGTGCAATAAAGTTATGTAATGCTGCAGCAAAAAATGGCGATATTTCGGCAAAAATTCGCATTGTAGGTCTTTGATACCGAAAAGTGGACAATTTGGCATATATGTAGTAAATTTCTTCTGTATCTAATTCCGTTCTGATGTCATATTTCAACATCTTTTCGGGGTCAATCCGTATGTCCGTAAACAACACTAATGGTCAAAGGTTAATAGGATTTTCATCAAAATTGATATTCCCCGATCGATCTGGCTGATATCGCCGTGACTTGAATTTACAACAGATATTTAATTTTATGAAGTAGTTTACATTAAGCCTCAAGGTCATTTTCAATTTTTTCTCAGAAAAGGCTCGAAATTTTTTGATTACATATTTGCTGCGGATAGACCAGAAGACGCTGAGAAATGGGACAGACCATGTCTTTGTTGAATTCTTTGAATTTTCAAAAATACAAACGTTACAAATTTTTTGGAGTCTTCCTATAATATTGAAGATAGAGATTTTTCTTCTGAATAAAATACGTTTTTTCAAAATGAGATCCTTCAATGGGGGCATGCTTAATTTTTTTAAAATATGAGTTGTTTTCGCGTAATTTTGCTTTAAATAATGCCATTTTTTAAAACAAAGTTTTCTTTAAAACGCTTCCAAGTTCATTTTTTGCTGGATAGTGCGTATTACGCTCATAAAAAAGGCGCAAGTCCGATTTGCGTTAAACTCTCAGAATTTTCGAAAACTGCAAAAGTTACAAACATTGCGAGAAAGTATGTGCTTTTTTAGTACCGTGAGTTAAATAACTTATTTCTCCTTGTTCGACATTCTGTTGTCTTTCAAGATTTTGTGTATTAAAATGTACATGAAATTAAATACAATAAATTCATGTTTAAAATGATTCACATTTTCATTTCAACTCTAAAATTTAGATTAGTACTTATTGTGTAAGGAAAAAAAATTCTTGAAAATCTCGATTCCACATAACCCTACGGTATGGTGGCTCGATTTTGTTTTACTCCTGACGCTCTCTCTTTCAAATTCTATTATTGACTTCCTTTTGAATCTTGAAATGACAAAAACGGAATTATATTTTTCGTTTTTCGCACTTGTGTAATCGCCAGCACTGAGAACGGAATGTCACACACAAAGAGGTGTCCGCAGAAGAGATCTGAGGCCTTGCTCAAAAAGTAGGATGGGATGGGATTCTTCGTGAGCGTACAAAGGCTGTAGGAATCAATGAAAAAATAAAAAAAAACTAGACTGATATCATTTTCCTTCATTTAGATTTTCAACACAGCCTCTTGTTCTACAGAAAGACAAAATACGACCGTGCCTTTATGTTGTCAAGGCTTGCGGGTATATACCCAGCTTGATCGAGATCAAAGTCTGGTGAAACATAGCAAAATAATAATGTAAAAGAAAGAGAAAGGCAAAAATAAGTCAAAAAATGGCAAAAATGGGCATCTAAAGCTAAAATAGACAAAAATAGCACAATGAGAAACTACAATACAAAAATAGCAAAAAGGATTTAGAAAATCAAAATCAAAGAAAACAGCCATATTCTCTCTTCTTAAAGATGTCGCTTCATCATTGGATCAAAACGAGCACCTATTGATTATTTTTAGATCTCTCAAAAGCTTTTGACGTCATTGATCATGACATTTTACTTTCCAAATTACCTTCATATGGAATCCGTGGTATTGCTCTAGATTGGTTATGTTCGTACCTTAAACAACGATCTCAGAGAGTGGAAATACCTTACTGGATTGATGGAACATTACGTACGCACCTTTCCGACTCTTTGCCCATTGCACGTGGAGTTCCTCAAGGATCGATTTTAGCTGTTCCTACTTTACGTAAACGATATGCCCTCGACGATTCGAAACGGAAGAACGGTTCTCTTTGCGGATGATAGAACATCCTTTCCAATAAAGAAACCGTAAACAGTACAATATCAAATGTTTCAAATTGGTTCCGAAATAACAAATTAATAGTAAATGAAAAGAAAACGGTTTTAATGCAGTTTTCCATTTCAAATAAACAATTCTGTGCTCCATTGAAAATGAACGGTGTACCATTGGCTGATGTTAAGGCAACAAAATTTTTAGGTCTCTCGATTCAGTCAAACCTTAAATGGAACATCCATTTAAATGAATTGAACACAAAATTAAGTTCATTATGCTAAGCGTTCAGATTATATCAAATGCAGTCAGCCTTCATACGGCTCGTGGTGTATATTTCGCGAATGTTCATTCCCGCCTGAGATATGGCATAATATTCTGGGAAATCCATCTTATAGCTCCCAAACTTTTAGATTACAAAACGAATTGTACGAATAATAACCAAATCCCAACCACGTGATTATTGTAAGCCTCTCTTCATTAATTTAGGAATTTTACCATTACCTTGTCTGTTGATTTACGAATCAGTGTTTTTGTCAAAAATGATTTGCTTAAGGGCGGAATATATTTTCAGAAAATGCCGAAGTCTATTATATAACACTCGACGTAGAAATCATATTCATCAGGTGACAGTATCAATAGCTCATTACAAAAATCCACATACAATACATGTACATTTTTTACAATACATTGCCAGATGACATTAAACGATTAAATTCGATAGAAAAGTTTAATTCCCAAGTGAAATCGTTTCTGCTGCATAACTGTTTCAATACAATTAGAGACTATACTGAGCATCACAAGAAAAGTAACATTAATTTTAACAATGATACATAATGGATTATTTATTTTTATTTATTTATTTATTTATTTATTTATTTTACGTCAAAAACAGTTAAAAACTGCGTATGACGTGCTATGGGGAAAAGTGAATTGTGTGCACATTTTCAAAATTCTTTGATCCCTACACAAGTCAATTTCAATTTAAATTTATGAATTTTTAATTGAAATGCAGAGAAAAACAAAACTCCATGAAGAAAATCTATTCAAGGATAAACAAGCAATAAATTTTGAATTTTGAAAGGAGAAAAACACAACAAAAACCAAATAACATTATTTTCAAGGATAAATAAGCATAATTTTTACCATTTGGACTGTATAAATGTGTATAAACAACCTGTAACAAGTATTGTACTGCAGCCTGTCAGCATTGTCAGCATTACATGTAACAAGTATTGTACTGCAGCGGTCAATGACCCCCATCTCATCAGGTTTCTCGTCAGTTTCCTGATCCATCGAGCAAATGCTGAGATGGCCCTAGTGTTGCTTCTGGATATAAATGTAACTTCATTATCTGTGCACGTCTTCTAGAATTCATTGGGAAATATAGTTATTCAAATTATCGTTTACATGTTGTTGCGGCAGGAAGTATTATTTCTTGACAAAGGACATCATGGATAAGAGCCCAAAATTTATTGCTTATTTATCTTTGAAAATAGATTTTATTACATGAGAGCTTTTTTAATTTTCAAAATTTATGTAGTATTTGACTCAGTGTAGGGATCACAGAATTTTGAAAATGTGCACAGAATTCACTTCTCCCCATACCACGTCATACGCAGATTCAATTTTTTTACGTAAAATAAATAAAACTACTCCAGAAGCACTATTAAGTGATTCCAATTGTCGAAAGTCATGAAATAGTGGCAATATCAAAAAGGCATTTTGCCAAACATCCGGTCTCTAGTTATTACAATTGAGGCAAGAAAATCTAACTGGGTCGTGGGTAGCGATGGCAACAGCAGGTTTGCGAATTCCGCCGCCGGCCGCGCGAGGCGCTGGAGGAAGAGGCGGCGGTGGTGCCCGCGCGCGTCCTGCGTGATTCGATTTCCGTTTCCTATCGACTACTTCCGTCACGGCGGTCGACCGCCGCAGCTCAGGTGGCCGATCGTTGCCACCGAGAGACCCGCTCCGCTCCTCGGACACGCGATGCAGGGGAAGAGTAGGACTCCGGTTTTTAGGCAGATATCTCTTTCATGCTTTCTTCTGTAGATTGCAATGACAACAATCAAGGTTTTTCTTAGTACTAGTATTTTTAATCAATGACTACACTAATAGAACATTTGTTTGGATTAATTAAAACAATAGACAAGTACGAATTTGTTTTAATTAAAACTCAATAAAACTCATTATTAGAAGAGGGCATTATAATTAAAATATTAATTGATTTCAAAATCTATTAATTCTGTAACTCTGTTAACTTAAACCGGCATTCTATCTATTCTGCTTGGAAATTGGAGTCTGATTCGTGTTATATGTGTTAAAGTCTGAATAAAGAGTTAACAATTCAGTTATTTTTCCCGTTTCATTTCTTGACGCACTCTAAAAAACGCTATATTAAAGTAACGTTAACATTTATGAAGTACTTATGAAGATCGGTATTTATAACAATACTGTGTGACACATCTGCATTGGTTTTTGAAAAAAATGGTATCCTATCTTAAACGTAATATCATGAAAATATTATGGGTAAGTTTCATCAATTTTCTGACCATCATAATAATTTCTAAAACGTCTAAAATTGTTTATTTTAGGGTTAAAATATAACTCTACATGTTTGCATTTGTAGTAACTCTTCAAGTACAATCTTAAATGTAGATGATCATCGTAAAGATAAGCAACTTGTCACTCAGAATATGAAGTTGGGCAGATCCGAAATCTTCTTGGTTTGCATTTAAGAGAGCAATACTTTATGCTTGCAAGTTTATTGACATGAAAAAGTAATGCATTACACACTTTTTCATTCACTTGAATTCGCAATTCCCTATTTATTAGAAAAGATAAAAATGTTATTAGTTATTTTATTTATTGTAACATTACTGAGACCTAAATGTGCAGATATTAAAAATTAACAATGATAATGAATCTAACACTTAACTTATTCAATGTTCCCACATTAAATATCACGCTAATGCATCATAATATAGCATCAGTAAATATTCCTATGTTATTTACACTTCATTAAAACGACGTAGAAAACAATATGACATTCTCACGTGTGTCTGTCAAAAATACACATTTGTTCATTCCAATGAAAGCCCAATTGAACCAGAAAAATACACAATTGTTCATTCCTTCCCTTATAAGTTTCTTATTAGTTCGTACAAAACGCATTAATTAAACGTCTTGCATGAAATTCCTTTTTCATTTATTATGTAATGAAAGCCCTTTTATCTTCGATTCAAGAGTTTTTAAATGAAATCTTCCATAATATCACACGTAACTAGTGCATTAAACAAATACTTTCGTATGAGTGAGAAGTGACGTATTATTTGCTTCTATCGTGAGAACAATAGAGTGAATTTTCTTTCAAATATTCATTGGTTTGTAAACATGTTTTTGCGTTTACTTCTGTAACTTTTCTATAAACACAAGGACAAGTCTGAGGTCAATGAATCCGTAAACTCGATTATTAAACTAGATTGAATACGTTCATTCACTATGAAGTACGGTGTTTACCAGTAGAAACAGATAAGCAAATTTCTTCGTTCTCTGCTTAAGGTTACATTTAAAGGAGTATGTTGTATACACAAAATAATTGTTTCCAAACTTGCGCGTTCATTTCTTTTCACGATTCTGTTTCCTCAACTTTTTCGAGACTTCCGAAACGCTATTTCTCTCTCTTCTGGTTCAAGGAAAATGAACAGTTTGAAAACTATAGGGAAGTACCTAAGGGATGAGTTTATTCCGGCGAGTTGGGGAAGGGCGAGAGGAAATGAAAGTACAATGTTGGGAAATATTTTACGCAGTTCGTAGTTCCTGGAACAAAGTGCAAGTTTAGTTCAGGTTTGTCGTAATATAAGGAGAACCTTCCTTATTTGACCAGTTGTTGCTGTATCTTCCCAACTTCGTTAAGTCTCTGAGGAGACAAATATAGAAGACAATCTCGAATATTATCATTGAAACATGAGAAACCATAGCTTTAAAGTCCACGTAAGACTCTTAACTCTGACAGCTTCAAATTATTAATATTTTTTCGCCTAATAATATTATTATTGTACATTTTGAACAGACGTAAAAGTAGATAGTATGTTTGATGAGCGATATATTATTAGTACTGTATTAAACAGTAACAACAATTCAGTGAAGCAACATCCCTGAATAATGTAACTTATGTCATGGCAAAATTGCCTGTTTTCCACTACGTAATTCCATTGTATCTAATTTTTAATGTACATAACTGGTTGACATGTACATATAATTGATACTAAGAAATCGCTAATACCCTATGTAGTTGATGCGACTATAAATAAAAAAACAAATAAATAACAACAAATTTTCTAAATAAAACTTTTTACCCCATCCATCAAGTAAAATAGATTCATTTGACCAAATCACATTACATAATTAATGTAACCGACCATCTCAAGCTATAAGATTTCATTTTGTAGGACAAATTTTAGTTCCTCTGTAGCCAAAATTAACAAATATCTCTCATGGATAATGGAGAAGACTGAAAATATCATGAAGAGGCATTCCCGTTAATGTGTGGAATGACTATATCGCCTTCACCACTCATACCCCACCATTGTTCGCTAGGATCGTAGGGTCACCATTAAACTACCTACCAAGCTATGTAAACAATGGCGCAATTTCTTAAACACATAGCTAACTTGAACCCCACGGGCTTTGTTACTGAGGGGTTGTGTCTGCACAAGCCTTGAGCCGACAGGCTGGCACATTTACAGGTAGTTAATTTATTACAAAAACACCACATTCCGAAATTTGTGGACAAAGAGTGTTTTGGTTATTTAGTCCTGGATTCGGGTCACGCAACCCGTAACCATGCTGCAAAACAGCGGTCGCAGGCAGCCTCCGCCTCCGCCGCCATCACCGCAGCTGATAGGCCGCTTCCTGCACTGCCACCGCCACCGCCACCACCACCGCCCCTGCCGTCGTCGCTTTTGATGATGCCGCGCACACGGCTGTGACGCTTGGCAACGTTCTCAAGTTTTCCTCAAGGGGACATCCTCCCATTGCAATTGTTTCTCGATTCGATGTGGGAAACATGTGGCGAGCATCGCGAATTCCCTTCACCGCATCTAGCATACTTGGCCTGACTGAGCGTTTCTTTCGTCATACAATCATAGACACTTTGGAGATTTAATTTAACCCTGGATTCACAAGGCTCATTTCAACGAATACTAACTACAAGACGGGGTCACAGCTGACCCCGTCCTCTCTTAAATATTTTTCGTTTTTTTCAGATTTAATATTCAACAATGAAAAATGAAATGTTTTAGGGAAAAGAAAGTTTATTTATCATTTTTCATACCATAAACTATAGAACAAACTATATAAACTATATATCGATAATCTTGCATACAAAGCTACTATTCCGTACAGAGAAACCTATGATATACTCGTATAATATTTGGTGCTCTGAAGACACATAATAACTTCACAAAGAAAATGTTGAAAACTTGATACAAAATTACAAATATAAAAAAAATATTAGAAAATTATGAATGTAGCTAATATGACTCTCAAACTACCAAGAAACTCTGACATAAAATTGCAAAGAGCAAAGAATAAATAAAACTCAATCTTCCACGCTATTCTTACAAATGGGTAACGTATGTTGGATTAATTGACATTCTATCAGAAAATAAATGAAAACATCAGCAAAAGTACACTCACAAGTTAGAAAAATCCGTGAAGTTAATTGCAAGGTGGGACCAAATATAACCCCAATTATGTTTTATTTTTTATTACCTGCTGTAGAATGACTAGAGGAGAAAAGATACACAAGTCGACTGTCGTGGTGGAAGCAGAACGACTGGAATGCAGGATACAATAACCGCTTGGCAGCGCTATTTAAGGCTGCAAATTTTTAAACGTGATATTTCCACACTGGGGTCAGAGGTGACCCCCAGCCTTGTGATGCCAGGGTTAAAGACCTGCATCTACTTTTCGATCTAATAACTTACTAACAAATTTGAACTCAGACATTACTTCACTTACATGAATTCTAGATAATCCACTAATGCCAGCAACCATCGTCTAATATAAATAATCCGCTTTAGTGCAACGTAGTCCGCTCAGTATGCCCGTGTATTCTACATGGAACGATTACATATTCTCTTCACCTTACATTACATCGTGGCACAAGTACCTTTATCTGATTCACAAGAATAATTACTTTCACCAAAAAATGTTTTCTTGGGAATATTGTAACATCATTCGTTTCAAACCTAACAACTACACTGGCAAAAACATGCTTTGAAATGCTTTCCACTCATTAGCGGTTGAGAAGAGTGTGGAAAAGGACATTTCAATGAAATCTTAAAACAGTAATATATGTAAATATTCAAAAAATGTATCATCTTATACTGCTTCCTTGTGATCTTATACCGGTGAGGTCGGTGCTTTATCTAGTAATAAATTGTTCAAACTCTTCGCCTTCCACTTCAAGGGGTAATATTTATTATTTATTATTATGTATTATGTAAGGTATAGATTGCCATTCTATTACTTATTAGTACTTTACCTTGAGGCAAGATTCAAAAGTATTTCTGACAATCAACTTTTTAAATTTAATTTTATTTAATTTACTATCACACATGATGTTTCGGAGGGTTCTTTTCTCATTCATCAGACACTATAAAATACGTTGATCAAGAACATGTCAAACAAACTGTCAAATACATACATTTCTTGATGTATGCATTTTACAGTATCTGGTGAAGGGAAAAAGACCCCTCCGAAACGTCATGTTCGATAGTTAATTAAATAAGAATCAATTTAAAAAGAAGGTGATTCTCAGAAATACTTTTGGATTTTGCCTCCATTTAAAGTACTAATAATATTCATTATGTTGTCATTTCACATCTGACATACGAAGAATGAAATCCAGTTGCTGATTGTATTCTCAAATTATTTTCTTTTCGCTCGTCAATCCTTTTTAGCACTTGAACACGGAAAAGCATAGTTTCAATTCAATCCATTCCGCGAATCATTCTTCCTCATCAATTATCCCGATTACAATCATAAAGATGAAGTATTCCTTAACACAATTGTTGGGATTGGATTTAAGAACAAAGAACTTTGAGCCATTCCTCCACCCACAGTATTTTATTGAAATATATGTTCATTATTCTTCATTGTGTCTTAAGTAATGAAGTCTTTTGCTCCTATCGCAGTACGTTGCTTGCATATGTAAAGCAGTTGCCTATCTGTTAATCTTAGTGCGAAGTGTCGACCGCAGTTCGTGGAGGAACGCCAGCGGGTCGCAGTGCCAGGGTCCGCAGTCAGCTGTTCGCGTCGTGGAAACTCACCGAACCGACACAACAACACGAGGTGAACAGAACAACATCCTTCGGAAACAACCCAACAAATTGCGTTCACGTTGGAAGAGTTGAACCGGCTTAGGTGGCTCAGGACATCAATTAATGTCACTGCAGTGCCTCTGTCCGAGAGGTCCTAGAGTTCTAGTCCCGGTCTGGCAGGATTTTCAACACCACTACAAGATATGTCGAATTAAGACGATTTGTGGAGGGAATTCTCGATATACACGGTACAGTTTTCGTGCAGATTGGTCGTACAGAAAACGTGCAGTATAGACTGCACGTTTTCTATACGAACATGTTCAAAATTTTTCAAGCAGAAAGCCTACAGTTTGAATCAAGCGCATCTAGCTGCAGAATGATTCACTAACGGTGATCGGCCATTGAGATTTTGTGGTTAGGTAAAGCGATTGCGTGAAGTGATATATTGTGTTAAACTTCCTTTTTCCCAATTCTTGACTTCCTATTTTTATTCTCTATGCTCCTCATGGTTAATTAACACCAAATAAAGATGATAACCAGGACGCACACACAGAAATAGCACCACTGACAGTACTCGGACGGCGCAATTCAGTTGTTTCTCTTTAGACCCCCTAGCGGCGGCCTGTGGAGATTCGTGCAGAAAACGTATAGACCGTGTGTGTGCGACTTTTGGCTTTTGTACTTCTAGTTGGGGATCTTGAAGTTTCTGTATGGAAACTGTATGAGAATTTGCACGAAAACTGTACCGTATATACCGGGCTAAATGGCCAGCTGCTATGTTCGGTAGTTTTCCGTGTTTTTTTCGATCAACGCCAGACGAATTCCGGAGCAGTATCTAAGAAACGGGCCACGGACCGCGCGCAAACTTTTCGTTATTTTCTTTGTTCCTCTATCCTCACCCCTTACTTACACACACGTACACTTTCTCGCACTACACAATCGCAAGCGTCAGGGGGCGTCAGGAGCTTAGAGCTTGTCCCAGGTGGGGCGGTGCTCTGCTGGTGGGAGATTTCTGGCAGGGGTAAACCCCGTAAGCCGACGAGTAGGTCGACGCCGAATCTCGCCATCCAGCAATGGAAGAACATCGCCACCTCCGCTGCAGAAACACACACTACAGTTACGGTACCAATGACCTATGCAGTTGACGCGCCCGGAATCACCAATCAATCAACTGAAGGATTGTGGAATGATGCAGATGTGGACGCACCTTGGCGCCGGCCCTGGCTCCATCCCGTCCGTCGTCGTCGGGGGAACGAAATATAGCGAAAGAGAATCCCTGGCCGCCTGTCCGTGGTCATCGGCCGCTGGGTGGGAGCCAACCACGTTGCGCCACGCGCCGAACGGGCGAGCGACCGAGCGACGGAGCCGCAGCCTGGCTCTTGGTGCACGCGCCAAAGCGCCACAAAAGAGCGGCTGCGACCAACAGAACTAGATTATTGTTTGGGCTTCGGGCGTGGGTGGGCAACTTGGTATGCAAGTCGTCCTCGTCTTCTGACTAGTGAATGTTCAGAGGCGACCTGTCAAAACATACCCGATATTTTTTAACGAAATAGACATGTGAAGAAAAGTGTCACACAGAATTTACGATGCTCATTAATACTGGAAGCATTTTTAAATAATCCCAAAAATCGAAGGATTTTACCGCCCAGTCTTGATTTGCGGACTTATATAGTCCTAATCCTTAGTGCCATGTAACAGCTACGCTAGGTGTAGGTGCCGCCTTTGCCGAGTTGATGTCATGATAGGTAACAGCAAAATTGCCTCCTTTGCACGACTACATGGAATGATTATTAATTCCAGTAATTCTATCATATGTTTCTAGTTTTTGGTGCAGGAAATTGATAACAATGTGGAAATGTGGAAATGGGTTGCAAATTGCAAGATTTCGGAACCATGTGTCGCTTTTCATAATGCGTAAATGGAAGATTCAAAATCATTTTATTTCTCATTATAAAATATAGTAAATGGTTTAGGAAGATGCAATGATAATTATAGTTAATTATCTAAAATAGTTGATGATAATAAATGAAATAATAATAGCAATCATAAAAGTGAACTACTGAAATGTGCGAACCCTTTCCCTGTCATTAATCAGAGAACTAATCTAAATAAAACGCAAACTAATACAAATTGATGAAATAATAATAATAATAATAATAATAATAATAATAATAATGCAGATAGATGATAAGTTTAAGTAGGTTTAGACCATTCGAATCAATCTTCGGTAGATGTAAGGAATTAAGACTTTTGTAGTTTTACATTTATTAAACTAGGATCAGCAGGAATAAATAACAATAATTTTAATAATAATAATAATATACAACAACAACAACAACTTAGCTAAACTCCCAGATCATTCAAAAGACTGAGAAGTGCAAGAAATTGCTTTATTTGAAACAACCCACATTTTGCGCGAAAGTATTGTCGAGGCACTGACAGTTCCTAGATCTGCTCCTTACGAAAGCTCGGAGCAACCTGGAGTAGATTTTATATTTAACCGACTCATAACCTCTTTAGTGGTGACGCAGAGGAATAATATAATAATAATAATAATAATAATAATAATAATAATAATAATAATAATAATAATGACGACGGAGCGAAGTGACTCAGGGCGCAGTCGGGAGGACCGCGTTCGGTCCCTGGGTCGGCTTTCCTCACCGGGGTTTTCTGGTTTCCCGCAGTCATGTAGGTGAATACTGGGATCGTTCAATAAAGGCCACGATAACCTATCATCATCAACCTAACCATTTCATTTTTCGTCGTAACTGTGGCCCTGGCCTAGATACCTTGTTATTCCTCGACAAAGACATGCATTCATTTGAATTTCAAACATTTTGGCTTTAATGATTGTTTTGTGAGCCTCCATTCGTGTTTACAGCCTCCGTTTCCTTGCCACTGCCTGGCGTCATGTCGCCCTACCTTGACCTCGGTGCAGGCGCCAAGGCTCTTAGAGAAGTGCCAACGGATTCGTTGCTTCTCTCGAATTAGTCAGTGAGTTGTGCCTCTGTAGGGAGGACCCTATGGAGGGCTTCCTGCAATGCGGAAGATCGAGGGCGCGGGAGCACACTAGTAATCACGCGATTTGAGTCATCACTAGCGTTGCACTGCCTTGGCAACATGCCTCATGCCTAGCTATTCGAAGATATTTTTTATCAAGCGGATGGCTGAAGACGAGCTTTATACCGCATTTTAGGCGTCTGTTTCTTATTTTAAAACGCTTACATAAACAATGCAAAATATATCAACTACATGCACGCATAAAATCATAAAAATACTTCCAAATATCGTAGATGAAACATTTTGTAACAAAGATATGAAAATAAATAAAAATATAAAATATATATATATATATATATATATAATATATATAATATATATATAATATATATAATATATATATAATATATATAATATATATATAATATATATAATATATAATATATATAGAGAGAGAGAGAGAGAGAGAGAGAGTCAATAAAAAATTTCCAACTCGAATATTTTCACCAAACAAATCAGAATATGGGGTTCTTAGTTGTAGCTATTAGCTTTTCGATAGGTTTTTTTTTTTACTGAAGAAGACAGGTCTTAAAAGGACAAATTTATCAATATTACATATTATATTGGTGTTTGGTGAATAATTTACAACACAAAAGAAATGATGCAAGTTTATACGAATTTCAAGTTCTCGGAACATTATGGCGCGGCGCCCTGGACAGGTATTACATGATTTCCACGCGACGAGTCGCAGGACAGTGCAGCAATCTTCGCGACCACAACGGTCCACTTCCCCTGTCAAGAAACGACCTGACGAAGACGAGTGTTACAATTATTCAAGGTACTGAGTTCACATTGTATCCAAAAGAATCAGTCGAAGTGATTTGCAATTTGCGTGAGTTGCAAATGTTTATCGTTTCAAGAAATAGTGTCGAGGAGACTGCAGAGTTCAAGGTGCATGGGTGCGCAGGTGCAAAGGCCTTTCGCAACACCAACAAACACCTTTAGTCTACGTAGAAACAAATAACCTTTTCCATAAACTTACACAAAACTGAAACATGCTGCTGTTCTAAACAAAAGAACATTATAAATTATAAATTGTAAGTTGGTTCCATTTTAAAACGATATATTAAATTTTACATGGAGTTGAAAAATATAACGAGAGAGTTAAAGGAAAGGCCTTAAGAATCCAATGATATCCCCGACATTTACGTCGTACGTAGACAGAAACAACAAAATACAGCTTTGACAATCTTGCATTTTATAAACACAGTTTAGGAATGAACATATTTCAATAAATATAAAGGTATAATAATTTTTTACAAAGGTCTAAACATTTTGTAAGCATATCATTTTTTTCTTTCTCGCATATTACTTACGTAGTATAGAGGAAGTACTGTAATGGCGCGAAGAAGAAAAGTTCAGTTCTGATGAATCAATGTAAACAGCTTTCATTCTGATCTTTAATATTGAAGTTCCGTCGTGGCTAGTCATTCGATTGTTGTAGTTACGCCTCTTTTCCTCATTTTCTCCCTCTCAATCTCCCCTCTCACCATAACGGTCCTGACGCCGCGAAGGGCCACCTTCCCCAAAGGCGACAATTGTTAGGGCTGCTACCGGAAAAAATTGTCCATTTAATTTAAAATCACATGTCATGAAGTATAACATTATACTCAAACTACACTCGAAACCATAACAAAGTATACATTTATCTTTTTGTGATCTATCTGCGTCACATCACACACGTCACGTCCCACACAATTTTTAAATGCTGGGACAAAAATAAAATAAAATAAGAATAAATCCATTGCTAGTGAAATATATGGAGTCCCACCATCTAGGGACCACCCCCATAACTTCTAAACGATTTCCGATATCGAAATGCAGTTTTCGTTAAACAATGCAGAATCGTGGGACAAATAATGTGCTGAAGAGATATAGTTCGAAATATTTTTAGTTTTCTAAAAATTTGATCATCTTTGATTTTTAAATGGAACCATGTATTTTTCACTAGCAATAGATCGTAAATGGACGAATGAAATGATGTAAATATGTTAACGTTTTGATAGTATTTTGAGTATAAAATGATACTTTATGTCATGTGATTTTAACTTAAATGTATTAGATTTCCTGTAGCAACCCTTGCAACTGTCGCCATTGGGAAAGGTTCCCTCCGCGGCACCCGCACTTTTAAGAGCGAAGAAACCTTGCCCAAAAGCGACTGTTGCGATGGCTGCGACAGGAAATCTCGTACATTTAATATAAAATCACATGACAGAAAGTATCATTTTATACTCAAAATACTATCAAAACATTAACATATTGCATTACTAACATTAACATCATTGCATTCCTCTTTGTACGATCTATCTATTGCTAGCGAGAAAAATAAAGGTTCCATTTAAAATATCAAAGATGATTAAATTTTTCGAAAACTAAAACTATTTCAAACAATATCTCTATAACATATCACTTGCCCCATGATTCCGAATTGTTGAGCGAAACCTGTATTTCGATATCGGGATCCGTTTAGTTGTTATGAGGGTGGTCCATGAGTTGTGGAGTGAGGGTGGTTATGGAGATGACCGAAGCTTCATGGGACACGGTCGTCACCTCTTCTATGACCTTGGGACCCGGCAATAACATTATGGCAGACAGTACAATCGCCACTACACAATTATGTTTCTTGGTATCGCTAACCAGAAATTTCACCCGAGATAGTTATCTGTACACCTGCCATGATCCACTTACACAAGCATTAATTCATGTATCCGAGTGTTACCTAAAAAATAATAACTGGGAAGCTATTACATATTCTTGAAGATATACTCACTATATTATTATAAATAAAAGAAGTATTGAAAAAACTTTGAAAGCCAATATTTCTCGAAAATTCCTTGTTGAGTGTATTGTTTCAGCCAGCCCTCCATATTCCGTGGAGCTACACTGCCAGAAATTTCTGCATAACTTTAATGAAATGTACATTAAAGTAATTATCATGAACGCACAATAAATTTAATGTACATTAGTACGGAAGAATCGAAGCTTTAGGGTCATCTTTGATAATGATGAGAGGCAAGGGAAACGGAAGAACATATACATTAAATCTACACTGATTTTAACTTATGCATAACATTTAATGTACAAGTACATTAAGCTGCTTTTAATGTACAAGGTGACATAAAGTTTCATGTACAATACATTAATATACATTAAACTTAATGGCATTTCTGACAGTGTAGGCACGTAACGATGAGTTGCCGCTGTCGCAGGCGCCTCGCTGTGCACGGGCTGTGGACTTCGACTCAGTAGAAACGCCGCCCACCTGACACACCTGTTCCCAAGCAGTACCTGCAAATCATCTCTCTCTGTTTGCCACTTTCGCTGTGCGATATACACGTGCCGTTCACTTCCTGGGTACAGCTTCATTGACACTGTAGGTCACCAACCGGTTTTACCCCGAAGCGAAGCGCGTAGTTCGGAATTGGGAAAACAATCCTGATTGGTTTTCGATCAAAATCGAAAGAATGATACACAAAACAAAACTTTGTCTTTCTGTCCTCATTCATCAATAATACGAAATTACCGACGATATAATGTAATTTAAATATGTACTTATAATCACAAATTGGCAAATTAACAGAATAGTAATGATCGTTTTTAATGTGAATAACTTATCTTGAAAATGAGTTCCCGCGTTTTATAATCTACAGAATTCACAAGTTTTATTGTCGTACAATATTGCAGTCCTTCCAAGCTGTTGTTGGAAATTGGAATACGAATAGAATTTCCCATTACTCGGAACTGGTTCTATGTAGAAATGTCTTGATTAAATTTATCATTAACACTCCTCATTGATTCTCTTCGAAGGATAAACATTCATGAAGAGATTATGACTTCAAAATATTCAACCTTGCAGTGACATCTGTTCCTTCATGACATCTAATTTAAATACTTACGTACAAACTGCGAGAGAACTCTAAAGTAAATAACACATGCGTGGTTTAGAATGTGCACTTGTAGGGTCTGAAATACAATTACGTAATGTCAAAGGCTGTCAAAATATCTTTGTTAGTCTAAAAAGTCTAAAGAATTTTTGCTTTTAAGGACAACCATCATTCATATAGCGATGACGTGGTGTTGAAAATGGTGGACAACATGTGTATTGTGTAATAATTACGATTTGCTAAAAGAAAGCTCTGTTTCATTCTTAGTGCTGTTTAAAATAAATATTATAATTTTAATTCATACGAAAATAAAAGTCTGACATTATATTTATTTTCAAACTCAGTAAGAATTCTCTTTACTGTCAATTATATTTTATTTAATTCAAAAATATCGATAAACGAAATGTTGATATTTAAATATTCAAAATGTTCTTTTACCTGAATTAATAATATAAAAAGTATGAAAATGCCTAGATCGATGTTTGTTAATCGAAGTTTCTGCAAACTTCACTAACTATCAGCTTAATGAGCCTGAATAGATATTAAACTTTTATTCACCTTCATTCTGAAGTATTTTTAACAGTTGTTATAGAAATATGAATGCTTCATTTGATAACATCACGTATTATTCTCCTTTTTATTTTACCATTTTAATTGGCAGATGTAACGTATGAAAAAAAGGTAGTTTCTTCATTCTTGAATCGTATTCCCGATCTTCAAAATAATCTCTCATGAATGATTTCGCTTTACTCACCAAGTTTGAGGTTATTTCCTTCATTAATTGAGTTCAATTGCTTGATTTGTTTAATATTATTGAGAAAGTTCATACAGCCGAGTTGTTAGTCCAAGGAATTAAGTAAATGCAGAGTTTATATACTCCAAATGATATTTTGTACAAAAAGCACTATGATGACAGTCGAGAATGCGATAAGAATACAACACAAGAACGGAAGATCACAATAAGAATAACAACTAGGCGACAATAAACTCTAAAATGCTTTAATTTTCAATTTTCCATTTCAAGTGATTTTCATGTTTTAGTGTTAAATACAAATTACTTTAATTAGCGTTGAGAATATACTTAAATTATGTATTAAATAGATTGCAATGCTGAAATAGAGCGAAAGAAGATATAATAATATGATAAGAAGCGGAGGAGCAGTTATGTAACTGATAGTTTGCCTCTTACAAACCTAAAAATATTTTAAGATAACGCTCATCTTCGGTTTCGGTATAATAAACTTTCTGATGAATTACGTAACACTACATTTACGTCATCATTCGATTAACGATATACAGTGAAACCTATATTAAGGGGCCTTGTAAAAAGCGATCTCTTAGAGAGGTGGTCGCTTAATATGGGAATCTTATTTTTACAAAAATAGTATATTATTTCTAGACATCGAATGCTTAAGAAAGTGCCGATTATATCGGAGGTTTCTGTAAGGTTTACAGTATATGAGAACGCATTACAAAAATAAAACATCTTGACTTCGTTTTGTTTTGCTTCTAACGTAAATTCACTTTTATAATTATTTACTATATTTTTAAGTGAATTTAAAATATTTATATCGCCTTTTCTAGAGCACAAATAAATTATAAATCAATTTAAATATTTAAAATAATGACGACATCGCTAGCCGTATTCTTTTACTACGCTCCGTGCAGTCAGGGAGATTAAGCAATTCAAGTCATCGGGTTACTGGTTGTGTGACCGTCTAGGAACCCCGGGATCTAATGGCATCGAGCTCCTGGCCGAAGGGATAAAAAACAATAACTGACTACGACTGACGATGGTTGACTAAAATTAAAACAGGATTACTGCAATGCTTCTCACGCCAGTAGGTGGCTGTAACAAACAGGACGTTGTTACGACTTATAACAACTTAAAAAATAATTCAGTTTTGGTACTCCTAACAGTCGTCTTCTGGCAACAATCTTCAATTGTGGGAAGTCTAATCCGGTGTTTTTGACGTTATTACATGAAGAAATAAAGGAAGTCATCTTCGTCAGCTTAATATATTTATTTAAACAGTCGGCTTTCGACGGCTTTTCAGTCACATCAGTGTACAAATACAAAAAAATATATAAATCAAATATCAAGTAAATACAAAATAAGATAAAGTGGGGGTTTTATAATTTTGTAAATTGTAATTTAATTTGCTAATTATTATAATTTTATACGTAACTATTATTTATATTAATCCTCCGCTTTATCTTATTTTGTATTTACTTGGTATTTTATTTATATTTTTTTCTTTGCATTTGTAAACTAATGATGACAGCAAAGCCGTCGAAAACCGACTCTCTAAATAAGTATATTAAGTGGAAGAAGATGACTTCCTTTATTTTTTCAACGAATCTTCATTTTTTTGTGTAGGCTCAATATGCTATTTCGATATGAATGACACTTGCATATCCAAATAGGGCATTTTAAGCTTGCATGCATATAGAGACTTTAAGCGTGGCGCATGAGACTGAAAAATCTCGACCACTTTTACCACTTTTCAGCGTCTGCGCGTGCGTTACTCGAACTGCGCATGCGCAGAAGGTCGATTGCTGTTAATTGCAGTAAGCCACGCTAAGCTGGAAGCCCCTAAAGCCTTCAGAGCGAAAACCTCACTTTCTCTCACTTCGCACAATTAAACTATTGAAGGCCCTCGGGTGAGCACTGGGCTCAGATTTCAGACGCAACCCAGACACTCGCGAGTTACGAGGCAAGTCGATAACCCTGCCATTCCACATTGGTATTTTACAGCACCAGATTTCTTTCAGGAAGGTAAAGTAAGGAAGACTCTGTTGATTCAAAAAAAATAAAAATTAGATCACTTCCATATCTGCCGCCTCATTAGAAGAAATGAAATTGTAATAGAGCGAGGAGCGGTGATAGCATGTCAATGGCCACGGTTTGTCATAACTTGATTCCGAGTTTCCCCTGGCCTCTGATTCCCTTGAGAATGGAGCCGAGGCACAGGATATGTTGAGATACAACGTCCCTCATTTTTTTACAGCTTTTACAACGTCCCTCATTTTCAATTTAAATGCTGAAAATTCGGTGTACTATATTCCCACAGTTTTCCTGAAAGTGACCTCTTAAATGGGGTAAATCACGAAAATTGTTTTTAAGGGGCTGGTCTATGGGCGGAGAGAGGGGTGGTCTGTTACCTGGAATATAATTTTCATACACTCTAAGGGTTTCAGAATCCATTCCAAGAAGAAAAGGTTGTTAAAAGGAGTGGTCATATCATATGGTCCTTTCCAATAGATTGAGCAAAACAGCATATCGAATGTCTTCAATTACAGTATTTAAAAAAAAACATGAAATATCTTTAATTCTATGGCAAACTAAAGATAGAAACTAATCCTGCCTTCAAAGATTCTTCATGCCTAATCAAGAGTTTATTATTCTAAAAATTATTTAAATAATGCGAAGTGACATTGCCTACCCAAGACCCCACCATTTCTCTTCTTCGATCAGGGGAGAGTAACTTTTGCGTGGTCGCGGAGGAGTTGAGTGTTTTCCTGTTGAACTCATCCGTATTCTGGAGTCAGGGTCACGCACATCCGTATTTTCCGGACAGGGTCACACACATCCGTGTTCTCCGAACAGGGTTACCCGAACAGATCTTCAGGTCAAGAGAAACCACGACGATACAATCAGGAGAAAATAGGAGCCGGTAGGTTCCATTAGTGTCCCTTTACCCGCTGGCTTGTGGCCTCGACCACTTTTTTTCGGGTGGAAAGGAACGGGCAAAACTGTCACGTATCGCGAGCGAGTGCGGGCCGCCTGTGCTACATCAAGCAGGTCGTTGAGCGTCTCTCATCTGGCAACATCGCCCCGCAGGGACCCACGCAGTCCAGTGGGCCGTAAAGGGGCTCTCCATCTAGATGAGATGGCGCACAGGGGCAGTTCGTTCATCTCAGAGCCTCAAACGGCAGCCATTACTCTGGGGGGAGACGAGTAAAAATCACTAAAATCAAATAACAGGCATTTGCTGAAAATATACTCCCTTTCAAAGAGGATTCATGGACGAACATTATTATATTTCTGTAAATTTAGAATAAGATGCTTTAATCATTAATTATTGCCCTCATAGCATTGTATTTGTGATGTAGTGTAATGTAAATATATAGCTTTACAAAAAATTCACGAAGATGAACGGGTCGAATCTTACCTAATTCAAACACTTAAAAAATTAAAACTGATTGATTTCTCGGCTTTTTCACAGTGGAATAATAAAATTTATTAACTTTCCTCATAAACTGTTGAATCTTAAAGCACACAGCATCTAACCTTAAAAATCGATGATTGGTACTTTGTTCGCTGAATGATTTCACTTGCAGTTTGTACAGTAGGGGCACTTGGATTTTGTTAGCACACTAAAGTAGGGATGGCATCTTCCTAAATCACAGGCGCGGGACAAGTCATACAGTGTACAAACTCCTGGATTGAACAGTTTAAAGGTACCTTCCTTGGTTTGAACACCCTGCTGCGTCGTGATCTTAGAGTGTTAAGTGTGCGCAGTTACACACTCTTGACAAATATTGACGGTAAAATTGACCACTGTATCCCGCACGATGCACGTGAAGTCACTCGAACTGAGGGTGACTTAACACTCGCCTCTTAACCGTTCCGTTTCTCACAGTATAGTCCACTCGTTAGAGCTAATAATACAACACATTGAATAAATGTTTCGATAATTTAAGTGCACAAGTGGAAGTGTTAATTTGTGCCTAAATGTAATAACAGTACAACATATCGGACATATGCAAACCACGAAATACATTTCTTGTCAAACAGTTCTCAACTTCATCACGCTTTCCGTTACGATATCGATCAGTGCTTGTCACCCCCAAAGATTTCACAGTAGTATGTCTCTCTAATTTATAGAAAAAGGAATTAATTCTTTTACATCAGAGGAATTTTGAAAACCTATCGATGAGTCTCCTGCAGTTTGTAACCGCCCATATGTCGGTTCCATTGATTGTTGAGAAGCACCCGAACGTCAAGACACGACAAGATGCAATTATAGTGTTACCGAATTGCCAGAGATCGCGCCAGCAGTAAATGGTATCCCTTGCGAGAATTTATTAAAGTTTCTGAACGCACTCGTGTAGAATCGAACGACAACCAATCAAAAATCACCCTTGAAAATATCAGCACTAGCGCAAAGCACCGCTACGAAAAGCTTTCTCTTGTGCTGCCGACCGCCGATCTGGACACACCGGAATTGTTCGTGCGGGACGGAGAGGAGAATTCGCCGTATTTCGACGATACGAAGCTTGAAAAAGGTAATTCGTCTCATCATGTTAAAATAACGATACCATGAATGAGAGAATTGAGAATTTTAAATCATGAATATTCTGATAAATTCACGTGAACGCATTACGTAGAAATATACTATTTTTC
This sequence comes from Teleogryllus oceanicus, assembly GCA_964035755.1. Taxonomy (NCBI): domain Eukaryota; kingdom Metazoa; phylum Arthropoda; class Insecta; order Orthoptera; family Gryllidae; genus Teleogryllus; species Teleogryllus oceanicus. The sequence continues at coordinate 121,968,950 of CAXIVR010000006.1, forward strand.
TATCAACGAGGAAATAATATATTTCAACGTTCAAGAACGTATAGTGAAGTGGAAAGCATGTGCTATAGCAAATGTTTCTTTCTATTTCCAGCTTTTTTTGTCTTTCGTCTTGGCTTTCCACATAAGAAATTAATTACGCGGAGATATTGCAGTCATATTGTATAAAATTCGAAGGACTGTGGTAGCGATTCACCAGTTCGCCGAAGCAAAGGGGTTGCCACGACCTTGAAAGGATCTGGGTCGCCGTCGCCGTTCCAAGCTGTGGAAATATTTCTTCGAGACAACGTGTTGTGAGTTAGAAAACTTCACCAGAAATTCTAAAAAAAAAAAACTGTATAAAGAAGCGAGAATTATTCTACAGAGATAGATTTCACCTCACTTACAGACGTAGATAGTCGAGTAATTATATTAAAATCATTTAAACGTAATCTTTTACAATATTGCAGTCGTAAAATGAATCCAGATAGCTAATTCCTGTAAAGAATTGTAAAAACCTATTTATTTCATTTTTCTATTATCGATAATATTTGTTCTTTTAGTGTGTTTTCAATTTATTGTTTAATCGTTTTCAAGTTGTTCAAAACCAATAATTAGTAAAAGAGTTATTATTAATTGTACGTTCATTGCATAACGACATTTTCTTTCTTTGCTGGCTAAATTGTATAAAGTAATAATCTACATGAAAGTAATCAAGTCTTGATTTATTATTTTAAAGGGTTTTGTGTACACGTATTTTATTGTGTTTTTTGTGAAGTGAAGGGTAATATAATTTTATGTTAAGGGTTTATGCGAGTGTTAAAACGCAACTGCAGTTGTTAGGTAATCACGTAATTGCTAAAGGTAGAGAAAGTGATAGAATTTTTCAAGGCAATGTGTAAATGTTAGATAAAATTTTATTCAAGTATTTAACAGAATATATCCAGAACGCTGTTCATAGTTAAAAGATTAACTTGCCTATGTTTCTTTTATTACAAAAAAGCAGGTTAAAAGACGAACCCACTCCTGTAGAGCAGTTAGGACGTACAAAAACCATTCCTAATTTTTGGTGTGACATTGCCATAACAAGTCACAGGTCAAGTAATACTACTAGGCTACTTGAGTGATCCGCTGTAGGCTTTTTAGTGAATATAGTGAAAAGGTAGAGCGGTCACAAGTTCTTCGCAAATAGATTGCGAGGTATTCCATCATTTCCTTTCAAAACAATCACGCCATTTTACTTACTAGATGTAAATACAAATTTAAGAATTATATTATTAAAAATGTTACACAGGTTCAGGACGTTAATTGCTCTCAACACCAAAGAGGGATAGGAAAAATAGTCCTTTATAACATCAGTGTAAACGTTTCCTGATAATATGAACCACGGTTTCTTACTGAATAATTTACACAGATTTCTCGACGTGTTTCTCCCTCTCGTTTATAAACTTTCCATTACAAAATATTGGATGTTCTTCCTATAAACTCTAGAAGACAAACATAGAGTATTATTCAGGACAAAATATAATGAATTTCTCTCAACGTGTAGAAAACAGTCTTGTTATGAGACAAATTAAACTTAAATGAATGTTGGCGATGACAATTACGTGTGAATCAACGATATAAATTTTCCTCAAATACAAAGAAGGCTACTTGAATTTGAAAAGAAATAGATTCAAAGAGGAGAATAAAAAATACAGAAAAAATAGAATCCAAAATATGTACTTCCCGCAATATCGTAATCCACCCGTATAAAACTTCACATTTGGGTCATGAACCGCTACTAAGTTTCCAGTTAAATACAACGTTACAGTTCTGCAGTTTTAAAAACTAACGTGGCCATCTTATAAAATTTATGAAAACTATTCTACAATTATATCCATTAATAAATTTCGAGTGATCCATTAAAAAAGAAAGTAGTTTACCAATTTTTAAATCAGTAGTTCGACTTTCTGTGATCTATTCCTGTTCTGTTTAGTGCAATGGCGTGATGCCGAATTTGAGAAAAATACAAGTGATGAAGAATAAATTCTCCCGGAGAAATACTAAAGCATATTAACATACAGAGAATAATAACATACATAATTCACAGAGAATTGAAAATTAAACCCATTGATGATCATATTATTGCACTAGCGAAACTCTTCTCAATCTCCCATGGTCACCTTGTATCAATTCATTCGGCGTACTAGATAAAACTAAAATAATCTGTCATAAACATGCACAATATCCGACGGATATGATCCGCCCAAAATTAACCCTCAATCAAAAAAGAAATAAATTTATAAATATTATTTAAATTAAAATCGAATGAATAAAGAACAACCCTGAAAATAATTTATTATCGTACGCAATACAACGCGTTTATTGGAAACTAACTATAAATTACCGAATTGCGTAGTGACGAGGGAGATCATTTAGACATTTCCAATGATCCGGTGGTATTTAACAAGGGTCTTTCACGAATGAAATTACCCCCAAACAACTTTCGGAATGCGACAAAGATAAGCTATTGTGTTCGAGCTCGACAGCACTTTCTAGCACTAACGTATAGCACCTTGTGATTGGTCAGCAGAGTGGAGGTGGAAAGGAAAAACGATAATTTTTTTGAAGAACACCATCTTCATTGGTGGGTTCAACGCAATTGGTGCTAATTTCACGAGAGGAATAGACACATCTAATTTGAATGGTTACTTGCCTGATAAACTTCGGGCATCATATCAAAATATTATTGTTAAAAAATTTCTAAATACCCTTCAAAAGATAGTCATATTAAACATTTTTTTAAAAAATCTAATTGATTCTATTGCTTTGCTTAAAATACGTTGCTTAACAATATTTTGCATTGTTACGTGATACACTTTTATTACGTAAGAGTTTTTAAATCCACCAATCCCTCCAACAGCCGCTTAAATTAATATATGAAATATCACTCAGTTCAAATATTAAAATATACGTTTCACTTTTTAAATTTAAAGCCATACTTTTCTGCCGAAGAGAAATATCGACGTACTTTGTAAGAGAGAAAAGATATCGATGTAGGTTTTATTATCTTTCTTTGGCAGAGACACGAATTCCATTCCCGCAAAATCCTTGGGCTTTGTCCGGAAGCAGACACGGAACCTTGGTTCCCCTACGGGACTCCTACATCACCGGTGACGTATGCTCAATCACGAGCAAATGCTTAGCACTGTTCGATGTGGCGAAGCTACTTCGTCAAGCTGTAAATGCAACATCCTCTTTCTTCAACGTATGTTAGCATACTTCCAATTATGAATATTTAACATTAATTCTTCACTATGTGAGCAAACTAGAAATCGTTATTATTTATAACGAAAACTGTGATTTTCCGGAACACATAAGTAATTTTAATCTTCCCTCATGTTGTATTCCTTTATCATGTAATGTTGTTACACTTAGTGTACTTGAAATAATTAATTTGATGATAATAATTGACTTTAGTTACATATCATTTGAAATAATTCTTTTAAAACCCTATTACTGGCCTGAGCGTATTGGTAAGCATTGATACTATGTTGCACGGTATTTCGCACCTTGTTTTTTAAAAGTAAAAATAGCTTCCTACAGACACCCTATTTCTGGCCTGAGCGTATTGGTAAGCATTGATACTATGTTGCACGGAATATTAAAATGTCAAAATAATTTCATACAGATTTTCAGATTCTGCTCGTTTTTTACCACACCTGCTACGAAGTGGGAATATCCAGTGGAGGTATACTTCCATAAGCGTACTAGAAGATCCAAAAGGTCTCATTGTGCAAATACTGCTTAAGAATCACAACTGACCCCCCATGTCACGCGGATGTTTCTTTGCATGTAGGCCCCCCCCCCGCATGTTCCACCAAATGTTCCTAAACGTTCTGGCATGTTCGTCACGTGTTCCTGTTGCAAAAACAGATAAATTCAAAATTTGTTTCAAAAGCAAGAAGATAAGGTGCGTAGTGACTACAGCACGCCGGTGGCAGAAGCATGCCTACCCAATCAAATAGTTCGCGTCAAAACCAAGTAAATTATTATATAACCAGATACATCAGATGGAATTCTTGCAAAACCATAATCAAGATGATAAATAAAAATTGGTTTTTTCAAAGTAATACTTTAATATAAAGCAATACTGTAATCTTATATCGTCATAACGCAACCAGGGTAACGAAAATTCACTCTTAACGGCCAGCGTTCTGTTAAGTCTTTCAGCATTCCGCTTCCCTTAAGAACAAACGAAACAAATGAGTTGTGCTAAAGATGGCTTGCAAGTAATCTTTTTTTCAAGAAGTTATTTCTTATATATGTGAATTATTCTTATATAAAGCTGGTATTACGAATAATATTGACACACGGCCGATATCAGTACTAAAAGACTGGGCTGGTTTTTTGCTGTCGGTCTTATGAGGTGAATGAGTATAAGTATATCAAACATACTGATCAACTTTTGACATATGCATCTGTATTTACATTTCAATTTACTCTAATTCAATGACGAATACAGCAGTTTATTTGCTAAATAAATAGCCTAAAACTTGCTCTGAAAAGGACAAATCAATTTTGACGAAATATCATATTCAACCTTTCTTCAATAACTATAACAATGATGTACCTGATTTTGATGTTGATTGATTTAATGATAATTCGGGGCACGTCAATTCCGTGGGCGTTTAGTTCTGTTGGTATGTGGCGAATGTTCTATCCCGGAAGTTGGCGGTGTTCCTCATCCACTGGATGGTGCATTCCGGCATCGACCTACACGTCGGCTTGCGGGTAATTTCTTTCTCCAGGTATCTCCCCTAGCGGGCACAACCCCAGTCGGGCAAGCTCTAAGCGTCGACTGATCTCTCGAGATGTGTAGTGGTGTAGTGCATGTAAGTGTAAGTGTGTGTACGAAAAGAGTGAGGATAGGACAAGGAAGAGGAAAAATGATTGGGAGCTGTCTGTAGTCCGTTTTTTAGATTACTGATTCAGCATATGTCTGGCGTTGATCGGAGAAACCACGGAAAACTACCGATCAGAGTAGCCGGCCGCTAGAATTCTCCTGCCGACTGAGGCTGGACTCGACCTAGCTATGCAGCCAGTGTCAAAAATCCGCCACCGTCAGGGCTCGAACCACATGATCTCCTGGTCACAGCCGTTAAAGAGGCAAAGGCAATGCTGTCTCTTGTCTGAAGCCGGGCCGTGTGGAGCTCGGGCGTTGAAGTCGCCAGTGGGCACGGACCCGCCCCGTTCAGCAGGTGGGCGCGCGCTGGATCGCGTGGTTGGAGGTGCAGCTCAGCCGCGTGCCACGTGCATCTCCTGTGCAAAAGTCGTTGGCGCGTGTTGTGTAACTGGCCGCAATTACGCGCCGCGCCGAACGAAACCCCGTGACCTTCGCCCGCCCAGACACCACAGACGCCGCGCCGCGCCGCGCCGTTGCGTAGAGCAGAGAAAACCAGCTTCGTCCGGATGCGGGATTCTGGGGCGCCAGGCTCTAACGAGGCGGAGATCAGCGATGTCCACCGCTCAACGGAGCAGACTGCTGGGGATGGTTTAGCACCTTTAAGTCCAGGTACCGCTCAAGGTGATGAGCGAGTCGGTGTAGCGTCACCGACACATTTGGAGCATAAATCGTGATCGGAGATTCTGGCGTGTTCACACGTGCTAGTTAGATATGCAGATAGATCTGAAAGAGGTATTCAAATTTGTCACCAATTTTCCCGTCAGTTATTATTATTATTATTATTATTATTATTATTATTATTATTATTATTATTATTATTATTATTATTGGCCGTGAATTGGCCATCCTAGAATCACGCGCCACTTGTACCCACCGATGCCCAGTCATATTCTCTCGGGAGCAAGTGCACGTGACCTTTGGGTGAGGGGGATCAGCACTTCTATGCGGAATCCATTTTTACATCTCAGGGTTGCTAGTCGGGGTGGTATTGGATATGGAATGATGTTGATAATGAAGGAATTATTATTATTGTTATTATTATGGTTATTATTGTTATTATTATTATTATTATTATTATTATTATTATTATTATTATTATTATTATTACTATTATTATTATTATCATTATTATTATTGTGGTAAGTGAAGTGTCACTGTTTAAAGAATTGGATGCCCCAGCCGTGATTCGAAACAAAATTTCCTTGTACATGCTCAGTTACTCTAACAACTTGGAGCTACCGAGACGTCAATTCGTTGAAGTCTCGGTAGCAAAATGGTTAGATCAACTAGGCATACACAGGGAGATCCGGGAGCGTTTCCCAGTTGGGGCAGTCAATTCTCTGAACAGTAATTTAACAATTACTTAAAAGCTAAATTCTCTGAAAAGTCATTTATAACAATTACTTGAATGCTATGTACAGTAACTATGGAATTGCATCGCGTTGACAATTGCGAACCTCTTAACACATTCCCACGTAATTGTACAACTGAGACCAGGTCATTAATAATAATAATAGTAATAATAATAATAATAATAATAATAATATAATGTATTCATTTTAAAGTCAATGGTTACAGTATAAATTACTGACATTTTACTTCCGGATATCATATACAAGCAACATCATTATGATTGACTTTTATTTCTTTTCATTATGTTTTTCCTTTCTGTCAATTTCCACTTCATAATCCAAAAATGAGTTCTTCCTAATACACGCTTGGCATTGACAGACATAAATGCTCCTTGGTTACGAGATTAACTTAACAGAGGCCGAGATAACTTCTCCAAGAAACACAATGGACAAACATCAATGCCCAGCTTATTAAATCTGGCGAACCCACTATGCGCTAGACCAGGGCTATGCGCTAACCTTTTCTTTGCTTCTACTCTTGTAATTTTTCTCTAATACACAGAATACAATATTATCATAATATAAATATATAATACGAGAATATGAACTAGGTTTGGAAAAATGGTTACATTTATTTTTAATATTTTTTGTAACATTACTATTTTTAAACTTCTCTCCAATCGACGCTTTGATCGTCATCGACTCCCTTCAAATGACTTTGAAGGGAGTTACTTTAATTGTTACTTTAATGGTACAATTAATAAGAAATATAATATTGATTTTTTGATGTGCCTTTCACACGGTTGCCAGATGTCTTGTTGCCAGAGATCTACCCCGAAAGTATAACAATTTCCGTAAAAAAGGAGGAAACCAGGGAGTGAACGTACGAGTATTTAAGGAAATAAAAGGTTTTACGTAGGGGCGTGGGGCCCCTTTCAAATTTTCCAAGGGGGCCAAGACCTCCCCCCTTAAAAGGCCGACGATGGTTCCGCGGAAGGGAAAATCACTGTAAGAGGAAAAATGTTTTATCAGCAGTCAAATAAACAACACCTGTTAAATCCTGTGCTAAACTATACAGTCACGACCTTCGTAGTTCCTGCAATGAATCACAAACGAGATTCTCTCAACTGGCGTGTTCGTTCGCACTGATTATCCACCTGACAGGTTATGCTGAAAACAACTTGACATTCGAACCATGTGATTGCGTAACTGTGGGCGGGACCTCATAGACAGTAAGAATGTTGTAACAATATGTTTTGACGGGCGAGGTGGCCGAGTTTTTGGTTCACAAAAAATGCACGGATTCTCATTTCGTATATTCTTTTTGCAGCACCCGGAACAAAATAAGAACCAAAGAGCTACACGCGACGTAACATACTTCTCGCACGCATACCTAAGCAGCAGCGCCCATTCTTGAATACACTCCTTTTTACTTATCCTCACTTTCTTTCTTTCCAATTACCTATTCTCTGATAAAACTATCTGTTTCTTGTGGATATATTGATGATGCGTGTTTGATAAGTTGCAATGATGACATGAAAAATGTCAACGTGAAGAATTTATGTTGACCTCGATGACATCTTTCAGTTCATCCAACCATTTTCTTCTACAGTGAACTCTGTGATCCCTCGCGATAGCCTCTCCAAGCTAATGGCTTGGAATAGGAGGGTCGTAGATTCATATTTACATCCTATTTTGTCTTTATGTACTATGTTTTACAGGAGCATTACAAGTGAACTTACTCTTCGTAACCACAAACCACACACATCCATTATATAAAGACATCCCATACGGTAACAGAGTCAGCCCTAACGTGTGACACTCACTGTTAAAGCCCTTTCGGTTCACTAGTCGTGACTAATGAGATGTCAATTGACGCGTGACAGTCTCCTGGTTGGCAACTGATCATTCTTTTGAGAATTAGTTCGGAACATTCTCAGTAATTTCTCTAAAAACTTGTTTTTTGGCTATTCTAAGCAACTGACATGTTTTTGAGTGATTTACAGCACCTATAGAGGTTATCAAGAGTATATTAATTTTCTCTCGACAAGACAAATCGATTAGCACTATCCTTAGCCGATTCCCTCAGAACATTCGGGAAGAACTACAGCAAAACCAGAAAATTGATTTAGATATTAAGAACTTCTAAAATCAGTTCTCTCCATACGCACTTTGCACATTTATGGAATTGGCTCCTTATTGGATATTCATTCATGTGAGTCCGAATATGCAATGTTTTGGGTTTTTTCTTAACATAGTTGTAGAGATTTTTAAATATGTTTATTGAATTAAGCTATTAAGATATTTGGATTACTGCAGTATTAATTGAAATGTAATCATACTGTAAAAGAGAGAAGTATGATAGAGATACGCCAGAGGAAAATGGAGAGAAAAATGCTGAACATCAATCTAAGTGACAGAGCCAATAATGTTGGCATTTGAAGAAAGAAACTTAAAAGATGCACCAGAAGAAGCAAAAAGATTAAAATGAAAATGGGGAGGACATATCAGCCGACCTGGAAAGACGGACACACGTTGTCACTCAATGGTACCCAAGAGTAGAATGGAGATGTGCAGGAAGACAAAAAGGGTGACAAGACAATTTTGTTAGCGAAATAGGTCACTTATGGGGCCGAATAGCTAGAGACAAGGTAAAGTGGAAAGAAGTAACAAAAGAAATTCTAGAACGAACAAATTTGTAAGTACGTATGTAAATAGACGTGTAAATAATACAGTTTAAGACAAGTGAGTGTGAAACATGCTAATGTGCTTAACAAACTATTATTTAGCAGTGAAAAAGTGTTTCAGGGGAAAATCGGAGGTTTCGTTAAAAACTAGTGGACCATATATATATATATATAAAATTGTGAATAATTAATAGAAAAAATAATTTAATTTCGCCAGGCTTTAGCTAAGTTGGTAAGTTCGTTTTTGTGAGCTACCCCACCAGAGAGTGGAAGGCTTTTGTTCTAGATAGGGATGTTATAGCTTTAATAATAATACTAATAATAATAGTACCTAATACTACTACTACTAATAATAATAATTGCAAAAAAGTGGAAATTATGAACTCGTGTCCTGCACCAACCCTCTTGTCCGCGTATGGACGGAAAACAAATTCGATTATCTCGCAAGACGAGCGATTACCCATGAGTTATCTTTTTTTGTTTTTGTTCAACTACTGACAAGAAGGGGTCTGTGTCCTTTGATTGCTTAGGAACCCTAAGTCTAAAAGTCCGGCCCTGTCTTCTGCAAAGTTAATCTTCCATGAATTTTCATGTGGCTACTATTTTCCTTTTCTCTTTGAGGATTAAATTTTCTCAGGATATTGATAGTGAAATTACCTCAGGCGGGCTGTAAGAGACCATTTTCTCAGAAACCTTTATCCCGGTCTACGAGTCTAATGTCCTCCAGTTTCCTCCAGTTAGGTTACGTATCTTTCTCTCTTCAACAACGACCGTGCATATTCTACAAACTACGATTTTAATGTTTCTGGAGAACTTCAAAGACTTTAGGTGAAAACACTTACTCAGTTCCAATACTAGTAACATTACGGTATCGGAACATTTAATTTGTTATTGCAATGAATCCAGTTATGCCGTAAATAAAATATACGGCATGTTGACCTCATTCAAAATTTGCTGCAGACACATCTCAACTGAATCGTTTAATTTGTATGAATGATTAATACATATTAATGAACCTTTCATATTAATGAGAGCGTAATTTTCCTTGTAATCGGTTTTGCCATTTTCGACAACGTGAAAATACATCGCCCAGGAAATACTGCAGGTAGCTAATGTAAACCAATATTGCAAGAATGGAAAAATCTTTCTATTGACTTATCTATTGACAATTGTTAAAAAGGGGAACAGATAACAAGGAATCGATCGAGACTACATCAAAGGGCGTAACAAATAAAACTTGCAGTGAACATTAATATCGGTTGTGGATGTATAACAGATTATGTTGCAGGGAAAAGAAGTTTCTAGGTGGTCCTAAAATTATAAAATCAATTTCCAACAAAGATAAATTAACTGTGTGGATGGAAGTCATTATTTTATAGTATTCTACTCTTCAGCTCTTCGATATATCATTTCCTGAATTTCCTCTAATAAATTTTAATTTCAGGAGAATGCCAAAGTTGTGCAGCAAGGAAGCAGCACGTCCATATATTCCCATTCATAGAACTAAGCGCACGTCTAAATTCGCACCAGCTTTTAGCTCCAGTAAACCCTTGAAACACACAGTGTGAGCAAGATAGAAATGGCCAAATATAATAAAGTTGCTTCTGTCTCAGTATATTAAGTTTTTTATTACATTACCTCATTCTCAAGTGAATCAAAGTGCACTTTCCAGAGTGACATTTATTCAAATGTATTCAGATACGAATTTTCGCCTCGGTAGCCGCTGCTTCGGGGTTTGTAGTCAGTCGATACGCGGTCGACTCCGCGCGGACTGATTGGTCGCTTTGCGTCCGTTTCAAGGCTCCTCTGACAGCTGCGGCGCGGGGCGGCGGCGGGGAGGGAGCGGGGCCGGGAGCGGGAACGGGAGCGGAGACAGCGTGCGGCCTCGCCGCTCGTCATGCGGGCTCCATTCATTATTCATGGGCCATGAAGCGGGGCGGGGACGAAGCGGGGGCGGGGCTGGGGCGGGGCGGGAGCGGGGCGGGGGTGAGGCGAGGGTGAGGCGGGGAGGGGGGCGAGGAGCGGAGAAGAAACCGCTGACGCGCAGGTGCACAGCCGCGGACTTCTTCCTGAGTTGCGAGCTAGTCACAGAGAAGTCAGGTCCAAAGCAGGTATGCCTCAAGGTAACGGCATTAATGCAGTTTGTGATGAAAGGTACTCGCATTATTTGTGATAGATGTAGTTCAGTTGTAGAACTAAAAATTATTGAATGGAAGATACGATATTTGTCGATATTATACTTCATATAGGTATAGTTATAACTGACGAACGAAATGTGATTTCTATCTTTGCAGTAGGTACAACTCATGTACCTCATTCATAAGATATCCAAGTGGTACACGCAACATTTTCCATGTTTAATTAGAAATAAAATGAAACGAAATATGCTTCTCACATCCTAAACACTATTGGAAATCTGGGTGTTCATGGTCATCTCTCATCTAACAGTAACACATTAATTATTTTACGAGGTCTTAGTTCAAATGAAATATTCCAAATTTTCCAAGTGATCATGTCATCATTTATTTAATTAAAGTTCAATATTTTCCACAAATTAATTAAGAGCAATATTTCCTGGCTTTCGCCCCCTGATAGTCACAAAAGTTAAACGCAGAAACTAAATGAGTGAAGAAAATGTCGAGATAGAAGCCCCTGTTTGTCATAATTCAAAACAAATGTGCGTCGACATCCGGCGCTTTCGCCTGATTAGCATTCAATGGCCAGAGCAAACTCCATTCGGATGTCTTAATGAGCAATGGTTTGAATAAATAGAAGATAAATCGAAGTGATGAATGAAGGCCACCAGTAATTTTCTGTTATTCCATTAGAAGACGACAACTTTCTTAAAACATTAAAACAAGTTAATTCTCCTTCCGTTATCAGTGCCATTGATACCGACTGACACCGTATAACTTTCATGAATCCAAAATATAAAGCGATTTTCTGTGTTAAAGTGTAGCATAATCTTTTATGTTTCCCCAATTTCATTCTTCCCTACAAACAATATTATTTTTTTAAATAAAATAAAAGCAATACAAATCATCAACTACGAGAACAATTTATAGCCCTTTTCTATTTCAAAGAGATCGCCCTCCAAAAGATCCGGATGGACTATAGTCATTCCAATTAATTACATTAAGTCATTTGGGCTTGGATGTGGCCTATCATTTGTAAACAGAAACCGAAGAAATGCAATCCTTTGAAAGTGACTGAATTCACGTCCGAATCCTGTAGAAAGAATTAACCAAGATTATTACATTTCCTGGATGCCATTATCTGACAAGGACGAAAAATGTGATTCGTTGTCTCTGTTTTGCCTTCGTATATTCTGCAATCTAAGTGTCCTTCAGTTCGGAGCATCTTCGAAAGATGGCTATTCAACAAAGTACATGATTTGCCAGAAGTACCACTAAAATACTGAAGTGTCATTAAGTACATTTAGGAAACGCGCACTTATCATGAGTATCTCTCGCAATTTGTCATGCTTGTTAGCGGGATAAGATACTATCAGTTTATCCTTGAACCAGTTTTTCAATTCTGTTCAAAAGCTGATGAATAGTTTATATTAATAATCTTCGTGACTTAAACTTTTTCTCCATGTTGGAATGGTGGTCAATTTTCACTTTCCAACACCTGAGTAAGTTGTCACACACTTGAATAAGAACGCTTTATTAAGACTAGATTAGGAGTATCTGCAAACATTATTTTTTGACTTCAGTAAACAATTTTATAATTGTAAGCCATATAATCGATGCTTCAATCCTGCATGCTTGAAGGTGTCATTAGTGAATGGAGGGTCGGAATTCCGTATCTTCCTTACAGGAAATACCATCTATTGTGACTCAATACCATATTCCTACAATTTTAAATAATATAACAGAAGGCTGTTTTATAGATATAACTTATAACATGTAATTTTCACCCTATACATGTTGTGGGTAACACACACCGCATCATATCTCGGTCTTGCCCCTTGGGTAAACTCGGTTTCAGGAGATTTACTATGCATGTAGAATAATAGATAATACTGATTTGCTAATTCAATCTATAAAAAAAGTTTCGTAAACTTTCCTTTTCTTTCAAAAGGAAGGGAAAGAAAAGAGACATTAAAGTAATTCGTAATTTGACAAAAAATGTTTGAAAACATTTCAATTAACCACATTGAACTTCAGCTTATAAATATGTTTCCATAAAATTTAGTATATTAACAATTCTTTTCCTTACCTGACATTTATAAAATAGGTGAAGAGAAGGCTTATACGCAATGTCCACGGGAAAATGTCGAAACTTAGAAAATAAGCTCTTAAAACAATTTTCAGCATATTTTGTCTAATAAACCCCTTGGATATTAGACGAGTGGCAGAGAGGCAATAAGCACTGAAGAGTTGGTTTGAAAAAATACTTTCTATACAAAAATTTGCATTGCAGAAACATATAAACACTTCAGAAACATGTAAATTGTTTATTATTTACAAAAGTAATGAATATATTTGTTTACAAAGAAAAATTAGCACAGAAATAAAAAGGCAATGGAATTGTGTAAAGGGAACCCCCAGTTAAGATGGTAAAAAGTTCCCCTCAACCAAATGACATATGAGTGGTTACATTATAATTCTAACATTAAAATAATATTTTGAAAGGTTTCTTAGCCCCCGTCCCACCACCCACACCTATCCAGAGCAGAAAACGTGTTTTTTGGCAATTTAACACTATTTTATGTGACTGAAAAAATATGATAAATAAGAAGACAATTTATACTATCAGAAAAATAATTTTTCATCGTATTTCAAACCCAAATTCAAACAAAAAGAAAATGAAAAAATAAGAAAAAATAATTTTTATTGTGTCTTAGAAACATGGAACAGGTTTGAAAAAAATCTTAAAGGTTCCTCTTAAAACTCAAATGGTTGTGATTTTTTTTCAAATTTTTTTGACTACTGAGCTGTAGTAAGAAAAATAAAAAACATTTTTCTTTCAGTGTTAAATTTTCTTTCTGAAATTCTCTTTCTTATTCGTTTCTTTTGTAAACAATAAACAATTTACATGTTTCTGGTGTGTTATATGTTTCTACAATGCAATTTTTAGCGTAGGACCTTTTTTCTTTAAACAAACTTTTAAATGCTTATTGCCGCTCAGCCACTCGGAATATCGAAGGAGTTTATCAGAAAAAATCTGCTTTTAATTCTCTTAAGAGCATATTTTGGAAGTTTCGACGTTTCCTCCCTCGATACCCCGTATAAACAGCACAAATGCTGTAATCCATCGACAGTGGATGTGAAAAAGGAAATTGTTACCTGAGAAGTCAGCAAAAGCTGACCTTGTAAGAAATCGCCATGTTGAACCATGAACAGATTCGTTCAGAATACTTTTTAAGTCCATCCATCTAGTGTTGTCTTATTTGTTTTCATCATGTCAGTCTCTGCACGCAAAGCTGCGTCATAGGTATTACACACACACGCACATCCATAGAATTCATAACAGCAAGCCTTCGAGAGGTTGTGCAGCCACACATCCGTGTGATTTACGTACTGTTTTGGAAGACACTGATGAAGCATTGAGATTCTAAACGAGAGGTTCACAAATTTTTACTTGTACATATACACGGAGTAATATACATAGTATAGAGAAAGTTGTGTAATGCTGAAGGAAAAAACGGCGGATTTTCGGAACAAAAAATTCAATGCCGGGCCCTGATAACGAAAAAGTGGATAAATCCAGTTGCTAAATTAAGAAAAAATCCTCTAACGCGTGATGTAGCCAAAATACCCGTTCTGTAGGTCCTTGATGCCGAAAAGTCAATTGACGCCAAACGTCCGTCCGTCCGTCGCTCCCTCTGTCCGTCCGTCTGTATACTACTAGCGCCAAACGCCTACTTACGTAGAATTTTTTTCCAAATTGAATCCTTTCCATACAGCTCTAGTTGAAGATTTGAAATTTTGAAAACCATTCTTTTAAATTTGGGAGTACTTTACATGAACCCCGGGACATTTTCAAAAATTTTTTTCTGAATTTCTTAAGAATAGAGAAAAATACTCTTATAAAGGTGGTATACGAGTAGGTACGTTTTTCACTGTTAACTCTGGATTTCCGAAAATTGAAAAAGTTTGAATTTTTCAATCGTCATTCTACAACTAAAAAATTGAATATAGAGATTTTCCTTCAAGTAAAATTTCTTCTCCCTATTTAGGTCTTTCATTATGGTCATGTACATTGTTTTGAAACTTTTAGAAGTTTTCGCAGAATATTGTGTGCAATATGTGCAATTTAAAAATTGCAAAACAAGATTTTCGCAAAAAGGCTCCAATTTTTTTCTTTAATTTCTTTGGTGGAGATATTGCTCTATGAGATGACATAAATGTCATGTCTGCTCATGTCATGTTTGCTGGATCCTTTTGATTTTTCAAAAATTACAAAACTGTATTTTTTACTGGTTTCTCCATCGTTTATATATACATTAGTTGTAATTTGTTGACATTATTACATTTACGAGGTCATGCGCTTTAAATAACGTCGTATAAAGTTTCTCTAAAACTCAACAGTTTTCTGTTAAAATGAGCTCAAAATTCAGCTTTTTCAGAAACGCTCAAACGCCATTTTCTCAAAAATAGCTCCATTTTTTTATTTAAACTTTTCCAATGGATAGAGGTAATTGCACTGTTTAACATTACATAAAATTCATTTTGCTATATTCTTTTTTAATTACACAAATGTAATTTTTTGAAATTTCTCTCACGCTGTTTAGATGCACATCTCCAGCGATTTGTAAACGCTATTTCATTTGTGAGTGGAAGTACTTCAAATGGCTGATAATGAAGTTTTTCGAAAACTCAAAAATTTTCTTCGAAAAAGAGCTTCAAATTTCTCATTGCAGGAACGATTAAACAACATTTCCTTAAAAACGGTTCCAATTTTTTCAATGAAAATTGCCATTTAGGACGAAGTTTTACTCTTCTTTGACATTCCTTTTTTATTTTCTTTTTAATTTGTTGCGTCTACTTTGACGCAACGCGTTTCCAAGCCCCTTGGGGGGCGTTGAGCGCTTTGCGTTTCTCGGAGTAATCCTCCATTACTAACAGCGCTTTTTCTGGAGTAATCCTCCGTTAATATTATGTGTATCGCGTCTCGCCGCAGTCAGTTGTCAAGAGGACCGCCAGGTAGCATCTCCGCGTACGCGCCTCCCACCGGCGCTCCTGCGTCACTACCCAGCGGCCAGAATTAGAAGGAATAAGGATAGGGGTAGGGTTTAGGACACTTCACAGGGGTTGGACTAGCCCTTGTGAAGCAGCCAAACTCGTTTTGTTGGAACAAATTTCACATGAGATTCGACGGGAATCGAACCCGGATCTGAGAGGTGAAAGGATCTTTTTTGATTTTTCTTAAATTAATATTTCGGTTCTACTAATACGAAATCGAAAAGTTGAGAAAATGCCAAAAAATAAACTTTGCGTGGCGATAAATGACTGCTGGCAAGAGTATGTGGCAAGTCCGAATAGCTAGCCCAGACCAAAGAAAATAGAAAACTAATTGGAGAAAGTCTGTGTCATTATATAGCACCACTAGTTCAATCTAATGCTCTACTCCCTCGCGATTTTTTAAGGCATCATTATAACACTGACGGTAACTTTCCTCGCAGGTACGTATCGTTTCGTTTATAATAGTGTAGTATATTAAATCGTTCGTGTCCAAATAATGTGAAAAATATCAAAAGTCATCGACTCTAAATTAAGTGAAGATACATGAACATAAAAGAGTAGATCTTCGTACTAGTACACATTCCAAAAAGATAGTTCACAAGACATCTGGTATACATCGTAAATATTTTGCCCTTGGTCCCGAAATAAACTGCTCCATCGAGTTGAAATCCCTTCTCTTGCAACATGTCAATTATTACTTGTATTAGTTACCTTCCTTGTGCAATTATTACTCAATTATTACTTACCTTCCTTGTGCACCGACGGTATGCACATTTATTGTAAGCTCACTTACCTGGTCTTCTTGAAGGAGATAGCGAAGGTTGTTGAACGCAGTCAGTTCGTACTCGAGAGCATTTGGTCTGGGATGCGGGAAGGGTCAGTTGCTGCCCTTCCCTGCGAGTATGAAAATTATATAAATGCGCTGCAACTCACAATAAATAGATTCTTCTTCGATTTGAAAACACACTGTTAGTTCTCTTCCTGCGCTCTCCCCCGCCTTTTTGTAGAAGTCTCCTCTACTTCGGTAATTGGCAGGAAGACTTTTGCTGTATTGATTTAGCACATTTTTCATTCGACAAAATTAAATACAAGGATTAATATATAGCAGAGAAAGGGCAACACACAATGGCAAATACATACAATAAGTACACACAAGTAAATACGAATTCACTGAAAAGGAAACACATACACCATAAAGGGAAGCTTCGCGTTTTCCCTCGCCTCGCGTTCTTCAAGAAAGCTCAGGCCTGCTCAAGGGGAGCACTTGCCGTGCTCTGGCCGACCGCTTATCTGGAGGCAACCGTTGCTACAGCGTATTCCTCGCTGCTTAGCGAGTCACTCCGATGGGAGGGCAGACGCTCGAGCTAGTCAGCTTTGGCCTACTGAAAGGCGAGCCTTTGCGGGCAGTCTGGCCCCGTTTCTCGTAGCCCTGCCCAAGTCTTGCCCAAGCAGCCGGCCCAAGCAGCCCGGCCAAGAGCCCGGCCCAAGCACCCCGGCCCAAGCAGCCCGGCCCAAGCAGCCCGGCCCAAGCAGCCCGGCCTAACAGCTGGCCCAAGCAGTCCTGCCCAAGCAACCCTACCCAAGCCCATTCGTTACGAGCATTCCTTAGCGCAGATTTACTAAGTCGGTCTTCTTCACTTTGGACCTTCTCTAAAGAAACTGCCTCGTAAATTCGCGCACACTGAAGGGAAAACTATTAAATAGTTAAATAGACTCTCCTTTTTCCGGCTGGAGAATTTTGTCATCTTCATCACTTCAACACCTTCAACATTTTAATTTTAACAGACGAACTTCACGACAATGACTCTTCGGCGCAGTAGACAAAGCTCTAGCACCTTTAATTCAGCGCGCCATCAAAAACGAATATCTTAAAATTAAACAAATTACTAACAAAAGTTGATTCTAAAAACAATTATGAGTAGGAGCAATTCTACGTACGACAATCAGAATATTTACTAAGCTATTAAATCACTCCATAAAATTATACCTTATTATCAAATCACATAATGTAAAAGGAATATAGAAAATCATTAACATAACCACACTTCAATTGTTAATGAAACGTAGATTTTTAAAGTAATGTGAATAAATTAAAGAAAAAGTATATCTCTCCAAAAGAATAAATGAAGTCCTTCCTGCCTTTATTTTTTTGACTTGCTCCCTTGTAAGGACCCATTCATATTGAAAAGTAACTAATGATAGCGGATATTCTTTTCATACTCCTATCTCCTGTTTAGATACTAGATTGAATTATTGCAAGTAAAACTTCTAGAGTTAATTTGCTCTTCTGAATTGCATGTAGCTAAATGTAAGCCTTCAGATACTCGATTGATGAATTGGATGTCTCAAGGAGTACACTTGCGATTGACAATACCTTTGATAATTCATGGAAGATAATGCGCAAGAGAGCTCAAGCTTTGTTTGCAGAAACTTCAGTGTTATCCATCTGCTTAAAAAAGCTGTCAATATGTTCATCTTCCGCTAGATTTACGATTCTATGAAATGTATAATCACAGATAAGAGTAGTATTTTGTACATGATTTTGTGACGTATGAACTGAAGAAGATTGGCAGTATCTGTTCTGAATTTCTTTCTACTCTACGAGAGCTTTGGGGGATTTGCAAACTGGAAAGCAGAAAGAGAACATACGTGACAATACTGAGAGAAAATTCATTATTTACTAGTTAGGAAAGAAACCATGCTATTTCCGGAAAGAAAAGTAAATATTACATGTATTGAATGAGCACACCAACCTGTTGGCCATTATTAGCCTTTATAAAATGGAAAAACATTGCATTAGATTGCTAAGTTTTGTTCTAAAAGAATACATCCTTTAGGGTACGAATTCAAAAGAGAAACACCACATACTCAACAAGTATTTGTGAGCGGTATCTGATGGAAGGGTTGAAATGAGGAAGCGGCTGTCCAGACTGGAAAACAATTGAATCCTGTCCCTCAAACGTTACCCAGACACAGTCATCAAACATGCATCCGCCTCTTATTCGCTGGAATTCCTGCGACCGCAAATCAAGGAAAAGGAGTTTCCTCACCACAGATTGCACTTTTGAACAAAACGGGATTTGTGAGTAATGGATTCTTACTTATGAGCTCCGTATTTTAAATCTGACAATATTTCATAAACTCATTTCAATACACAACTTATTTTCTAGAAAAATTGTAAGATAAGATGTGTTTATAGAAATACTTTTCTGGGGTGTTTATTAAAATGAGAGATTATTAATACCATCTTTGAAGTTTTTTTGTGAAGTGTGCACACTTTAGAAAATTTCCGCGTTCCAAGCTTAGTCGTGACAGCGTGATGGAAAACATGGCACTGCCTCGCCTTGTTACATCACAAAATATAAATATGTAGACTGCATGATTTCTTAGCCGTAAATATCTTATCTTGATCGGGGGATAATGGTCTAGTAGGTGGGGAAATCCCCGGTCGTAGAGTTGGGAAGAGTTGACTGAGGTGAAAGATCTACAACGTGCAAGGGCATTTTCTGGCATCGTCCCGAAATATTTGATTGAGGAAATCACCCGCATGTCTGGTTACAACAGCTAACAATTTAAGATTTCTTCCAGAGACTTCATTTGTCCAATTACAGTCGTCAACTCCTTTTGTGAAGAACTTCACTTCTTCAGAACCTCAATGCCAGATGCAATCGCAGAGAAAAATGCATATTATGAGTAAAATAGAACTGGAATTGTGAATTCCATAAAAGGCTTTCGTTTATAGCAAATATCAAAAGACTAACAGTAATCGAGGAATCATCTGGCTAGAATCAACAAATCCGAGACAAAAAGGATTTACTCTCCCGATAGCAACTCAAAACTGAGCAAACCCTCTTGGCCTACTAAGCCGGTTGAAGCGGTTCGAAATGCAGAAGTCTGATTGTGACACTGGCGTTGGGGAATGCCATTGTTCCAAACTCGCTCCTGAGTAGACTGGTTAGACCGCGACAGAGGCTGCCGCAGCGATAAGATAAGGGTCGTTCACCACCACGTGGAAACAAGTTTAAATTACTCTGATTCATGGGTTGTTTTGTCGTCGGCGAAGCGATGCCGTATCTCGAAGGCGAGCGGCAGCACGCGTGGCGTGACTTTCGGCCCAAGTGGAGCGACTCGTCTCCAAGGACGCCCCCTGGCGGAATTCAGGGATTCTGTGACGAGGCGCTGATTCTCATCATCGATGTTGCACATGTAACGTGGCGGGTTACCTTCTCAGTAAAATGTATCAATCGTCAAATTCTCATATTTAAGGGCGTTATCATCATCCTGTCGATTGATTCTTCTTTGTGAAATAATGGTCTTTCTCGATAACAAAAAATAAAAATTTAATTTCAAGACTTCTAACAGTTCGCAAGTTGCAATTTCTTAACCGATTATTACTATTAATTTATCCAACATAACATGCATACATTATCATAAACTTACATTCTCGTGGATCTGTGAATCTTTCGAACTTGTCTCCTCGACCACGCAAAACATTCTGCTTGTTTATTTGAGGCCTTCCATCGTAATATCCCCGTGGCTAGGAAAAGCCAACTGTCAACGGTAATCCGTTATG
Organism: Teleogryllus oceanicus; assembly: GCA_964035755.1. Lineage (NCBI taxonomy): Eukaryota > Metazoa > Arthropoda > Insecta > Orthoptera > Gryllidae > Teleogryllus > Teleogryllus oceanicus. The sequence goes on from CAXIVR010000006.1 coordinate 121,989,679, forward strand.
TTAACCACAATAGTTAACGCCATTTCCTTAAAAAAGGCTCCATGTTTTTCAATGAAAATTGCAATTTAGGTCGAGGTTTGCCTCTTCTTTAATTTTCTTAAAGAAATATTTCGGTTCACCAATTAGTAAACCGAAAATTGATAAAATCTCAAAAAATGTATTTGAGCGGCGATACATGGTAGCCAGCAAGAGGATGGGGCAAAACTGTAAAGCCTGTCCACACCAAGGATATTATAAAACTTTCCTAAAAGAAAACCTGTGTCATTCTACAGCACCACTGGTTATAACTCAAAAGGCTTGCAATAATATGTGCAATAATCTCTAGAGAGCTGATGGGTATGGAACGTTACTAATTGCAAATAGCCGACGCTCCGTACCATATTGCCATTTCTATGCAAGAAATCTACTCCTGCTTCTACAATTGAATGAAAGATTTTCATTCAATAGTTACGAGCGACACGGTATTACTTGGAATCAAATCTGGCTAATATGAATCTATTTTTCAAATGTTTGTGTACTTCGGCTAACCCGGGTGGTGGAGACAAGTAGCGAATAAAGCCTCACACTGATCAGACGCTGCAGGTTTGAATCCGCATTTACAACGCTGCAGGTACTATAATGCAATATATGGATGATATAACAAGTCAGAATGTTAATACGAAATTAATGCGCGGGAGCCAGTGACACTGACGTCAGTTGAAAACAGTTACGTCCCCGATAAAGAGATGCAGTGTTGCCTCTACCATAAATGGCAAAAGAATGATAATTTTTAGCACAATGATCTCAACAAACATAGCCACGCCACAATTGTGTATTGTCATGGAGATTTGTGAAAACATTCAGTAGACAACTAACAAACAATGCAGACAGTACCGATAGCAACTCCATTTATTTCTCCCTCAGAAACCTCCAAGAACATCACCCAAATTAAAACAAACAAAATCAGCCGTTTACGACAATATCTCCAATAAAGCACTGAAAGAATTAAGCAAACATTCTGTAGCCGCACTAACTGAACTATTTAATGCAGCTTTAAGACTACAATATTTCTCACAAAGTTGGAAAAATCTCATAATTTTACCCTTCTGTAAACCAGGAAAAGATCCAAGAAACCCATCAAATTACAGACAATTAGTTTTCTCCCATTCATCGCTAAACCTTTTGAAAAATTATTACTAAGTAGACTAATTATACAATTTTTACAATAGCAAAACACTACCTGACTTCCAGTTTTATTTCCGATCCAAATACTCAACCAACCACCAACTACTGCGCCTAACTGAGTCTACAGCCACAGCATTTCACCAACGAAAACACACACTAGCAATTTTCTTGGACATAGAAAAGGTCTTTGACACAGTTTAGCATACTGGTCTCCTATACAAGTTACAGTAACTGAGAACTCCACAATATCTATTTAACATCATTCATAGCTTTCTGACCGTCAGACATTTTAAAGTTAACATAAACAAAACACTTTCAATACAACATACAATAGACGCATGGGTCCCACAAGGCCCCTGTCTCTCTCCTCTCCTCTTCAATATCTATTTATCAGATATTCCTCAACCAGACACCTCAGAAATAGCTTTATTTTCTGATGACACGACACTATTCACATCACACGACGGTATCTTACGCGCACTAGACCAATTACAAAATGACTTAAATTTTCGAAATGGACTGAAAAATGGAGAATTCAAATTAACACGTCAAAGTTATAAGCAACGATTTTCACCCTTCATAAGCCAAAATTACCTCCTCCTTTACTCATTCAAAACTCATCCATACCATGGCTACCAAACCAAACACCAGTTAAGTACCTAGGACTAACAATGGACACAAAATTAACCTGGAAAGCACATAACACAGTAAACAAAACATACTCAAAAATTATAAAACTCTATCTCATATTAAATCATAAATCTTCACTTAGCATTGAATGCGGTAGAATAATCTATAAATCAGTAATCAGACCCTCACTAACCTACGCGAGCCCCGTTTGGATACAAGCAACCACATTTAACAAACTTCAAATTATGCAAAATAAATGCCTCAGAAAAATTACTATAGCTCAATGGTTTATAAGAAATAAACAACTGCATAGAGAATTAAAAAATATAATGAATTCAGGAATATATTATGAACATTTCAAAAAACCTTTATGATATACTACCAGAATCCCCAGGTACAGCAACTTACCATCTAGGTAAGAATTACAGACAACCTCATAAAATCTACTCACGCTATCCTAAGGACATTTGCAAGCCTTCTTAAATATCAAAAACTATAATCTCTCTCTCTCTCTCTCTCTCTCTCTCTCTCTCTCTCTCTCTCTCTCTCTCTCTCTCTCTCACACACACACACACACACACACACAACATAACTTGCCAAGCTTTTTTTATTTTTATTGTATTGCCATTTAGACCTGAGGATGGTTCATCCTACAATTACTGAAGTCTCATATAAACGCCCTTGAAAAGCAGAAATGCCGAACTAGAAGTAATAAAATTAAAAAAAAAACTACTAACAAGATATTTGAATTACTTTGTTACACATTCGACTGTATTGGTCTATTTTTACATAATTTTTTAATCACGCGCTCGATTTTGAAAACGGTGTAAATATTTTTTGTTATATTTTTTATCATTCCTACAATTTATAACACATTGAGCTTAAATATACTCTCCAGAGAAATTTATTGACCTATTGTTTTTTATTATATCAGTATTTCCAAACAAATCATGCCCATAATCGAGTTTATTTTACTGCCAACCATTTGCATTTTACACAGTACCCTGTTGAATAATATAAAAACATTTATGAGTATACAAGAGTATTTGGTTTCTTATATTCTACACATTTCTTATTTCCTTGATATTTGAAGTCTCGGAATTAATTTTGAGTGAGTTATTTTGATGTTATTTCCACAAAAAAGAAGACAGCAATTTATTTCATTATCATACACAGTTTACTTTCTATAAATATGTGGCTTCTTTTTATCGGTCGAGTGCGCCCAGTCAACTTTCTGACCTTCCTGAGTCCAGATAAGAAACGCTTTATTTACGGAGGGACTAACTTCTCTTCTTTTCATACTCACACCTTACCGGGAAAAACCGGGAAAACTTTCACATAACAATCTCTCCTTTGGTCAGGCAGCATATTTTAGGATATAGTAGGCAGACTGAAATCACAATGAATTCAAGATGTATTGAGGAATAAATGAAATTACAAACACATAACATGTGTACTACAGAACAATTGGATTACGAATATGAAACTTCAAACTCATTCACGTGATGAAAGAGCTGTGCTTTATAAAAGGAAATATGTCAGTTAGCCTCAATACTCTTCTCGCAAAATCCAATGCCCAGATTTGATTTTATAGACTTTTCGTTCTTGAAGTAAATTTTCGACTTGAGTTATTAGAGCATGAGACTTTTGTCCTTTCTATTTGTGTTTCATATGGATAATTTATCTATTGATTTAATTATTTGAATAAGTATCTAGAATAACTGTACAGAAATTTTCAAACACAAGACAATATAAAAGTTTTTTTACAGCAATCATTTTCGATTAATGAAGCTGAGGAAGCTTGAGATTTCTATATTAAATTCTGTTTCATTAAAACTACGTAACAAACAACAAGTTTACATTTCTGGGTCAGCGTTTCCGCCACAGCAACTACGGTTAACGCGTAGCCAATACAAAGCTTTAAACCGATCTACTTCCAGGAAGGTAACAATGGAAAGCGTCAGAGAATAAACACCAAAAAGAGGAAAGTGAATCCTGCACAAGAGGAAATACTGCGTTTAAAGCAGATTTTGCGCAGCACTCAAACTACGTCTCAGGCAAATGCTTTTGGTGGCCGGAAACGTTATATAACGCTATGAGAACGTGATTTTTATCGTATTCTCAACCGCAACGTGGGACCCACTTTATATCCATTACTGAAAAAGGAAGACTCTGCTAAGGCGCATCTGAGCTCTATAATTTTTTCAGTTTTCATAAAAATTATTTCCCATTTAGAAACCCATGTAACCTTTCCATATGTACGGGGTCTTTCCGTTATTTTTCCACTTTACGCCTAAATACAGGATTAATGAAAATTAGTGAAATCATAAAAATTTTGAATAAACAACGGTGTTCAATTTTCCATTTTCTGTAAACAATAACAAACGATTTTGATACATTCAAGTTTCTTTAAAGTTAATTAATCAACATTCAATCCAACTTATATATGCACTAATATTTGACTTCAACATTAGGCATTATTCAAACCTTTTATTTTCTTCCTTGACACACTACAACGTGGATAGAGGAATAAAGTTTTGTCTTCGTACGCAGATTGTCGTATTTCAACACCAAAAATATCTCTCCTCCATCTTCTCACTGCACCCGTTTCTCGAAGTCCTCTGGACTGGCTCTCATTAGACAAAAATGTAGGGAAGTAGTCTAGTCTCATTAACGTCAATGGCAACACCTTAGTGGACCATCAGTGGCAACACTGATGGGGCGGAGATGATGGCAAGAGGTGTATGCGATGTTACGCGTAGAAAGTAAATGTGAGCTTCATTCTTATGTATTTTGCTAAAGAAGTACTGAATGTCAACTTTGTAATATTATTTATTGTAACAGTTTTTAATTTCGTTTTCCGTTTAAGGTAAAGAAATTATCCATTAAAATGAAATAATACTTTAAAATTGACAGTAAAATTTTAAAAAAATCTGTCAAAAAATCTTAATTTTGTAATCCTGTTTACTTAAGAGTGATATAACAGCGTGAATTATCTACATTCAGGTTAGAAGGTTTAACAGACCAATATTCTTGTCCATTAAAAGCACTGTCCGTCCAAAAGCGAGCATTGTTAAATTATAGAGACTTGTTAATTTATTTCACATTATTGCTAAATACAATAAATAACTGAATGGTTTAATAACACAATACAAAACGAAAAAAGGCAAGAATTTGCTAATCAAACATAGTCCTGTCAGCAAAGATGTTTACGTAAGGAAGAATGTAGTAAGAAAATAAACTTGAAATAGTAGTAAGTAGTGAAGAATATAAACATAATACAATTCTCCGTTATCTGAGAGTAAAAATCTGGCAAACATATTTTCGACTGAAGTCACTATTCACCGCCTCACGCCGCGACAGCTTGCGGATGTACACCCCTTTCTGTACTTTAAGGGAAAATGAGTACAGTCAAGTGAAGTTGCCCGTGCCCGTAGGAGCGCTGGGCTCCCATGTGCCTGCTTTAGACCCACATACTTGTAGGATCCGCCGGCATGTGCGGTTATGACGAGGTAAGTTAGGATGAGACGTTCTCTCCTTCGGCACCCACTCGGGATTGAGAGAGAAAAATGATGAAAAAGATGATGACGGGAAAAGAAAAATCACAGGCGGTCTTTGGCCCATTGTGTTGGGTGCTGCTCCGGTATTAGCCTCGAAGGGACGAGCGTAACCATCGATCGTAGCCGTCAGCCACGCATTGAATTTCCGTCAGGCTCCATAAACTTACTGATGTTGTACACATCAAGTACATTTCTATCATATTGCCGACTCTGAACTGGCGACCTGCCGATGATTGGTACGCTCGAGCCATAAAACGTGTTTAGTTTATCACCATCGGTGTTAGGGACATTTTGCACGGCATGGCGAAGAGGAAATAGTGCGTCGATTGCTGTTTCGCCTTACGAAAAATCCTTAATACGCCATAGCGCAGAGGAATCGACGGTATCCTCGATCTTCCACGCAGACGCAGAGCCACAAAAGTAGGGAGTTTTTTTCACGGCGAAGCGTTACACCAATCGACAGCACTATCGTTCTTCTGCGCTTGCGCAGTGTGTTTCAATCACATATGGGTATTTGCGCATGCGCAGAAGATCGACATTGCATTCGATTGTTGCACGCTTCGCCATGCAAAAACTTCGATGCCGAACTAATGATGCGAAACTCGAACTGCGCATGCGCACTGCTCATGGTAAAAACGTTAGTGTTGTCAACTGCTGTAATGATTCGCCGTAGAAAAACTCCTTTTTGTTAAATTACGATTATACTGACGTTCGATTGATTGATTAGTAATTCAGGGCGCGATAACGGCTTAGGTCATTAGTGCTATAAGTGTAGTATATGTTTTTTCCTCGGAAGATTGCAATGATCTTCCCTCACTGGTTGGTGAGATCCGGCGCCGACTTTCACGAGTACCCTAGGACGTCCCGGTCATAAGCATGCAAATGTATCTCCCACCAGCGAGGCACCGCCCCAGCCTGGACAAGTTCTAAGTCCTCGAGCGGTCTTCCGTCGGCTAGCGGGGTTTTCGCCTACCGGGTATAACCCATCAGCGGAGTATCGCCCCAGCCAGGACAAGCTTGAGCTCCCGACTGGCCTTCCGGCACGTGTGGCAGCGTAGTATATTAAAGTGTATGATTTGTGGAAATAATGGTAAGGATAATGCAAGGACGAGGAAGAAAAGATCGCACGCGGTCCGTCCCCCGTTTGTTAAGGTACTGCTCCGGCATTCGCCTCTATTGAGCCGAGAAATCACAGAAAACTACCGTTCAGAAAAGCCGGCCGCTGTATGCTCTTCCAGACAGCCTCTGTACTCGACCTAGCTAAGTATCTAGCGTCAAAAATCCTGACACCAGGGAATAGCACCCATGGTCATAAGCATGCAAAGGTATGTCCCACCACCGGGCACCCTCCCCAACCGAGACAAGTTCTAAGTCCCCGACCGGTCTCCCGGCATGTGTGGTGTATGTTAGAGTAAGTGTGTGTGTGTGTAAGGGGTGATGATATGACAAGGAAGAGGAAGTAAAGATCGCGCGCGGTGCGCGCCCGTTTGTTAGGGCATTCGCCTGATGTTGATTGGAAACCACGGAAAACTAACGATCAGAGCAGCCGACCGCTAGAATTCTCCTCCAGACAGCGACTTTATTCGACCTAGCTGAAAAGCTAGTGTCGAAAATCCTGCCGCCATCGGGACTCGAACCTAGGACCTCCCGGTCAGCACTGAAGTGACACGTTGATACAATGAGCCACCGCCCCGGTTGGCGTTTGTTTTGGAAGGCCAACCCGGCGACGCTGACGGCGGCGGCGAAGCGCGGAGACGCCGCGTCGGTTCCCCCGGCGGGGGCGGAGCGGGCGGTTGCGCCACGGGCCGCTGATGAGCGCAAATTGAGGCTGCTGCCGCCGCCATCACGCGTGGCAGGGCGACGCAGGAAGTCGCCCTCGAGGAAGGCCCCCCCCCGCGCCCTCCGCCACCGGACGGAAAGCTCTGCACGGCTGAGTGCCTGCGCACAGAGAGCGGCGCAACGTGAATATCCTCTCTCCGGGCAGCCCCGCCAGGCGGCGCACAGGGCTTCGTTGCATGTGCTTGGCGAGGATCAGTGAAAATTGTAAGAGCCGTATGGGGGAGAAGTACAATCTGCGCACGTTTTCGTAAGCTTTGGAATCCGTTCCCCACCTTTTAACCTTAAAGAGTTGAGTTATGAATATAACTACCAACTAAGCAAGGTTATTTACATTTGAAAATAGTTATAAAAAATTTCGTCCCCGAGTTACAGAAACTTGTTTGCATTGGTAAACAAAATTTAATTGTTAGTATTTATAAATTACTAGTAACAGAAATTGAATTGTTAGTATTTGTAAGAAAATACTAACAACTCATACTCCCGGCTCTACTCTTAGCACAACTAGCGAAAAGAGAGCTCAACTAAACATGCACGTAGTGAAGCTACATTTTTGCTTGAGGCTTGACAATAAATGGTAACAACGACTCCATTGCACTGAGTTTAGGCCGCATTAATATTGGTTTAGAGTAGATTGGTGGTTCCCAAAGTATACAGTTCAAATTTTCCCAGACAACTGGATATAAAATGGTGGAATCGGTGACTCAAAGGAATGGTCTAGTCTCTGAATCTAGGGACTCTTGTGAGGCATTCGCACAGGTGTTACACAAGCTGTGGTGGGTGCTCTGATCCAGGCCTGCACTATCGGCTATATTCAAGATACGGTGGCCCTGAAAGTGTCCCCTACCTTCTCTCCCCATTCCCTTTAACGTTTATGAGCGGCCTGCCTAGCAGAAAAAAGGCAGAGACTTTGTTGACAAAAATATTAATCCTCTTGTGAAAATTTTCGGGTAAGTTGTAATACGAAATCCAGACAAATATTCCTTGCCGTAAGGCCACGTAGTACGAACTCTACGAACGTTAGTCTTCCCAGAATATGCTTCAAGTTATATGCGTTGCGCTGATAACGCCTCGTGTGCCCGCTGCTGCTTTGCGGTGTAGCCCAAGGGTCACTGTTTAGGACAGGCCTGCTTTCCTTCTAACCTTCTATGAACTAAGCTTCATGTATTGCGCACATGGCCCTTGGACGACCCGTGTGTCCGCTGCCGTGGGTAGGTCTCCTCTAAACAAGTAGCGATGAGTGGAAAGATTGATCAGTGGTGCAGTTATGGTACAAACTTCAAACTGACATAGAACTCCAAAGCTGGTAATATAGATTGATCGCCAATATGAATAAAATAATGGCAGGAGGTTCTATTGCGACAAAATTGAGTTGATGTTTTTAGTATGGTTGCAGGTTTTGAGGAGAAAATGCCGGGAATCGTCTCTTCGTGGAGAGCTTGAAGGCCCCTGCTGAAAAATCATTCATTTCTTCTTTCCAGGGCTACAAATAATCCACATTAGATGCCTCATTTATCACACTTTTAAACGTTTAAATAAAATAAATCGGACAGGAAAACATTATTGTGAGAATTCCATGTACTTATTCAGACTGTTCCGTAAGTAGAGATGATCTTTCGCTCATCAGTTCTTCTATAACAAGTTTCCTAAGTTTCGATGATCTCCTTGTAAAAATGTTGCCAATTCACACTCTACCGGTACAACCATCACGTTTATTCCTTCCCTTGGTTCTCAAATCCATTCATAGATTGTTTTAAATGAGTATATTGAAATGAATATATAACTAGTTATTATTTCTCTAACTGCATATTTATTCTTTGAGAGCAAATTCGTTCAAAGATTCCCACGCATTCATGCTCAGTGGCGGGGTGTGCTTTATCTTGACTGTAAATCGAACTCATTGATTTTTCGTGTACGACCATTTTCTAAGCTTTGTTAGCGTCCTGAGTCCTGTCTTGGCAGAAGCACTACAAACCAACGAGGTCTGCAGTTTACCTGCAAACGTCCGTCCTGACATGGCGAGAATAAGTGTGTTTATGTAGATTAATGTTGTTATTGTTGCTATCGTTGATGAAAATTATGACGTAATGAAGAAAAATAAACTTATTTAAGACCTTAGAAAGCAGAGATTTTTAAGGCCTTGGAAAAGAAACGAGAGAATCTCCACTAACCACAGCAATCCTTCTCCAGCGAATTATTCGTAAATGTTGATATTTCGAATTTGGTAAATGTGTAGTACATCTTTGTATTATTTATGAAGGGCTTGTGGCAGTAATAAGATGAGAGAAACTTCGGTCAAAATCGTTATTTTAACATTTATAAATAGCGGGTGACTTGCTCCGTTTGGTGTGGCTTATCTTGTCACTGCCCCAAACCTTCACTAAATTAATGACTTTGTGACAGATTGAAAATGTGAATAATACACAATTCACCCAATTAGCGCTTAATACACTTCTTTTCAATACAACAAAGGAACAAACTTTTCAATTTCACTTCATTTATGTTGGAGTTGAATCCCTATTCGCCGGTTTAGGATTTCTATTTCAGTACGATATATTTACGCTACCACCTACAAAGTGTACCATGAAGCCCCGTTAAATGTATTAATTGCATCTTGAACCACCCAGATTAAATTCGAGTAGTGTAAATTTTTACTAATCTCATAGATTTCATCCGAGATTGTTGTGAGTATAACGTGATTCTGCAAAAAATTTTCATAACCAAGAAAAGATGAGAGACCTTAAGATGCTCAAAATCTAGATGTTTTCATTATCTTCATCTTTTACACACAATAATCAGACATCGAGAAATCCTGTTACTTAATTCTCAAGATAGAATGTGAGATTATCTGCTTCCTGAGTCAGCATTGCTATCTTACAAGTTAATCCTTATTGCTGTTCAGCTGTTGTTTGAAAACATAATTGTTTGCAAAATGATGTCTAAGTTATTGATGAAAGCAAAGACATATAGTGATTAACAATATAAAATGCTCAAATAAAACTAAATCCATTACGAGGATATAAAACTCCTCGAGTAAGACTATTCTTACTAAGACTATTAATAGCCATGTTTGAGAATGATTGATTCAAAAAGCTACTGAGAGTATCTACTGAGAACTCAACTCAAAGGAAGTGGGAGGATGCTCTAGAAATGAAGTGAAATACGCCGGCAGATAGCCTAGAAATATAGGGACAAGCGGGCTAAAATAGATAAAACAAGGTACTCAAACAAATTTGGCGCATCCAAGTACCTCACCTATGAGAGACATGTCAATGACAACGCGATCCTGGTAAAAACAAAAATGTTTTAAATAAACAGATTAAAATCTCATATTGAATTAAGGTACTGATTTGAGAAAGAAACTATAACTCTAAAAAGATACGTGTGCCGCAACGAGACGAAATTAAATAAAATGAAGAAATTCAGAAGAACACGTCTTTTGTTTAATTAGACCTATGAGCATTTGCACAAAATATGTTATCTGCTAGGCACCGTGACATCAGTTTGCACCCATTACCTTTCTTCCATTTAACCTAAGGACAAAAAGTTCCTCCCATTTGTAATTCACTCATTCGCCACGTCAATCGGACTGGACATCGGGCAGAGGCGTCTCTAAAAGTAGAATGTGGCCGTGAGTGACGACCTGCCAGAAATGTACGTGACGTGTCTGCATGAGGTAACAGGGAAGGTTCGAGAAGAGGTCCTGACGGGACCAGCGGAGCTCCAGACCGATGGTGACTGTAAGGGATTTAGGAGTAACGATTTAGCAAACGTAATACCATGACTTTTACCGATTAATCCTCCAGTTGCAGAACAGCGATGGTTATTTAATGGGGAATTTCCAAAGAATGAATGGGATTATTGAGATTTTCACGAATGAAAATAATAAATACTTGGAACAGCACTTATATCGATAATATATACTTAATCCAGAACACAGATTATACATTTCAAAATAAAAATGTTCGTGCACGTTCTGCCTTTGAAATGAAATTGGCAAAACATGTTCGATAAAATTACGAAAATGAATTATTTATATCAGACTGGTGTCCACACGAGCATTTCTACGTTCATTTTACACAAGAAACTAGTGGTACAACAATAGAATTTTATTTTCTCGTATACTGCGTATGTGTGCGAGAGTACTCGCATACATTTTTCGTCTTATGTGTAACGTTTGCAATTTTCGAAAATACAGAGTTCAACAAATCTGCGCCTTTAGATCTGCGCCTTTCTTTAAGTGTCTCTTGCTCTATCCGAAAAAAAATGAACTTTTTTTGCTGTTTTTGAGACAACATCATCAATTGCCTTTACTCCAAGCAAAAATTACCTGAAAACAATTAGTTTTTCAAAAAGTGCACATGATCTTATTTAAAAGCCTAATTTTCGTAGTAGTAGGAAGTCGCCGAAAAAATTTAACTATTGCAATTTTCGAAAATTTAGGAGATTAACGGAAATTTGACATGTTTCATTGTTTCCAACGTCATTTCTCGCACACGAGAAAAAATGGATAAAAAAAATTGGAGTCATCTGTGAGAACATTTTGAAAATAGTTTTGATGTTTCATGTTTCACCCCCAAAATTATAATATTCTTTCAAATCCACAGGGCCTTGAATTCGACGAGATCCATCGGGGAATATCAATTTTGGAGAAAATCGTCAGAACAATTTAGACGCTAGTGGTGGCTTTGGACGGGCGGACACACCCACGAAGGGACGGACAGATGAACGTTCCACCGTAAACCAATTTTTCAGTAGCAAGGACCCTCAGAACGTGGATTCAAACTACTCAGCGTTTTAGAGGTAGTATTTTGCTACATATACTAACAAGATTTATCCTCTTTTAAGATACGAACAATTTGAACTATTGAACTATTGAACAACCACCGTTTTGCCACGGCTTTATAAAACTTTCTCTATACTACGTAAGAACTACGCGAGAAAGTAAAAGTGATGTAATTAATTCAATACGTCAAATTCGTTGGATATTATGGTAAGATGTAATGTTATTAATATTTTGTTTAAATAAAATAAACAAAATAGCAATATTATCTTGAACATTATTCTTAAAGTATTAATTAGATTTCTTCGATTTAGTTAATGAATGAAGATCTATGAATACAAACTGAATGAATAATATCCTATGAAGATCGAAGAACATATATAAAAATTCGTTAAGGAGATGAAATAATACTTGTCATTTATTTTTCAGCAGTGTCACTCAACGCGACGCTCTGGCAGGTGCGCCCTGACCTTGGGTACAGGTCAAAAGAGGACCTGAAGAAATGCGACTTGGGCTCAAGATCTCTCTCAGTTTTTCTTTCACCACGCGTCCAAAAACGAGACGACGCTATCCTGTAATTTATATTGGCGCGTCCGGGTGTTCTCTGCACGTGGGAGAGTCGCGTGCAGCTTCTTTTAGCCCCTCGTTAGCGATTCGTCAGCAATTACGCCCCTACCGCATTTAGGACCTGTGCTTCTCCACGTGGGGCCACTCACGAACTTCAATTCGGAATCTGCAAGTTGTAATAATAACGTTTTTATTTACGCCAAAGCGTCACACATTGAAACTGGTCACAACAACCAACCACCAATTTACATAGTGATTTTTAAATGAAAGTGAATACTATTTACATATACACTCAATAGTGTCTTACGTATTTCAATTGTATAAAGTGGAATGAGACAGTATTTACACAGACATATTAATTCAAATGGCATAGTTCTTTTAAGTCTTAGCTGATTTTGGTTACCCAGTAGCTGAATGGCTTCTACGACATTGACATGTTCTTGCAGCCTCATTTCATGTTTGCTTGCGTATTTTCTGATTTAACTTGAGACATAAGGGATCCCAAGATCAGGATGTTGGTCACTATTTCTAATATACCACTGCGCATTTATCAAGCTTCCCAGGACGTTATTTTTTATTTAATTTATTTTAGATCGTTGTGTAACTGCATGGTCATGCGCGATCAAAATCTCTTTTGCAACTGTACATTATAATAATATTTACATATTTCATATCATTGTCATTTAACAATTAACAACATTTAACAATAATTAATTTCATATTACAAGCACTGTGATTTTTTAACACAGAAATTTAATAATTTTGTCACAAGGTGAAGTACAATATAACAGAGAATGGATGCCAGTTTCTAATTTTAAGTTTTTCCTAAGGTCACCCGTGAACTTTATTTTGAAAGGTCTGGATATATTTTATATTACTTTCCTTGGGACAACCCCAGAGCTAAACTTACAACCATAGAGCCTTGGTTGATTGTAGGATTTGGTTATAAATTAATATTTTGTATTGAACAATTGTACTGGCTTCTGGGTCAAACTTCTCAGCTGCTAATAATTTGCATAAAAAATTGACACGATTCAATAACTTAAGGTCTGAAAAAAAACAAATCTGAAGAAAATACATTTCCCCTTTGAAGCATAATTTTGAGATTTAAAGTAATTTAGAAATAGCAAATGACACATTTGCCAATCATTTTGAAACAGCGATTCATGGCTATCGTAAGGTACAAAGAATGAGTCTTATTTATTTTATATTTATGTTCTCATAATATTTTGTCTGTGGGAATATCCTTAATATGGCGTTTACATAAAAGTCTTGAGGGTATCAGGATTGGAAATACAAATAAAGGTGTTTTGGGAGTGGTAGTCCATTTTTTGCTGGAACTTGTCTGTGTAAAGTATATTTGTTAAACTGATCAGTTTAGCTTATAGAGTTATTTGGGGATGAAAATGCTATGCATGTTTTTAAGTGAGTTGATTAGAATTTGTATATCTCTATTTAGGCCATTATTGGCCTGTGGGGGTGGCTTCTGTTCCAGAATCAGTTTTTGAGGTCATTATCAGAATTTAAGGTGGAGGTACGTCATAGCAAGTTTTCCCACTAGGATTGTTAAGGGTGACCTAAATGGATGATCACACACATTGCAAATACGCGGACTAGAAATTCCCATGATACAATACAAACTTGCGATTTTTCAAGCCGAGGTAGTTATTGCGCTCTCTCTTTAGCGAGATCTAAAGCTACATTATTATTAATTATTATTTTTAGTATTATTATTACAATAATTATTATCTCTTGTTTGTCCTATTAAGAACTAACTTCCCATTGTTTAAAAACGTAAAGACATTCATAAGTGCCACCAGCATGGCGAAGCCAGCCTACCGGCAATATTTTGGTCTCACTTTCTTCAAGGTACGCAAGAGACAGGAGAGAGTCAGGCTTGTCGAGAATTGATTGCTTCACCCACGGCACAAAGTCATAATCATCTCAGTACAAGGCCCCCAACAGCTCCGCGAGAGTAACCTGCAGAAAACAGCAGAAACGCAGCGCCTATCTCCTTTGACGTATCTGGTGACGTCTTTGCTCGATAAGGAACCGGCCGGGGTCCCAACCTCTGGCACGCGGCTGCGGCGGCATCTCTATGAACCAAGCAGGGAAGGGGGAGGGGCGGGCGCCATTATGTACTTGTTGGAATTGAGCCGCTTGTTAGTCGGAGGCGCTAATGACCTGCAGAAGGGCGGCAGCGGTGGGAGCGCGCCCGTTGCCAAACGCTTGTTGACAATATTACAGACGCTTTTGGTTGCATTTTATTCCGTTGAGTTGCTTTACAACTTTTGGTTCTTTCGTCGATCACCTATCTCGGTTTCCGTCAACCTCGCATTCTTCGCGGGTTCCTGGGTCTTTTCTTCCCTTTGCTCTTCATGTATTTTCCTTGGAACTAAGGCGAGATGGGACACGACCCTTCCTCGGTTGCCGAAGGTAGCCCATTGGCCCCTATCACCTAATGTAGCGTTATTTTTAATGCTCTGGGTCGTCCATCATTGGGTATAGTTCAAGGAAAAGTATCAATTAAAACAGAAAATTAAACAATAAGAAAGTGTAAAAATGTATGTGGTTGCACCTCGAACCGGTGGTCATGTTACGGTCTCTACCCACCCAAACATACTGTGAGGAAGAACTGCATCCAAACGACCCAAGAAGAATTGCTCTGCAGAGTTCGAGTATTGAGAAATAATGTGATTTCTAATTCTCAATGGTGTCGGAGAACCGCATCCACAGGCCGTGCCACTTGAAGAGTTGCCCTGAAGAACAACTTCTTTGTGGGTTTGTTGTCAAATGTCGGGACCGCGGATCGTACAAATCGAGTGCAGACCATCCGTGTGCTCGCATTTTATTACACATACTAAGCACACATTACAGTAACTAAGCACAGTTATCATCTGAACTTCTTTTCCGACGTTTCTGTCGAGGCCTATGTCGCTGTACTACTGTATAAAATTCTCTCTGTCCTTATCGGCTATCAACTTTTTATATTAAAAAGGTAAGAAGGGTTCAAGTAGGAAACGAAGAAAAATTACAATTTCTCGACGAGACGCATCGAATTACACCTCACTGGCTCCGAATGGTGCAACGGAAGGGGTCAAACTATACCGGACGGGTGTGTGGGGACGTAGACGGAGCAGGGCGACTGAACGGACGAAGGTGCTTGTACGTATGTAACCCGATTATTCTATGGACATTACAAATGATTAATATGCCCTGGGATGAAAAGAGTTTGCAATATCTGTGCCAGAATATAGGTCACCCATATTATGAATTTAAGAAGTTACTTTAGTCGGAGATTAACAACGAAATAACTCATCAGTCCTTTGAAGACAGGCCAAGAGAAAGAAAATGAAACATCTTAGAAAAGGCTCGATGATATTTGTAGATTGTATCTATTTTATTTATTTATTTATTTATTTAGTTAGTTAGTCAAAACAGTCAACTGTATGTGACGTATGGGGGAGAAAATCATCTGCGCACGCTTTCTTGAGTTTCAGAATCCCTTCCCAACAATTTAACTATTAATAGTTGAAAGATGAAAAATCTATTAATAATAATAATAATAATAATAATAATAATAATAATAATAATAATAATAATAATAAATTTAAAAAAGCGAGGGATTAACATTTCAAAAACTAGATATTTTCGTTGCAAAATTACAGAAAACTTATTTTTAACAGTAAAGGAACAAACAGATTTGATTTTCCGGTATTGCTAACAAAATAGAAACTCACCCTAAGCTCTACTACAACTACAAGCAAAGGAAAGTTCAACAAAACGTGCGCATAGTGAAGCTACATTTACGTCCAGAAGCAAAGTAAGGGGTCATCTCAGCATTTGCTCAATGGATCAGGAAACCAATCGAGATGGGGTCATTGACCCGGAAGTACATTATTTGTTACAGGCATATTGAGTCTTTTTTAAATTATATAATGCAAATGTAGACTAATTCATTATACTATATCTTGTTTTTGTTAAAGTAAACATTATTTTTATTTTTGACGATCAGTATAGTCTCTAATTGTATAGAAACAGTTTTGCAGCAGAAAAGATTTTACTTTTAACTTAAATTTTTGTACCAATTTTAATTGTTTAATTTCATCTGGCAATGAGTTGTAAAGTAACGTACATGTATTGTATGTGGATTTCTTGTAGTGAGCTGTTGATACTGACACTTGATGAACATCATTTCTACGTCGAGTGTTGTAACTATATATATCAGTATTACATGAAAATAAGTTTCCACCGTTAAGTAAGTCAGTTTTGACAAATACTACAGACTCATAAATAAATAGGCAAGGCAATGGTAAAATTCCAAGCTCAATGAAAAGAGGCTTGCACGGATCACGTGGATGGGATTTTTCATTATTCGGATAATTTTCTTTTGCAATCTAAATGTCTGGGAACTAAAGGATGAGCTTCCCAGAAATATACGTATCCCCATATACGTATCCCCATCTCATACGGTCACCCGGAAACAATGGAAGTGAGGAGATCACTATCATGTTTGTCAGCATGTTATCAAATCCAGTTGACTCAAACTTTTCTTTCGATAACGTTACCTGGACGACAACTGAGTAAACGCTTGTTGTAAATAGGCCAAGAAGGTTACAAAGGGCACGTTCGCTTGTCACTTAGTTGCAAGCAACACAGTACGTTAAAAATCTGTTTCAACCTTGCTGACATCTACGTTGTCATTCACAGTTATTTTTCACAATGTAAAAGATTTTTGGTAAAAAAATATATTACATTTTATCATGTTACTTCTTTCCCTCTTCTTTTCCTCACTGTCATTTATTTTTTCTACACTCAATCTTTGCTAATATGAAGGAAAAAAAATTTTGTGGAAGAAGTACTATATTTATTCTATACGTCGATTCAATTTTTATGCAACTTACAATTACTTGCTAGATAGTTGTTCATAAAAATAAATTGTAAATTTACAAATTTTTTGCTATTTTCCTGAGAAACGTACAAACGTTTAATATGAGTTTTGCTGACCTGAGCAACCAACATCGTTGATACAGTACAGCGGTAACGTTCTCGGCATTTAAAATTAAATAGAAAGCTGTCCGAAATTGGCCTATAGACTATTCAGAGATTACTACAAAAAGGGACCGCTTTGATACGTACTGCTTAGATTCTTGTTGGCACCATCACCGTAGGTTATGTAGTACAGGCATTCAATTCGTCAATGACTTCGTTTACAGTTAGTACATTTGAAAATAGCTTCATCACAACCTCTTGCAATGCTATCGTCCTACATGACATTCTTTGTTTACCGACCAATCACGCTAGTAACTTCTTAGAGAAACACCTCTCAACCTCAGGCCTTCGAGGCGAGGAGGCTCCCATCTCAACAAGAAAGGGTGCAAACGGCTTCGGGACCTAGAGGTCCGCGACAAGAGAGCAGATGCATCCGAAGTCTCAGGAACGTGAGAAGAAAAGATGCAACAACCGGTGGGGGGATCGATTGAAAGAACGTATGGTAATAGCTACCGTACAATTAAAAAAATGTAGGTTGAAAGCCTGTGTTTTGTGTGAGAAGTTAACGTAGCTCATCTCATTGTCTAAAAAACTCAATCATAAGCCGAGAAGAATACATATATATTCTTCACCAGTCGTGGACAAACCAGAGTTTCACGAACCGGCTGCGGATCTCGGGACAACGGTAGAGTCTGCCAGGCGTCCAGAGCAGATTGATTGATTGATTGATTTTTTTTGTGATTCCGGGCGCCTAAACTGCTTTGGTCATTAGTCCCGTTAGTATAGTGCATTTTTTCTCAGGAGATGGCGGTGATCTTCCCCCTGGATGGCGAGATCCGGCCCCGACCTACCGTCGGCTGTGGGGTTTCCCCCTAACCAGGACTCTCCCACCAACGGGGCACCGCTCCAGCCGGGACAAGCTCTAAGCTTCCGACCGATCTCCCGAAATATGTGGTAGTGTAGTGCATTTTAGTGTAAGTGTGTGTGTAAGGGGAGAGGATAGGACAAGGAAGAGAAAGGGCATATCGCGCGCGGTCAGTGGCCCGTTTATTAGGGTTAGCATTCGCCTGGTGTTGATCGGAGAAACCACGGAAAACTACCGATCAGAGCAGCCGGCCGCTAGAATTCTCCTCGACAGACAGCGACTGATTTCGACATAGTTGAAAAGCTAGTGTCCAAAATCCTGCCGCCGTCAGGACTCGAACCTAGGACCTCCCGGTCAGAGGGACGGTAGTGACATCAGTTGAGGAACTGAGCTACCGCTCCCGGTTCCAGAGTAGAGCGTTTGGTGAGTCGTAACGCGGTTCTGCAGGAGAGAGGCAGAAAGCTCACAACTGGTGAGGAATAAGGTGACGGAAAATGAAGGTTAGGTTAAGCAGAATACACTGGGGGGACCTGCTTTACACACGTGATTACAAGGATGGTCCATCGTTACACTTCATCGCAAAGTCATGATAGCGTCTTCGCAGGCTCACGACAACGCGTAGGCGAGAGCAGAGAAGACGCTACGCAACCGGTCTTTCTCTCCGACCGCTTCTTGCAGTCGTGCATACAGCCGCAAGCTGTAATTTTCTGCCACGTGAAGTGTACATTAAACGGAGCTCGTTATTCCCTTTGGCTTTCCAGGAAAGGTCTATGACCTTCTCTCCGCTTGGACAACTGGTATTTCGAGCAAACACGTTTTCTCAAGTGTCTTTTTTCATATTGACATTCCCTTCAACATTAACAATATCCTCAATGTTCTAGTATTTCTTCTCTAGAATTCAAATTCCAGTATTTAGGTATTATTATAGTACCTAGAATTTAGTTATAGTGTCAAGTCTATTATTAGCGCCTCCTAGTCTATTATTAGCTACCCCACAACAAAGAGATTTAATGCGATAAACCTAGAAGATACCAGATTATTGCATATGAGGGAAGTTATCCACAAATACAACACACATTTCGCTGCAACAATTTATCATCGTGTATAACTCGAAAACGATGCGTTCTACGACCTTAGAACCAGGTTTTTGTGTCCCTCAGAATGTGCGAGAACAAGCAGTAAACATGTGCGAAGCATATGGGTGAGAATGTAGGAATCACAAATGTTCATATTTATTCTTAAATTCTATCCACAAGGAAACTTACGACATAGCTTACAAACTGGATGGTAACATGCGAGGGAACCTGTGTGGAACATGCGGGGTAACATGCGGAAGACGTGCTGGGAACATGGAAGGGAATATGCATACGGGTGGCAGGTGGATCTTAAGCAGTGTCCTGCAAGATGAGACTCTTTTTTGAGCTTTCTGGTACGTTTTGAAGACTTACCTCTTTCGAGTAACCAAAATTCGTCTCCTCCATGGCGAGTCAGAAACGAGCACAAGCTCGAAAACTTTCTAAAAGTAAATTGACCCATCAATTTAAGTTAGTTTAATATACTATGTTAAGTTAAAAGTTTAGTCTTATGTTTACGAACTCTTTCATATGCTGGCAGAAGAGGTTTACTCCCAATTAACTCATTTAGCTCCCCAGTTGCCAAAAAATCTCACAGAAAATATTAGAATATGTGCACATGCGCGAACATAATAAAGAATAAGAAAGCTGTACGGTCTAGAATTTTGTACTTCATTATCACTATAATCTGTAATAAATTTTTAAATAAACATTTCATTCAAATTAACATTCTGTATTTTTATTTATGAACTATCCGCTATTGTTCTTCTTTGCAGTCTATCGGTAAAACAATGAACATAGTAACAGACATAATTGCGTCAAGGTTCCTGTTGCATAAGCGTGTAAATAACCCAGCAACAACTATCTTATGCACCTCTGGAATTTCATTTGTTTTTGCATTCTGCGAAAGAGTCTAAAAATTCAGAATTGGAGTCAAGTGTTACCAAGTATGACATTCAGTAAGCTACTTTATATAATAATTAATATACTTTAATCTCTCTTAAAAATTTCTCTCTCCCAAAAACGGCTAAAATTATCTCTGTTCACCTAAAATTATTTGTTACAGATTGCCTCCAAGTTTTACCGAGAGCAAAATTGGCGAATAATCATAACATCATAAATTTCAGCATTAGAACAGTCACAATGTCACAATGGTATGGTTATTTTTAAGCACAGTCACAATACAACAGTTCTCACCCACCAATATCATTCCAAACCTGATTTTAGTAACTTCTAATCTGGGATACCACTTTATTGAACCTAAATATGAAAGCAAACTCTGAATTACTGTAGTTTTTATTACTTATGCGTATATTTTCGACATCTTTCCAAGGGAAATTGACCCGACCTGTTTGCTGTCGTGTACTTTAGATGTCAGCAAAACGATATCTTGTTTGCTGTAATTTTTAATTTTCGTTCCACTCGTTTAAATTCAGAGGTGGTGACAAATTCATTACGATATGAAAATAAGAAACTTCAGACAATCTAACGTAGGAAATATATTTGTCATTTCCTCTGCATTTTAAAAAAATAAACAATTCGCATTATAGTATGTATTATTAGTTTCAATTCTCGTGGATATATTACGGATAATGTCCGAAGTACGAACCGCTTTCCAATATTTTTAGGTCTTAAGCAGGATGAAGAGGACATTAGCCAGCACAATGCGGCACGGCGAGGTGAGGTGATTATGGTACAGAAATAACACATAATATTCGATAAACAAGAATCTGGTTACTATCGGAAAGTTTCTATGTATAGTGAGAGACAAGCTGTGTAGTTTCGAGTAGTGCCACTGTGTCAGTCACAAATTTCTATTTACACGATACCACTTACCTAATATCACCTACATACCACAGCTTTTTAAATTTATTTATTTACTGTTGATGTTTACGTAGTTCGGTATGTTAATTTCATATGTATTTTGTTGACTTATAATTATACTAATTCTAACTTAACATTTAACTATTTTAACCACAAACTGATATAGGATACTCATAGAGCAGCTACTATAAGTAGGTGCTAGTATTTTTGCTATTGTGTGAAAAAATAGGAATGCTTCTAATCTGTTTTTAATGCGGGTTGGAAAATAGTCAATTGATGTTAGGTTATATTGAGTGGCTGGTGCTATTGAGCTTATGTTTCAACTGAAGTTATTAGAGAGGTGAGTTATGTGGTGGGAGATAGTAGATTCAATTATATATGGAGTTGTCTGCTTGATATGAAACACGGAGAATGCGTTGCTTTTCGGAGGAATTTGTTGCATAACTTGAATTGTATTTATATTTGTTTGTGAGACATTGATCCTTATTGGGCACGCATAGAACGTAAAGCATTATAATTATTGTTTATAGAAAGCTATTGCATTATTTAATGATAGTTTGCTTTCGTTGACGAGTAAGAGATTTAGTTTAATTAACTTCGTTTTAGTGAGTTGTAGTTTTTTGCTTATATGGGTTTTCGAATTTTAATGTGGTGTCGAAATTCAGTCCAAGGTGTTTGACAGTTTTGTTTTGAGGGATCCATTGTGTTATTGTTTATATGAAGTGGTGTAGGAATGGAAAATGGCCTAAGTGAAATTTTTTTTCTTGCAGATTTTGTCGAGTTAAGTTGTATTCCAATTTAACGGACCAGTCTTGTATTTTACTTAAATGCTGTTGAATTTGTATACCTCAGTTTACGCATCGCAACGTATCTTCGAATTGGCGAAGAGGCTCGGACCACGGCCCTTGCCCTTCACAATTTACGTAGAAAGATCTTGATTATGAGCAACATTTATTTTGCGATGAATTTTTATGCCGAAATACTTCTTGCGATCTCAAGACGCTTCTCACTCAATAACTGTACTTTAGCCAGCGACATGTGGATAATGCAAATATTAGTCGGCCGATTTCCGAAATAATTTGTTCATCGTCATTTTATCCAGCTTTATTCACATCATCTGGCTAATGTGGGAAATTAATGACTATTCCAAACAGCCGTATTATGGACTTAAGCTGTGAGAGATTATTATGTTATGTCATTATTTATGCAGTAGCAACGTTTGGTAACTTTGAATGAGATACAAACACAAGAATTTCTCACGATATAACTTTATTTGAAGAAGTGATTCTTTCGCCTACTACATTAATTCAACTTACAAGAATTCATCTTATTTCACGCTTCTCCTTACTCACTGGTATTTCGGATTATACAAGGTTATTCATGATCATTCACTTGATTCAATTCACGTTCTGTTAGTATGTCAAAGATGGGAGTTGTAAAGGTCAGTATCATGAATAACATGTATTTAACTCGAATACTTTTTATATCACATCTTAGATGACATCACATCACATCACATCGTTGCTCATCGCACTACGCAAAAGAGATACTGGTCGTGGTTCTAATTTCCCATTCGGCCAAGGGTGCTATCCTCCCAAACACAGATATTCTACAATAAGTAAGAAATTTAACTGCTCGAGTTGCATGTGTTATACAAGTGTCTCAGAATCAATGTTATAAAGTTACAGAAAGTTCAAGAAATCGTTCTTCATCAGGCATAGATACATCGGTCAAACAATAGTGGATGATGACTAGCAATTCAAAGAAGAGATACGTGTTCTAAGCTAAATATTAACGCCTTTATGCCATTATCTAGCCTTCATTCCTGATTCACCTCCCAGCTAAGAGACATTTTGAACTGATAAGTGTAAAGATAATTTACATTACACTATTTGCTCCGCGAATTTTACCTTACTCTCGTAAGTGTTAGCCAACAAGTGGTACCCTCATGAGAAGTCACGCTCCTGAGATTCGGACTTTAAAATGGCGCCATGAAGGCTATGGAAGTCCGGCAACATTTGCATTGCCACATTTATGGAGGTTAAAAACATAATCATTTGTGAAATTATTAGGAATTTCAAAAAATAAAAATAGTTTTTGTCCCGACCTTTGAAGAACGAACTGTATCTGTGGGAAACTCCAGTGTGGGTGACGAAAGACCGAGATAGAAGAAAACGCTTCCAAGTCTTCAAACGTTTTATGAACGTCATAAAACTGTTTCCTTTGTGTGACGTTCAGTGGAAATATGAGATAACTTCTTTACTGCCCAAATCCATCCATGGCCTGACCCATTTGTTCTCACAATAAGTGTCTGAGAAGAATTCGTAGGAATGAAAAGTGCTATTATCGTCTTTAATTGAAGTGGAAGTAAGCTATTACTCAAGATGCAACATCTATATTATTTATGAATGATAGATATGTAGGTATCTGCTCTCGTAGACTCTTTTAGCAATAACAAATATTGATGCCGCTTCTTCTCGTGTTATATCTGTGTATATATATCAATGCGTGGTATATCAAATCTATGTGATATATCAAAACATGAATCTGATTTAATGCATCTGTAAAGTGAGTGAATACTTTATATTTTTCATTCAATTAAATTTGACACAATATAAAAATTAAAGTCATCTAGTGCAACAATTCTCGTCAGTTTTACGCCATTATAGAGTAGATTTATCAAAATTTAATAAAAAGTTTTTCTTCAAGTTTTAGTAAATGTGTCACTTTAGAAGTTGTGAATTATCATAACTTAAATAAAAAAAATATAAATTTCTCCAAATCTCATTTGGCTTCTAGTGTCCAGTCTTATTGAGGTCCAGGAAGAAAGACGTTGCACTGGTTTGCTTAGACACCAGAAACCAAAACCTTTCTAATAATGCATTCGTTGCTATCTAACCTCCATGAAAAGCGTTGGGCAGTTTCGTGCGTGAAACCACACCAAGGCGCCTTCCTATTTTGTACTCCTATGTCGCCGCTCGCTCGCTTGCTCGGACCGTCGGCTGATACGACGCGCTTGTCCGTTTGTCTCCCATTGTGGGCAGCTGTTTGCTCGCACCACTGCCCCCGCCGCGCCATTTCCGCCCCACCCCGCCCCCCACCGCCCACAAACCTCTTTCCTTCGCTTCAGCGTGGCCGTCTGCTCGCCGCGCCCTCATGCCCGCAGGCAAAAGGCAAATCAATGTGCCGCATGTGCGGAGGTGTGGAGAGAGAGAAATGAGCTCCACTGACGCGTTCTGTCCAACGTTCTGCTCGACTAAATTCGGAATGTTACTGAAAAAATCTCAAACATGTGGAGCTGAAGTGGCGCGGCTTGCTAGTTTTACCCAAGATCCTTCATAATATTCATATTAACTACACGATATTTGCGAAAATATTATAGTTTTCATAAAACGTTTCTTTTCTTTCTTTCCTTTAATGTAGTCTTGAAACATTCTAAATTTCACGAAAATGTTAAGGATTTACAATTTTTTCGTAATTTTATACAAACATTTAAAAATAACTCTCTTACTTTTGAATTTACAATTTTCAGGCTCTGAATTAGACAATCATCTGGAAAATGTTTAAAATAGAGATTGCAACCGCTGTTGGCTAGGGACTGTGGATGCTCGAATGTGCCATTAACGCATTTTGACAGTACTCAAGCCCTTATAAGTCGTAGTTACATTTGTGTCGATAATAGCCTTTGGAATAATCGCTTATATTTTATTTCGTAAATCTTCCTAAAAAATTTACGAATTTCGATATCCTTCAAGAAACGTGTTGCTACTCACCCTTTGTGACGTTCTCTTTAACAGTTCAATGCGGAGCATTTTTAGGCCTCTCTTGTGCACTTTAATTAAATTTCATAGGAGAATACATTGCGTAAAATATCAAAATTTACGTAATAAATATTCTCAATGATGTGTTCAATATTATTTTCAAATGTGTGTACGTAATTGATATATTTACACATAAACAACTTTAAAATTCTGCTGATGTGAAATAATAAGATCGCGGTCCAATTCATTTTCAGATATTTAATATTTTCCCAAATTTACATTTCAGGACATTTTCGCAATACAAATTGTAATTGTTAGTTGAATTCTTAAGAATTATAAACACTCATGTAGATACTAATTTGTCGTTAAAAGCCTTACCGGAAAGTATTTGAATGGAATGTAGAACAGTAAGATGTGGGTTACAAGTTTCAAACATGCAAATAATTGAAATTTCACCAGAAAGGAAAAAAACATGAGTTCAACAAACACGAGTTATTAGGCAAAACATGTCACACGATGTTTTCGAATGTGTACTGATTTTGCATACAAATAGCATGTCAGCACCTCATGAATTTACTAAATCATGATTAATTATCTAAATAAATATTTATGAATCGCAGTATGCATTTCTTAGGAAGCCATTAGCGCTTTGTGGTTTCGGGGAAATCTTTGTTTGGATGGTGCTACCTTAGGAGATAGCCAGGCCAACGCTCGTATGTTATACACGCAAATTTTAATTATTCAATTTTATTTCTCGGGGTTACCTTGCATTGAAACAAAATATTCGATCCACAGAATAACACTAAAACACTTTACTGAATTTCATTAGAATCTTATCAACTACAGATTCTTTTCCGGATGTAACATCAACGATGAAGTCGATCGAAACCACTATTTGCATGAACAAAAAGCACATCTACGAGTACTTTATCAGGAGACGAGCAGTGTCAGGCATGAACTCTGTCTCGTATATTTCAGCGTATCTTTCCTAAAACAGAAGGATTCTAATCGAAAGATCCTAGGTCACATACTATTATGCACATTAAGTCGTTAATCAATCAGACGATGGTCACGGAGGTCAATGGTGGTTCAAATAATGAATGCACATCGCTCGGACACTATTGGCTGGTATTTCAACGAGGACATGCAAGGGTCGATTTGTACAAACGGTACTTATACGGAAAAGTATATAAACTTCTCCGTAAATCTTAATATTGCTAGATTAAAAATTAAAAAATCGATTAAAAACGGGATACTGCAAAGATGAATTCTTAATTGTGTATAATGAAATTAATTCTTAGGATATGCTAAGAACCGATCGTCACTAGAACTTCCCGAGGCGTGAGAACTCTTTAGAGAAAAGATTCAAAGAAAAGATTTTTCGTTCTTTTCGTATCCCGATCACCAAACAAATTTCTGAGCCGCGACAGAAATCTGTTTTAGAAAGTGTGTTCATATGCATAGTGTGTATGTAATTGTATTAGTGCACGTATTCGTGGAGGTATTTCGTCAAATTTCAAATAAAAGTATTTTGTATGAAATTAAAGTTGTGTTGGATGAAGAAAACTAAGTTCAGAATCAATGAAAATATGTTTTCCTATCACGCTGTAGCGCAACCACATCAAAAAAGTAACATTTAATCCATTAAAATAAAAATTTTAAAAAATGAAATACGAAAATATTACAAGATCGCTTCAAAAATACAAACTTGACATTTTTGTAAAAAGTATTGATAGATTTGATTCATAATTTCTCATGTATCTCGAATTTTTATCCTTCTCAAGCTCGTTATGATGTGCTGAATGCCATCTGTCAATTAACACACTTATCGGTTAATGGGTCATTGCAATGAGCCTTGACTTTTAAAGATCGTCATGCAATGAATTTCACTGTGAAACGTCTGTTCGATTCCAATGACCTGTTCAAGAACTACGTACTAAGATATTTTAATTGGGTCAATGCACACGGAGAAATTAACTTCCGAAACAAAAATTGCGCACCAAGAAAGAAATTTGGGATAAAAATAATAAAAACTATAAAGAATTTGTGAACGACTTATTACACAACGTAAGTAAAATTCTGTTCATATTGTGACAAATGATTTACTCTCACAGATTTCTTTAATTTTCAGAAAAGTCAAAGACTACAAGGTAGCAGAACAAATAGTGCGAAATACACGAGAGTTTGATACAAAAATATATTAATATTTCCATAAAGTATAGGAATATGGTGATAAACACTTTTGCGAGATAAAGCATTACGCGCATATTTTTCTCTACGGATTTCAGCTCATGGAATATATTAAGATCACAATAAACTGATCATGAAAAGTTCATTCCTTTTTAGTGCAAACGGAGTGCAGAACAGCAATGTTTACGTCGCTACAGCGGAAGTAAACTTTAGACGACGACGCTGAACTTGCCACAAACAGAGTGAACTGTGTCATCTTAAAAGCAAGTATACAAAGCTGTGTGGTCAATCTACAGACGTTATGAAGGTAGTATTAATAAAACCTCGCATTAACGAAAAGCACATTTACAGCAACAAAACCGAGAGCGAATAACCATCATTTCCGCAAATTTGGTTTGCTCTTGGCAATACAAAGCTGTATAGTCAACCTAGAGACGATGACTTCGAAAGTGAAAATACTTATTAACGAGCAGCACATTGATAGCAACAATACCGAAAGCGTGTATGCACCATTTTCGCAAATTTGTTTTATTTGGAAATATTTCAATTACCACACTTATTGAAAAATTCTTATTTCTTTGTTGGTAAGGGCTGAGTAGTTTCCTTCCCTGTCTGCTCCTCCGATCCGCGCCCCGTGTGCCGCGCCCGACGCGTCGTGTTCACTCGCGTTCGATCGAGGCGCCTCCCGCGGGGCCTAGGCGCGTAATCCAGGCGGACGCTCCCAAGAGCCCCGCCCCTTCCAGGCGTACAGTGGACGGAAATGCGATTCTGAAGACAGGGCAACGAAATTCCTCGTTAACGTTTAGAGTAGGGATTTCCAACCCAACTTCACTCAGCGGGTTCACTCAACTTCCTAAGGGTTCTGCAAGATGACATAAAAAAATAAAATTAAAAAAAGGACGCTATCCGGGATGTAGCGTAGAATTGTAAACATGATTTCTTCGCATCTTTGTTCAGTTTTTTTTCAACTTTCATCTTAATGCTCTTTTCGTAACGGTACGCGCTATTGACCTGAAAGAGAAGTGTCCATAGGTTGTTCAGGAAACTACTAATTTTCAAATATCCTCTCCACCGTCTTTGTAGCGTAAAGCAAGGCAACTATACTTACGTCGGTCAGTATGAGAGTCGGACATTGAAAAACCATGTAGTTTCGCCTGCATACGACGAAGTTCTCAACTACGCCTGTATGGCTTTTGTGTAGGGTTTTGCGAGTCCGAAAGCCCACTGTTCTTTGAAGCCAGGTTCAGTTTTGTGAGGAGTTCTAAATTCCTCGTAAACGTTTAGAGCAGCGATTTCCAACCGAACTTCACTCTTGAGAATAATTCCTAATGGTTCTGCAAGATGTAGGTGTAAAAAATAAAAAAATAAAAAAGACGCTGTCCGGGAGGGGGGGGAAACTCCGCGTGCTAGGCACAGTTGCAAACTTGGCAACTGTGACTAGGACGCGGCGTCTCCTGGGCAGCCAAGTATCTATTTACTTCCGGCCGCGGAAGCCTACGCTTTCAAACAAGAAGGCGCTATCCGATTTTCTTCGAATTTGAAAAGAATATTACTTGAAGTCGTTTAAAGTACGTATATGTGAAGATTTGTATTTCTTTGTTACATTACAAGATGTTTCAATTTTAGCGATTGATTTAATGTTTTTCTTTTTGACAACAAAACGACGAATGCTTCATATTTGCAATGAATGACACTTTTGGCTGAACTATATCTCCATGGACTAAACTAATTTTTTTATACTAGATCTACTGTTCACAGAACAATTTGTAATAGTGAGTAGATGAATAATACTACATATGAGCCAACAAAACATATATAATGGAATCTAAATAACTATAATATTAAAGAATTATTAAGAAGAGAAAAAATCGCGTTATCGGATATGTCGAAATTCGAGATCCAAGATAAGTACATCAGAAGATTAGATTCTGTATGCCAACTTCCATCCCAGAGCAGCTGTCTGACATACGCTTTTAATCGCAAATGAGCTTAATAATCATTTTGCTTACCGATTACAAGGAGGCACATGAAAATATCTCACAACTACGCAGATAAAGGCAAGATGTTAATATTTCCCAACAAGTGAAGTCACAAAGAGGCCATCATTTCAGGTACAGTTTATACCTAACAAACACATGCACGTTGTTCAAACAACAAGGAAAATATATTTCATGGTTAAATATAAAATATAAAAAAATATTTTCGTGCCTTGAAATGAAATGGCTTCGTGTGCTTTACAAACACGTGTTTTAATCAAAGACGTCGAAGGCAGTAGAGATAATAAAAAGGAATGTTTATTTTTTTACAACACCCTTGCTGAAATTCTTCCAATTTATAATGAAGGTTCCTTAAAACTTTTTATTACCTTTAAAAAACAATGCCTCGATTCGTTACGATGCCTTGACACGCTATATTTTCATCAATCATTAAACAGAACTCAGAAACCTTAGAATAGTAAACACGCCTTCTTCTCATCTTTGTTCAGTTTTTTGTAAAAACTTTCCTCTTAATGCTCTTTTCGTAATAGTATTCGCCATTGCAAAACTAAAAGAGGAGTGTTCATAGGTTATTCAAGAAACAGTGCAGATTTTCAAATATCATCTCCACCATCTTTGTAATGTAAAGCAAGGCAACCGGACTTACGCTGGTCAATATAAGAGTTGGACATTGAAAAAACAAGTAGTTTCGCCTACGTACGACGAAGTTCACAACCACGCCTGTATGAATTTTGTGTGGTGTTTTGGGAGTCCGGAAGCCCACTGTTCTTTGAAGCCCGGCTCAGTTTTGTGAGGAGTTCTATGGGAAAGGAAAGCCGTAAGGGAGAGACACGAGGTCTCTTGGCAGATCCGAGAAGCAAGAGTGGATGGAAGGACATAAAATCTTGTTTCTAAAGGAGTCATGCTGACGGGCGGCTAGTGTAGGTCCAAGAAGTCGAAGGCTGCCGAGAAGTAATTTGGCAACTCTGGATTATAGTAAAACTCAATGCGCAGCATGTTCTTAACCAGCTAAAGTAAAGAAAGTTACACGAAAATAACCTCCAGAGTAGAGTTCAAATGTAATACCATTTGGTAGAAAAATGTTTATTATTATAATTAATTTTAATTTTATTTTATCCGTTAGTTATGCACTTTATAACTAATCAATGTCAGTCGCTTTCAAATTGCTTCCCGGTGATCCAATCCAGATGAGTTACTTAGTATAAAACAAAATTTTTACATTTATGCCATTGTTACAGTGAATTATCAACACTCATTCTATATTGTGCTGTTCCAACATGTTTTTATTCATTTATTTATTTTCGGAAAAAGTTTATTTGCAGAAAAAATGAAAGTACACAGCAATTAAGTAATTAACCCTTGGACTCTGTTTGGGGTCTTTTTGACCCCGGGGGCAAATAATGCAAGTGCATCAAATGCTTGTAAACTATTGTAAAACGTTTGGGGTCAAAAATATCCCCAACAGAATCCAAGTCAGTATTGGAGAAGCAGACTCGAAGGGTTAAAATGTCAATATACAAGACCAGATAATTCACACCCACCCTCCCACCCACAAACACACACACACACACACACACACACACTTTTTTAACCATTGTGACAAGTTGCTTCAAAAATCATAAAATGCATTTCTTGATAGTCAATTGCCCATCCCATTAGGCAACAAGCGAAGCGTCAGAAACAGCTGTCAACTACGCGACTCCTATCATGGTCAAGTCAGAGTCCATGATCTGTGCGCTCCACGAGACCTCTGGCGGCCGGAGACGTAAAGAACACCCGCCCCAGAGGGTCAAGCCAGACTCGCGATGTCTGAGACGGATGTCTGACTTGTACGAATGACTCGTGGCTGGCACAGGGTATCTACTACGTTTCTTACATTATGTAAGCGTTATCGACCAATGAGACACTATAAAAGACAATCTTTATGTAAAGTGACAAAACTCGTAAGCAAACATGACAATAGAACGAGAAAATTATTAACTCATACATTCCGTAGGTACCAAGCGATCTCAAGATATTACTGGTTACAATGTAAAAGAGAATTCCTTAGGACTATAATAGCAAAATAAAACAATATTATATTATCAAAGTAAGACGTGTTAAATAAAATAAATCTGTCACACGGTGAACCGGGTGAACATTTAAAAATTATTAATATTTTCAGAAATCAAGTGTAAGTTTTTGTAAGAGAAGAATAAGAATTTGTAAGAATTTCGAGCCTGGAGATGAAATACATTTTTTAAAATTTGTAGGTCACCTCTCTTCAAATTTATTAATTTGAGGATAAATCTTATTTACTTTCTCATTACTATCTCTCATACCACCTAATTTTGTTTTCATACTTTCTATTACTAAATGTTTTTGATTTTTTATTATATTATGTAACATCCCGTTAAAGGTAAAAGCCTCATATTTCAGGGAATATGAGATTGGCTAGTATACATATAATACAATATATACGTAATACATAATGCTAATTCCGAAACACAAACAATTATATCACAATTTACAATAGTATTTACAATATTGTAAAATATACAGTACGCGCATGTAATAATTGTACAGTGTATTTTATTATCAATACGATAAAATCAAATCTGTTCGTTCACCGATGCTGATAATTTTATGTATTCGGAAGCGAAAATTTCTAGTTGTCAAATATTGCAAACCTTGCTTTGTTGGTATTGTTATTCGTATTCAACAAGATATAATAAAAACTTTTTAAAAAGGAAACAAAAATGAAATTCAAAATTACCGACCAATTTCTCTTTTGTCAGTTTTCTCACAAATATTAGAGAGGCTTTTCTATACGCGAATGGAAACTTTTCTTAGGAAACACGGAGCTTTTTCAGACTCACAACACGGTTGCAGAAAATAAAAATCTACGGAAACTGCCATATTTTCTTTCCTTAAAGATGTTGCTTCATCAATGGACCAAAATGAAAAACCCATTGGGATATTTAGATCTTTCGAAAGCTTTTGACGTTATTAACCATAACATCTTGCTCTCAAAATTACCTTCTTATGGAATTCGTGGTATTGCCATAGATTGGATAATTTCGTACCTTACACATCAATCTCAAACAGTGGAAATACCGTACTGGCACGAAAGAACATTATTTACTTATCTTTCCAATTCTTTGCCAATTCATGGGGTCCCCAAGGTTCATCTTGGTCTTATCCTTTTCTTTTAAACATTGCCCTCATCTATTAAAAATGGAAAATTTTTGCCGATGACTTTAAAAAATTGGTTTTAATAACAAATTAATAGTTAACGAAGGAAAAACTGTCTCAATGCAATTTTGCGTTTCAAATCGGCAATCGTATGCTCCATTGAAAATGAACAATATGCAATTAGCTGATGTTAAGGTAACAAAATTTCTAGGTCTCTCAATTCAATCAAACCTCAAATGGAATGTACATATAACAGAATTAAACACTAAATTAAGCTCATTATGTTATGCATTTAGAATATCAACAGCTCACTACAAGAAATCCACATACAATAAATGTACGTTGCTTTACAACGCATTTCCAGATGAAATTAAACAATTAAAACTCGTACACAAATTTAAGTTAAAAGTAAAATCATTTCTGCTGCAAAACTCTATAATGAATTAGTTTACATTTGCATTGTATAATTTTTAAAAAATACTTAAATGCCTTTAACAAGTAATGTACTTCAGCTTCCGGGTCAATGACCCCCATCTTGAACGGGTTTTCGTCCAGTCTCCCTGATCCATTGAGCAAATGCTGAGATGGCCCCTTGATTTGCTTCTGGACGTAAATGTAGCTTCACTATCCGCACGTTTGGTTGAGTTTTTCCTTTTGCTTGTAGTGGTAGTAGAGCTTAGGGTGAGCTTCTATTTTGTTAGCAATAGAGAAAAATCAAATCTGGTCGTTCGTTTACCGTTACAAATAAGTTTTCTATAATTCGGCAACAAAATATCTAGTTTTATTATTATTATATTATTATTATTATTATTATGATTATTATTTCATCTTTCAACTATTAATAGTAAATTTGTTGGGAAGGGATTCTGAAACTCAAGAAAGCGTGCGCAGATGATTTTCTTCCCCATACGTCACATACAGTTTTTGACTAAATAAATAAATAAGCGTGGAAAAGATATTCCGGAGCTCATTAAGATGTGCATTGTGTGATATACAGTGTCTACTTTTTTTTGACGAAAAATAAATCAAAATTAAATAAAAAATAAATCAATGACAGTGAAAGTTTGAATTGTTGGTACGTATGAACATTTACTTTCTTCATGAAAGTCGTACTTGGTAAAACAGGAAACAGTAGCAGACATTTCCATAAGGAACGACGAAAGAACTTGAAGCCAGTCCACGCCAAGGAAACTAGAAAAAATTGCTACGAGAAAGTCCGTACAATTCTGTATTGCCTCTT
The DNA here is from genome assembly GCA_964035755.1 of Teleogryllus oceanicus. Classification (NCBI taxonomy): domain Eukaryota; kingdom Metazoa; phylum Arthropoda; class Insecta; order Orthoptera; family Gryllidae; genus Teleogryllus; species Teleogryllus oceanicus. Next base: position 122,023,335 of record CAXIVR010000006.1, read on the forward strand.
TTTTCTCATATGATAGAAGAAAGTAAGTAAAATAGACTACAGGGAGAATTAACTTATAAATTTAATAATACAATTAACAAACACTATTGATTTATTTCGATCTATGTACAGTATAGCCATATGTTTTGGAGAGCTTCTTCCCCAAATATCATGTACCATTTCCCCAAAGTTCTTTTCCAAGGAAAAAAAGAAATTGATATTATTTAGAGAAGTACATTTATTTATGTAGATGCGAAGGTCTCCATTCGAAACTTTCAAGGGTCCGCGACCACCCTGTTCCCCGTGTGCCCGCGCCTATGGCAGAAACAATGCTCAAATTTCTATTTTTTTAACAACCTGTTTTCCCCAACGATTTCCAATCACTTTTTAATAGAATAAATGGCTCATTAAATGAGGTAACATGCATCTACAGAAAATTTTTGTGCAACATGCCATTACGGATTTAAGAACTTAACAATTTCCCCTGAAAGTTACAAGAGTTATCACAAAGCTATTTGATTTTGTGAATATTCTGTACTTCTCGTCTTTCTGACGTGTGCGTGGATTTCACAAAATCATTCACGTCCCCATCAACAAGAGAATCAAATCAGGAGAGATCATTCCTATTTCAAATATTTATCCAGAGCCACAATAATTTTAAGAACTTGATTATGATAAATTTCAATTTGTTTTGCATATCACAAAAAATTTAACTATCGTTTCTGCGATCTACAATAATTATAGAAATGGTTTGGTTCACGCGAACCAACTGAATGACACCAGACCACATTGATTTCCACCAAAAGATTCTAATTAAATATGCACTAAACATAATACTCAGGTACTTTGTTTGGAATATATTTGATATCTTGTTAGAAAAGTTATTTTTTCAATCCCACCGGTCACGAGTCAGTTTCTAATTCCAAACTACGTTTATTGCAAAAACCTCGTAGATGAGAAGAAACTCACGAAGCAGCAACGGAACACAGCAAGTAATTAATTTTTCATTCACTGACATGTTCCATCACATCAACTGAAACTGTTATCAGCACTCGCGTGAAAAATAGTTTATCGTGCGTATTGCATCACGATCAGTACAAGACGTCACTGCCCGCCCCTCAGGGTCAAGGCGGGGAAGGTGATCCGTAACCGGCAGATGGGCGGGCCAAGGGGGGACGTCACAGCTGTTTGCGTTTTCGACAGCTCACACCAGATATCCACCCAACGCGTCTTCTGTCCCGCCGGGATCTCGCAGAGACTCCAGGATTTGGTCTCCACACAGAGCAGGTAAAGAATGGAAGAACCAAAATACGATTGCGTGACATCGTTGTTGAGTTATATAACCTCCAGAATCACGAACACTGATGCGGCGTCCTTTGAAAACGAGATGATTCTGTGCCCATCAGTGATGCAGCATTTGTAATCATTTATCTCTTATTTCTTCATCATACAGGTTATAATAATCCAATTTGTACTATTTTTTCTTTTGTTCTCTATAAAATAAAATTTATAAAAAATAATAGGTAAGAATATAGCCATTAAAATATTAGGGTTCCTAAGTATACAACATACATTGTATATTACGAAAAGTACATAATAACCCATCTGGTAATATTGAATAAAAACCCTAAAGTTCATTTGAACCAAATAACAATTTATTAGCAAAAATATAACCTTGAAAGTTTACTATTTGAAGTCTTCTGCTACTTCCAATCCAAAATTTATTATTGCTACTTAAATTTAATGAATTCTTGAGCGTGAACAAACCACCCAAATGAATTAATTAAAATTACAAACGAAACACTTTAAGTGTCAAAAGAAAAAATCAGAAAGTTTTTCCAATACCAGTGCTATTTTTCAAAGTTCTTCAACTTAGTTCTCTGCTAATTTTCTTCAACGTTATGTTACATCCTGTAAAATCTTAGGTGAGTTAATCTTCCGTCAGTGTCCATTTATGTTCGTAATCAAATTAGTTCTTTGTTTGATCCCTTTATATCTATCTATAACGTATTCTCAAGCGTCTATATCAATAATTTTTAAGATATTACACTATCTTCACTGATAATGTGAAATTTCAACACTAATTTATTAAATTTCCTTTCAATTTAATCGTGGGTTTGACATACATATTACTCCTTACCTGTTGCAAGTGGACGTGTAATTCTAAACAGAATCACGATTCTTGGAAGTTCAATTGATTGAAAGCAATATTGATGGTCACTAATATAAATTATCAGCCTTTTTTAACAATAAAAATGCAACATTTATTCTTATAATCTCCATATTACAATTCTATTGATCTCGTGAGAATTAATTTCAACGTACGTAATTAAAACACCGTACGGGTTTTACTATAGTTAGTAAGCGAAGTAGTTACTAGAATATCTTGATAGACGGCTTCTCGGCTGAATAGCAGAATGTTGTCCATGGAATCCTTGTTACACCAATTCTTGCATTGTTGCCTAACTTAAAAATGTTCCAAATGTCCTCAACGATTTGCAATTAATAGGACTTAGTATTTGCCACAAAATTAATACGCGGTCGCGACTTTCCCTATCTGTGTTTCGTATGAAACACCTACTCGCGACTGACTATATTCAGATACTTATTGAAAAATTCTTCCATCTACGGCACTACCCTAATATATATCCCCTCGAAACACGAAGTCTATTTAATTCAAACTTCCAGCTCCTATATTAATAGAGTTTACAATTAAAATTTATGACGACAATTTACACTATACCAAGCTCTCAAAGTAATCATAAATTCCCGCATCACTAACATTTCAAATATACTCAGCCTATGCTGACCATCCGTTCGCACATCATCAAGCGCTTACGTGCATTCGCTTCAATGTTTTTCTAGAGTGATCCCATGCATCCTCGCTTCCAACGCCCTCTTCACACCTTCTGCACATAATGTGTTCAGGGCCGTGTCCATTGTACAGCGTTATGACACAAGAATGGAATATTTAACTTGCTGATCGGTTGTCCTAACAACGCTATTCTTGAATTCCGAGTTTTATTTATTTATTTATTTTACGTCAAAAAAGCAGTTAAAAACTGCGTATGTTTGTAGTAAACTGCGTTGTTTGCAAACAATGCTGTTACTACTAACGCTGGGTGCCGATTTTATCATTAAAACTACACCCAGTGTTTTTGGCATATCACAATAAGCTCAGACCAATTTTTCCGAAGTGCGTACGAAATACGCGATTTATCATTCAAGACATTCTTCATTCTGATAATAAAGGCACTTTTTATTTTAATAATATTATTATTTTAACCAACTTTCCTATTACAAATTTTTGGTGATCCTCAAAATTTGACACCCAAAAATGAATTAGTTACACCAATCAGAATGATATTTCTTATTTACTTATGCTATTATACCTTCCATTCCTAATCAATTACGAGGAGTAGTAGCTTCTAAGGCCAAATTATTCATGATACCATTTGCATCCAACAATAAATTTCCCTTTCAAAATTCAAAATTTATTGCTTATTTATTTTTGAAAATAGATTTTACTACATGGGAGTTTTGTTTTCTCCTTTCAAAATTCAAAATTTAAGTAGTATAAGACTTAGTGTATGGATCACAGAATTTTGAAAATGTGCACACAATTCCTTTTCCCATAGCACGTCATACGCAGTTTATAGCTGTTTTTGACGTAAAATAAATAAATAAATAAATTTCGAAGTATACCATTTTATTCTATTAAAATATTTTTATTAAATTACACATGTTTCGTCATCTTTTTAAGTAGAACTGAAGCTCAATCGGTTGAAGAACCGTATGCTCTCAGACGCCAGTTCTTCTTTTAAATATTTTTTCTCATTCATTTCATCATATCAAAATTCTCATTAATCTTACAATATCAAAATTATAAGAGACGTAAATTAATTAAGTTAATACACTTATAGTATTTATTTTGAAAACAAAATATATTATATTTTCATCATTCTATTAACTCGCACTTCCTAAAATGTCTCGATAATTTTTACATATAATTCTAAAGAAACAAGAATTGCGAAGTATTTGAATTGCGCGTCTGGGAGCAGAAAAAACTAATTATCTCGAAAACGAAAATTGACGGTAGAGAAGCTGTGGAAGGCCGAAAACCGTATCAAACTTTCTCCAAGATCGATAAGAGTCTACAGGTTTTTTTGTCAGCGTAATTAAGTGGCAACTAGTTTTCGGGAACTCTCCAGAGAATGTGAGCAGAACAGCAAGTATGTGTCGAAACTCTACGCGTTTTTCTCTTTTTTTACTTTAGAGGCGTAGTAAGTCTCCTTTACATCTAAAGAAAATACCGGTGACGCAACGTGAATTTCGATGATGGGTAATCTCTGAAAGTGAGAACGTCAGCACCAATCAAGATGTATTATATACATTACAAAATCGTTACTACGAATATACAAACGCAAAATAACAAGTAGGGAATGTAAGAAATATAATGGGTGGGGCGTTATGTAAACACGTTCGGGACGCGACTTGATATTTCAACGATTTTCTACATGTTCGCCGTGCACGACTATCTAGGTCTCTATTTGATAAATGATAAGCGAAATGAGCTGCACTAGTGCAGTGCTTTCACATTTTATACTCAAACCTCCACCAGCCGAAGATGCGCATGATATCGGACTGAAAGCCACTATCGCTAAAGAATTTATGATGGTTACTGGACAGAACCCCCACCCCCCGGATTAAAAAATAACGTGATCCAACTCCGATTAACATGTTCCCTAAATCCTTACCAACATATTTATATTCTTGGTTAATACTTCGTTTCAACTAGATCCAGAAAGGGCCAAATATATTAATACTTTCTCCCCAAATATCCTAAATACTCAAAATCCAGCAAATATGGTGAAATTAGTGAAGGTAAAGAAGAAGGAAGATCGAGTAGATCGTTTTGTTAACTAAATAATTCGGTGATTTAAAAATCAGAGAAAGAAAATAAAATACCAATAACATCGTAGTCCAAATATCTGTTTTTATGTCAACTCAATCATTTTGTCAACAAGTCATTATCAGTCAATCATTTTTCAGACAAGGTTCGTTAATTATTACATCAATAAATGTTTGTTCATTACTGAATTATGAACGAGTCACGATAAAAGATAGCCAAACGACCTTAATTTGTGATGCCAAACACAAAGACGCAATTCATAGAACGATAAGTCGATAACAGTAACACATGTTCACTGCCATCAAACGCAATATTTTTCTTTCGCATGTGTAGGGAAAAATAAAAATTAACCGCAAAATTTATGTTCAACAAATAAATTTCATATGCTTGGTTTCAAGGATTTATGAATTCGTCACTTGATTGACTTGAAGAGAGAACGTAATACCAGATATAATATTGTACATTACACTACTGGACACCAGAAAGTGATTCGCGAGAGAAAGTATTATCCTTGTGATTAATTTAGGTTTTATTATTCATCGTGTGTTACTCATTTCTTAAATACAATTTTTCAAGGCAGTCCTTTTTATGGGAGAAAATGTATAATTTTGAAACTTATGCAATAGCGAAATACTTCCACCAACAACTGAAAACACAACTAATGATGCTAATAACTTTACTATACTATTTGAACATATAATTACTAATATTCTGACATTTATAAAGTAACACAGCTGTAAGCAAATAGTTCCGAGAGACACGTTGGCTGAGAAAAGAAAATGGAGAAATATGAAGGGCTGATTATTTGATTTTGCTTTGAAATCATGGAAAGAACGAAAAATGATTGAAAAATACTTTCAAAATCGAAGACCAATTTCAAGTTCAAAGCTTTCATTATTTCGTTGTAATTTCATGTTATTGGTTAGTACATATTGGAAGTATCAATTTAAGAATACTTTTGTTGAATTATTCCAAAAATCTATCAAAACCCAACATGCTGCATTGATAGGACTAAACACAATAATTTCCAGTTACGTAATTTACCCATGACAGAATCTAAATTTTGTGAGACGTTGCATGTTCTTGATAGTTCAATATAGCGTTCAGTTCACATGCATTTACAACGCTTGACCTCCTGGACATGGGATATTTCATCTGTCTTTTGGACCAGTATGAGAGACCGGGTCACCATGGCCCAAGGGGTACGATGAGTCACTCAATGTTTGCTGATATCCAGGGAGAGTAAACTGATCATGATTAAATGTTACAGTGTGGCCACACTATCCAGGTGGCAATGATCTGACTTCATTATCCAAAGAAACGTGCTGTTAATTTTCCCTTTCACAGTAAATTACTGGCAACGTCTTAATATTATTTTTACTTTCTTGTATACGTACGTATATACGGAGTAATATACATAGTATAGAGTTATGTAATGCTGCGCGAAAAAACGGCAAAATTTTGACAGAAAAAAATTCATTTCTGGCCTCCGAAAACAAGAAAGTGGATAAATCCAGCTGCTAAATTAAGAGAAAAAACTCCTTTAACACGTGGTGTAGCCAGAATCCCAGTTTTGTGGGTCCTTGATGTTGAAAAACCAATTGAAAGCAAAACGTCCGTCGGTCCGTCCGTCTGTGAACACTACTAGCGCCTAAACTATTGATTGATTGATTTTTTTCGTGTTTCCGGGCGCGTCAACTGCTTCGGTCATTAGTCCTTTAGTGTAGTGCATGTTTTTCTCGGGAGATGGCGGTGACCTTCCCCGCTGGATGGCGAGATCCGGCGCCGACCTACCGCCGGCTAGTGGGGTTTCCCCAACCAGGACTCTCCCACCGGGGCACCGCCCGAGGCACCGCCCCAGTCGGGACAAGCTCTAAGCTCCCGACCGGTCTTCCGGAATATGTGGTAGTGTAGTGCATGTTAGTGTAATGTGTGTGTAAGGGAGAGGATAGGACAAGGAAGAGGAAGGACAGATCGCGCGCGGTCCGTAGCCCGTTTGGAGGGTACTGCTCCGGCCATTCGCCTAATGTTGATCGGAGAAACCACCGAAAACTACTCCTCCAGACAGCAGCTGAATTCGACCTAGCTGAAAAGCTAGTGTCGGAAATCCTGCCGCCGTCAGAATTCGAACCGACTCGAACCTAGGACTATGTTAGAGGCGCTGCAGTGACATCAGTTGATGCACTGAGCTACCGCTACCGGTACCTAAACTATTCGTATGAACTTTTCCAAATTGAAAATCCCTTGTCGATGTGGCTCTAGTTGAAGCTTTGAGATTTTGAAAAACATTCTTTAAAATTTGGGGGTGCTTTACAAGAAGTCCCCCGACGTTTTCAAAATTTTGTCAAAAACAACTCCAAATTTTTTCTTAGCATTTCTTGCAAGAATAGAGTAAAATATACTTTTAAAGGTGGCATAGGTCCCATTTTCACCGTTAACTCTGAATTTTCGAAAACTGCAAAAGTTGAATTTTGGGGGGTGGGAGGGTCTTCCTACAACTGTAAAATTTAAGACAAATATTTTTCCTTTAAATAAAATTTGTTAGCCATAAATAGTTCTTTCATTAAGGTCATGTAGACTTTGAAAATTTTATTAGTTTTTGTGCAATAGAGCGTGCACTTTTAAAAAATAACAAAAACAAGATTTTCTGAAAAACGACTCAAAATTTTTTCTTTAAATATTTAGTTTGGGTAGTGACAAACAAACCCTATACGATGACATAAACATCATATTGCTGTATTCTTTTGTTGTTTCAAAAATTATACAAATGTAACTTTTTTAAAATATCTCTCACGCCATTGACATGCACATTTCCATCGATTTGTATACATTATTGCCTTTCTGAGTGGAAGTGCTTCAAACGACTATAAATGAAGATTTTTGAAAACTCAATAGGTTCCTGCGAAAAAGAGCTTCAAACTTCGTATTTACAGTAACACTTAAACGTCATTTTCTTAAAAACGGCTCTAAATTGTTTAATGAAAAATGCAATTTAGGACATTGTTTTACTCTCCTTATATATTCTTTAAGAAATATTTGGGTCTACTATTAGGAAACGGAAAGGTTTAAAAAATTTCAAAAAAATGTACGGCGGTAGTTGGTAGCTCTCAAGGGGATGGGCCAACACCGTAAAGCCAGTACACACCAAGAAAATTACAAAACATTGGTACGAGAAAGTCTGTGCCATTCTGTAGCACCTATAATTTATTATTTTAATACTGCTATGGAAGTTAGAGATTACAATTTCCTGAGGTTTTATCATATTCCTACATTGAACGCAAGTTACGGTAATTAATTCTATAGGTCAATCTGAGCACTTTGGAAATGATGAACTGCCGGGACAAAATGAAGGGGCACCATGGGTTATACGCTGCAGAGCTTTTTTACATGTTTAGCAGATATGGTTTGAGCATACAAGAGAAAAACTTACTAAAGCGATACCCGAGGAAACATACATGAAGAGGGCAAGTAATTTGGTTGCAGAGGGTGCAAGCATAAGAAGTGCAGCTGATGAAAGTGGTGTCAAGAGAGAAACATTAAGACGTAACGAAAAATTATAAAATCATTTCTGGTGCAGAAGTTGAACTCAAATCAAACTAGAGCCATAAGTAAGATTTTACTTATGTCCACGAGGAAGTGATTGCGGGCTTCAAAATGTTTTACGGGTAAAGATAAAAAAATGCCGCAAACTTGCCTATTAAACTGCTATTGCAAATAATGATAAATGTCCATATTCATGGTTAGAAAAAGAAATTGCTGGAGAATACTTGAGCAGAATTTTTCAAAAGAAATAAAGATTTGTCCCTAAGAGGGATCTCTAGAGAGGTCTTGTCTTGCTCGTGACACCGTATTCAGTCGACAAAACGTGAAGGTTTTTTATTATCAATCGTTCAAGCGAGAATCTAGACTAGGCGATTCTTTGTGCGTCTGAAATTTAGAGGAAACAAACACATTAACAGTTCACAACAACGGAAAGGAAATAGATGAGAAAGGTTGCAGAACTGTGTCAAGTGGAAAGTGCTGAGATGGGAACTCTTGTGACATTGTGCTGTGTTGTCCGCGCTCATGACAAGTATTTGCCCCCTATCTTAATTTTCCCTCGAGTGTATTTCTGTGACCACATGCTGTTTATGCTCGTCAAATTCCTTATCTTTAAAAATAATAGTGTCTCCTCATTAATGAAAAAGGGGTAGATATTCTGAAATAGTTATGACCCATTATATTTCTGACACTAACGCATGGTGCCCCAGGCATGGGGCCCGATGGGTCATTCATTGAAATTATTTTTTAACATTTTTTCTCTACTATTAATTATTTCGTGACTATAACCATCCAATGTTAAAATATACATATGTATTTAGTTGTACAAATAAAATGAAGGAAATCAGTTTCAATTGAAGGGTTTTCTGAATGTTTCAATTTTTGTGACTCATGGTGCCCAGTGTTCCCTACTAGCAAATCTAGAAAATATTGGTTTATATGTGGTTTGTTGTTGACAGCATTCTAAGTAAAAGAATTACTGACTTTTCTTGGTCAACATTATTATTTAATTCAAAAGCAACTGTGTATGTTTCGATTTTTTTGTATTAAGCAACTGACGATACTAAGCGATTAAAAGCTTCTCTTGAGTTAAATAAAAATGTTGACTGAGGCAATGCCTCTAATTCTTTTATTTGAAATCTAGAAATGCTTAATAATTACATTTCAGACAACGAATTCATCAAACGGACGGTCTGGGCCCGGCTCCGATTCAACTCTTAATAATAAATTCCGTAAATCATGTAAACTATTATGCAAGATTGGAAGGGCAATATTGGAAGGATTGGAATAATCTGTAGAAAATTTAGAAATACTCTACGCTCAGACGCTGGTGCGTGCTTCGTTAGTACCGTAACTCAGTAAGTCATATAACTCCGAACGGAATATCAAGTTCCAAAAATTTGCTTTTGACCCCCATTAATCTCACTTGCGGGTATTGGGAATCACTAATGAAATATGAAGCAAAATTAACACATTGTTACTTCAAACAGTATTTATTTTGTTTGCAATAACTGTAGGTGTCTAAAGTAATATAACTCCCACGGTTCTCAAGATCAACAGCAATAGATCTTGGGCAATTGGTAAAGTAAGGCTTTTAAAGTGTTTAAGCCATTCGATGAATGCTTCATCCGCCAAGACATTCTTGCTACATGTGTAAATAGCGCCAGGGGACATTTAAATTCATTCAGATCAATGTATTACTTTCTTTGGGCAATGGCAATCCCTCTGCAATTTTGTGAATCACTGACCACCATTGTCCGACAAGCCCGTTTTTATCACAAACTACTAATAAACTTTTATAGAATGTTTAAAAGTTCATAACACCTTGTTTTCTGAGAGCACTTTCTAACATCAGTCACGCACTCTTCTGGTACGAAAATGATAATCGTGGATGTAAGCTTTTTTTGGCCGCGGCAATAGTTATTATGACTAACGGTAGATAGAAGCAAATGTTGCTGCCTCTTAATATGGTTTGTTTACAATATGTATCGATAATTTACCGCTGACTCCCATTACCCCCTGACCCCCATTACTCCCGCTTCCCCAACTCATGCAACTCCGGCTTGTAATAAAGTAATAAGGAATACGGATGTACCCGCTTTGTTAACAAGTGCTCCATCCGCGTTCTTTCTTAACAAAGGCTATAAACTGGAAATAGAAAACTGTTTCTAAAATATAACGCGAATTCGGGAATCATACATCTTCTGGTTTCATCGATTAACTTGCTACAACGGAGGTAAGCGCACATACATTTAGCCTGCCTGTTGACATACTGAGATAGGTGTGTGATTCGTCTTTGTAAGACGCCGGAATATTCGAAGCCACTTATCACAGCGCTCACACAGGCAAAAACGTAATCATTTGAGCGTTGCGATTGGTTGTTTTGGAAGCGTCAAACCCCAACTTATCTTAACGGGAGGATAGTGTATAAATCTGTCAACAGATGGCAATTCCATTCTAACCTCCCCCAAGCAGATGGAGGAGTTAGGCGAATAAACAGCAAAGATGTGACATGGCTTTCTGTAAAATTTAGTTTAGTAGTTCCACGGATTTTTTACAATATCATTTTCTTAAAAACGGGTAAAATATACAATTTAATTTTCAAGTATTAAGAGGCAAATAATATAAAACTTAACCTTTTTAAATGTATTATTAACTTACTAACAAGCATTCAGAAAAGCATTTAGATGAAAGTGAAAATTTGAATGCTATTTCAGCAATTAGGGAGACGCGAAAAAATGGGTTTTGGCGCTTCCTTACAAATTATGAAATTCCCTACCAAGTGGTATCATTTTAAAACGATCAAGGGTGTCGTATTTATGTTACCGGTTTCTTTTAGTTTCGCTTGAATAAATATTTGATTTTCAAGGGCCAATAAAAAACACTGTAATGTCCACGCAAACACATTCCAACTTCCGTTCCCATTAATAGGCACATGAGTATCTTCCTTAAATCACTACAATTTATCAATGCCTTTTTCGATACCAATTACCCTTTCCTATTGAATGTGTTTAAAATACTCAAAAGCAAAATGACTGATTGACTGTTAGTGATTCCGGGCGCGTTACTGCTAAGGTTATTGTTCCCGTAAGTGTAGTGCATGTTTTTGCTCGGAAGGGGGGCGGTTATCTTGCCCTGCTGGATGGAGAAATCCAGAGCCGACCTACCATCGGCTAGCGGGCTTTCGGTTACCAGATATCTCTCATCAGCAGAGCACCGCATCTGCCGGGACAAGCTCTAAGTTTCCGACCGGTATCCCGGCATGTGTCGTAGTGTAGTGCATGTAAGTGTAAGTGTGTGTAAGGGGCGAGGATAGGGAAGGAAACATCGTACGTGATCCGTGTTTCGTTTGGTAGGGTACTGCTACGGCATTCGCCAGGTATTGATTGAAGAAACCATGGAAAACGACCGATCAGAGCCGCCCGCCACTAGAATTCACCTCCACTGACAGCTAGGCCCAGCTATCTGGCTAGTGTCGAAAATCCTGCCACCGTCGGGACTCAAACTCCAGGACCGGGACTCCCGGTCAGAGGCAAATGCAATGACATCAGTTGATGCCCTGAGCCACGTCTCCCGGTTCAAAAGCAAAAGAGAATTGTGGATAAAGAAGGTGGATAGGCCGTTGGAAGAAAACATTGCTCTTAATTGATTGTTTCGTGTTTCCGGGCGCGTCAACTGCTTCGGTCATTAGTCCCGTTAGTGAAGTGCATGTTTTTCTCGGAGATGGCAGTGATTTTCTCCTCGCTGGATGGCATGATCCGGCACCGACCTACCGTCGGCTGGTGGGTTTCCCCTAACCAGGACTCTCCACAAGCGGGGCACCGCCCCAGTCAGGACAAGCTCTAAGCTCCGACCGATCTCCCGGAATATGTGGTAGTGTAGTGCATGCTAGAAAGTGAGTGTGTAAGGGAAATGTTTGGACAAGGAAGGGAGGGACAGATCGCGCGCGGTCCGTGGCCCGTTTGGTAGGTACTGCTCCGGCATTCGCCTGGAGTTGATCGGAGAAACCCGGAAAACTACCGATCAGAGCAGCCGGCCGCTAAATTCTCCTCTAAACAGCGACTGAATTCGACCTAGCTGAAATGCTGGTGTCGAAAATCCTGCCGCCGTGGGAGTGGGAACCTAGGACCTAGAACCCGGTCAGAGGCGCTGCAGTGGCATCAGTTGATGCACTGAGCTACCGCTCCCGGTAACACTGCTCTTAAAGTATAGGATTGTTACATGTAAGATCGTAATGAAGTGCCAAATGTTCCATGGAGGCTTGAATATACGTATGTTGCCCTTTCCCCATACGTAGGCAAGAGCGTTGACGATTTATTTCAGTCACACCGGAGAGACGACGTGGCGGCACTATCCCTTCAAATTGATTTGAGTCATAGCCAGGGTTGCCAGATTGGGCGGGATTTTGCTTTTTGGACTGGAAAACGGCTCTCCCCCGCGAGACAAAATTGACTTCGCGGAATTCCGCCCAATGCGCGGAAATGCATCAAAACAAGTGTGGTTTTGGGCGGATTTTCAGATGCCGACGAAATTTTCAAAAAACAACCCTAACGAAGTTGATAGTGAATTTGATTTTTAGTTTTTTAGTTTTTTAGTTTTTACATGGTTTTTCATTAATGAATTGTTAATTCGTTCATATTTACTTTCAGTGAGTAATGTTAGTTTTCAGACCTCTACTGTAAGGTGTGCTCTAAAAGTCATAGCGTCTTTGTCGTGCACAACATGAGTATATAATACATCACATTGACAGTATTTGCAGTTAATTTTAAATCACGCCACCTACATTTAGTCATATTTTGGAAGTACGGTGTCACTGCCAGCATTTTTCTTTAAGCCATAGGGAATAAGCACGCATATATAAGCATTTCTGTTGTAAGCGCGGATATTTAAGAGGAGCAAGGAGAGTGAAAATGGGAAAGTGGGAAAGTATTTGATTGATTGATTTTCGTGTTTCCGGGCGCGTCAACTGCTTCGTCATTAGTCCGTTAGTGTAGTGCATGTTTTTCTCGGGAGCTGGCGGTGATCTTCCCCGCTGGATGGTGAGATCCGGCGCCGACCTACCGTCGGCTATGGGGTTTCCCTAACCTGGACTCTCCCACCAACAGGGCACCTGCCCAGCCAGGACAAGCTCTAAGCTCACGACCGGTCTCCCGACATGTGGGTAGTGTAGTGCATATTAGTGTAAGCGTGTGTGAAGGGAGGATAGGACAAGAAAGAGGAGGACAGATCGCGCGCGGTCGTGGCCCGTTTGGTAGGGTACTGCTCCGGCATTCGCCTAGTGTTGATCGTGAAACCACGGAAAACTACCGATCAGAGCAGCCGGCCGCTACAATTCTCCTCCAGACAACAGCTGAATTTGACCTAGCTGAAAGCTAGTGTCGAAAACCCTGCCGCCGTCAGGACTCGAACCTAGGACCTCCCGGTTAGAGGCGCTGCAGTGACATCAGTTGATGCACTAAGCTACCGCTACCGGTGGGAAAGTATTTGTCTAGGCTATTCTGAAGTAATTTTGATGTAGAGTCAGTAAGGTGTGTCAGTGATGTATTAAGGCTGTAACACAGATGACTTAACTGTAATCAGCATTTGTCCCAAAATTTCTCTATGACGACGAAATTATTATGGCTCAGGTTTTAAAATATTCTGGTAATAGGCATATCTGCTAAGTTTGCAGCACAGTTAATACGATTCCCAGTATTTGAAAGCGAAATGTCTTGTGAAGAATGTAAAATAATGCAAGATTAATTTTAGTAAAGTCATATGTTTGTATCTTATATTAAGGTGTATGCGTATACTTTGTTAGGCAATACTAAGAGTTTTTATCAATGATTTTTATCAATGATATCAATGATATCAATGTCAAGTAAAATTATGAAGTCGGTAATATATCAGAGCTGTCGATGTGACTTAAATAAAAAAGAATATTGTGAAATAATACGGAAGCTTTTAATTGTTTTTAAACCGATCGTAGAAGTTCATAAAAGGGTTTCCTTGAGATATTTTTTAATTCTTGCTCCTCGACATGCCTGTCAGCATTCTTTACAAGAGAGATTTTACGTTTTAAGAGATATCGCTCTGAGTGTTTGTTCCTACATTGTACTGAATGCAAACCAACACTGAAATCACTTTTTAAGCTTCCTTATTCTCGAAACGAAATAAATTGTCTTTAAACAATCGTTTTAAGTAAGTTTTCAGATATGTTCACTACGTATAGAAATAACTGTTAAACACTTACTTAAGTATTATGGTCAAACGTATAATTAAAAATGTAGAATAGCTCATCAATGTTGATGAAAAATGTATACTATTTGAAATACTAACAGTTTCCACTTAGAAAGAGTTCATTTTCTATTCAACCAAATTTCGTGATTTTATATAAATGAATGGTAGTGAAAGGATAGGATAATGAACCACTTGCTCTAATTAACCGGTTTAATAGTATAACCACTGAATTGTAATAATATCTTAAAATTAATAGAACGAACGTTTAATATTTGTTCATTATAAGGTTTTAAATCGATCCATCGAAAGCCGTCCACATTTCATCGTTTAGCGCGACTAAGCATTTGTGAGATTATTGATAACGAGGCGAAGATAGCAGGTTTTAAATTTCAAAGATTCATGAGCAGTTTTAAATACAAAGATTAGTGACTATAAATGTGAAGTACAGAAGTCGTCTGATACGAGTTTTTATAAGAACTTTTCATTGATTATAATTATATGTTGTGCAATACAATTTCACGTTAAGGTGTATTGGAGAATTTCCTGCAACATTGCAAAAAGTACTTGCACACTTGTGTAGATTTGCTAAATATAAAACATTTCAACTGAATTTTCAGAAACATGTTTAATTCTGTGATCACAATGAATATGATTTTATTGTTTTCTTATTTCATTAGTTTTGGAGAATAGTAGCCTATGTACTAACGACATGAAACAATATTTTTGAGGTTTTCAATTTTTCCTACACCTCATATGAAGTACTTTTCCGTTCTTACTTTTCTACAGTTCTTCCTTTTGTGCGATGTAATCGTAAGGGATCAGCTTGTACAAATATAATCTATACGAAAGAATATTCTTTAATTTAAAATAAAAGGAATAACCTCTCTTTTGAAGAGAGATGCAATTAAACTCTACAAATTATTTTATTGTGAGAATTTACATTATGAGTTTTAATTTTTTGAATACATTAAACACTATTTATTTTTTATTTAACTTTTAATGATCAGTAAAAAGTCTATGATATATAAGGATAAGTACATGAAGTTAGCTTTCCATTAATTGTAGACCTCTATTCCCCTTAACGAGATGGGACGTGACTGATAGTATTATCACACTTGATGACATATTGTCCTAAAAAGCATCTTGTTTATAGTTACATTTTATTAATTCCCCAAATTCAAGCAAGCAATGTTACAAGTTCTTGACATAATAGTGATTATGAATTTCCAGCTGCAGCTCTGATGTAAATTCAAAAATATCAATACAAAAATGAAATTTTTTTAGAAATAAAAAAAATTACAAAATGGGGCGAATTTTTTTCTTGAAACTTTCCTCCGTATACTGAAAAATATTTCAAGTTAGAAATTTGTTCTTCGTCTTTCCCTTGTGCCTTATCAACGTCCGGTTAGCCATTCGACGTATTCTTTCTCGTCTTGTGTTGGACTTCTCGTATTGTAGATCCACTCTGACGGCATATTTCCGCTTCTTCCCTTCCCTTCCTCTGAAACTTTCAGAATATCTTTTCCCTCTCGTCTCACCTCAAAATTCTGCTTCTGCCTCCTATCTTCTTTCAGTCTATAAAATTAGTTAAATACAGTTTAAAGTACGCATTATGACAGAATTATCTAATAAAAATGCAATACTAATTATTTTTTGCACAGAACATTTAACGAAGAATTGAGAGACAATGTTCGTGATAGCGAACACTATTTCTGGACACCTGAAAAATTTCTCCAGTAAAAAAGTCTTTGTGATTGTGTATTAAATCCACTTAAATTAAATCTTCATACATTGGTATCAACGTATTCTCTTAACATATGCGCACATAACATCTACACAAACCATCTTCAGTTTCACAAACTAATTACAAAGTATTGCTAATGTTTTGCTTAAAAATCGTTGTAAAATATTCTTACTGTCATTTGAATAGCGTATTTTGAGCCTATAAAACAGTAAACTTGTACAAAATATTGGAAATTAATTATTAATTTGTATTTTCACATTGAAAGGAAAGTAAATTTGATAATAAACTCCGAGCTGAGAATACAATTCCCCAGAGAACGGGGCTTAAGTAAACATTGGGACGGAGGCGGCGTGCCAAGTGGCGGGCCAGTGGCCTCGTGCCAGAGCCGGCGATCGGTGACCCCTGACCTTCCGCGCGCGTCCACGCGGGGCGCGGAACTAGGACGCGGCTAGCGCGGGCCACCAACCCCGCCGCCGCCCCCTCATTTCGATCGCTGCGCGGGCGGGCGAGCGGGCGGGCGAGCGGGCGGGCGAGCGGGCGGGCGAGCGGGCGGGCGAGCGGGCGGGCGAGCGGGCGGGCGAGCGGGCGGGCGAGCGGGCGGGCGAGCGGGCGGGCGAGCGGGCGGGCGAGCGGGCGGGCGAGCGGGCGGGCGAGCGGGCGGGCGAGCGGGCGGGCGAGCGGGCGGGCGAGCGGGCGGGCGAGCGGGTGGGCGGGCGAGCGGGTGGGCGGGCGAGCGGGTGGGCGGGCGAGCGGGCGGGCGATTACGCTTCCCCCTCGCACCGGACGCGATAGCTCTGAAGCATCACTCTGCAGCATCGTTGACCAGAAGTCCTAGGGTTCGTGTCTCGACTGTGACAGATTTGCGACTCCAGCTATAGAGCTGGGGTGAATGAAACCACTGTCTGGAGGAGAATTCTAGCGGCTGTTTGCTCTGATGGGTAGTTTGCCGTGGATACTTTGACCAATACCAGATGAATGCCGGAGTATGGTCCATGGACTGTACACGATCTTTCCTTCCTCATCCTTGTCCACTTCTCTCCCCTTAAACCCTTTACGCTTACATGTGTTACACTAGCACACACGTCAGGAGACCAATCTGGCGGTTTGAACCTGCCTCTTTCGAGGAGTGAGTTTCTGAGCTCTGCCCGAAGGCAGGTGGGTTGCCTTGCCTGGAGCGAGTACCTAGGCCGTTGAGGCTTTACCAAGCTAGCAGGCTGCCTCCGGCTGAGGGCAACGCCTTATTGGCGGAAATACCGGTAAGGGCAAACCTTGCTAGTCGATGCGTAGATCACCACATCATCACATTCCATGGGAGATGAGCACCACCACCATCCAGCTATAATATGTACTATGCTCTTGGAACTAAGGCTTAAGTATTGTCGTGCCCGTAAGACCACAGGGACTCAATTTCCACGCTTCCTTTTGATGAACAACTCTGGAGTATTTGCGAACTCGCGCACACACAATGTCGCTTTGGGATGGATCCACAGCGTTCTTTTGTTCCGGATTGGTTCTGTAGTCTTTGTGTCGATACGAGAGCGAGTGAGCATGATTGACAATTGACGCTAAGAGAAGTCATGACACACTAAAAAAACACGAAAGTTCCTTAAATCTGCTGTCTTGAACTTCTGCATTTCAAAGCACTACTGAATAATTATACTAATTCTGAACACATTTGTTTCTAAGATTAAATGCTGTACAATTAAACGCTGTAATCAATTCTACATAAAGAGAAAGATGTACGTCTCATGTTCGTTGAAATCGCAGATTTTTAAAAAATTGCAAAAGTGGAATTTTTTAGAACATCTTCCTACAACTATAATATTGAAGATACATTTTTCCTTAATGAATTTTGTTATTTAAAGTCAGGTCTTTAAATAAGGTCATATTCAATTTTTCGAAAATACGAGTAGTTTTCGTGTAATTTTGCGCGAAAAATAGAGAGTTTTAATTTTTTAAATAATTATTTTCTCAAAAACCATTCAACATTTCTTCTTTACATTTTTTCCTCTTGTGTATCAAGAGACGGTAAAAAAATGTGGAGCTAGTTCCATTTTCCACAAACTCTCGTTTGTTTTCTAAAGTTTCAAAAGATTTACATTTCAAAACAACACAATTGAAGATGGAGACTTTTGCCTTAGGCAAAGTAATTTGTGAAAAATCAGCTCTGTAGAAAGGTCACGTAAAACAATTAGTAGATTTCGAGAAATTTGTGTCTGAAATCTATGAAATTTCTAATTTTTTTTGTCAAAAATCGCTCCATTTTTTCTTCCTACCTTTTCCACGGATTGAAGAAGAGGTGCTTAAAAGAATGAAGCGGGTCTCATTTTCGTTGAACTCTTGGATTTTTTTTAAATTTCAAATTTAAAAACAATACGTGAAAGTATGTGCTTTGGTATTCACAGTTGTCTTGGTATCGGATCGGTCTTAAAGAATTCAAGAGGCCCGCTAGAGCGTAAAGAATCAAAAAAGGATCGCAAGGGTATTAAGTATACCATTATGTGTTTTGTTTCAGGTTCATAAATACAGTAATGAACTAGTAAACCAAAAAAAAATTTAAATGGTTTCATTTGATCAACTAATACACAGAATTTCCATTGTAGATAAACGCATGTCTCGTCGCAGGTTACTTTGATGCATCCATTCGCCAAGAAAGAACTGATATTGAAGTACTTCCTTGTTACAACCCACTTAACATTTAATCTCAGGTATTGGCACTATCAAACTCTGACCTGTTTTTGTGAGCCACAATGTACAAGATTAAGTCGTTTGAGCTTATCAAATATTCGAGGACTCATCAAAAATAACTTCATTAACTTAAGTAATCATCTTATCTTCTACAAACCTGAACCTGTGAGGTTTCAAATATTCAGTGTGAAATGTATAATAACTTTCGTTATTTATTGGCTTGCCCTCGTTTCTTTTTTTTTTAAATTATTCTGAATATTGCTTCATAAAATGTTATTTTGTAACTGAATTTTTTAACCTATGAATCATTCTAAAGTCGAAGTATCAGCTCTATGCTCAGCTCACATAATCTTTTAATGTCAAGATATGGGAAGATGCAACGTATCTAATCGTCACTGCATTTACTTCGATAAATTCTTCTTTGATAGTGGTAATTACTGTTAATATTTTTCTTGACAAATCGAATACTTTTTCTTTCGTTCAAGTGCTTTTTTGGTTGGAAATTCTTTTCCATAATCGATTTTAAAATAGCTTTTAAAATTTAAATGTTGCTTCAGAAAATATATGGATTATTTTTATCTTAATTTTAAGGACTTCTCAAAAATATTACATACGCTTATTTTTAAAACATATCGTATTCATTTTTTGAATCCCTTCGTTACGTCGAAAGTATGATCAGACGACTGCCGGAGCAGTACCCTAACAAACGGGCCACGGACCGCGCGCGAGCTTCGTCTTCCTTGTCCTATCCTCTCCCTTACACACACACACACACACACACACACATGCACACACTCCACATAATCCGGAGACCGGTCGGAGCTTAGAGCTTGCCGACGGGGCAGTGCCCCTAGTGGGAGAGTCTAGGGAAACCCACTAGCCGACGTAGGTCGCGCGATCATTCCGGGAGACCGCTGCCATTGGGAGCTGTAGGAGACTTGTCCGCTGGGCGGTGGCTCCTGGTGGGAGAGTCCTGTTAGGAAACCGCTACCGAGTGGTCGGCGCCGGATCCGCACTAGCGGGCGAAGACCACCGCCATCGCCCGTGGGAAAACATTCACTACACTTACGGGACTAATGACCAAAGCAGTAGACGCGCCCGGTATCACTAACCAACCAACCGAAAGTATGCGTTCTTCTGTATTCCTCATGGCACAGCTTTTGCTACTTTGCATTTCAGATTTGTTATTTTTGAGATTGATCAGATTGACCTACAATTGGCGAATTTAGATAATAATTAAATAGAACGAATTTACTAATTATTCGCTTTAGTGCTGTTACCAATGCAGCATACCAAGGCAGTCAAGGGGGCGGGTTCATGTGGCTTCATTCCTCCCCTAGAAGCCAATCTTCTTCTATACTAATAAAAGTGAATTCAGCGACATGTAATCGACATAGATTCTACAAAAATGAGTGTATGAATTGATACGAAAAATTTACAGGATTTACATTAAAATTTAGGATTTGATGCAGTGCCCTTGCAAAATTCGGTAAAGATTAATTTCAACGCAAATACGGAAAAATATGACGGTAGATGTTCCACGTTCATTATTTTTTGCCTGTCGCAATGAGTCTGATTCCTAATAGTATATTCCGCAGAATGGCTGCGATGCGGTAGAACCGCATGTAGCAGCCGTACCGTTCACCGATTGCGACAAAACTTAGTCAACTTATTTTTCTTCAATTACTTTATTATTCTGAATGGTATCATGGTTCAGTTTTAGAATACAAACTTTTCACATGTTTTTGATGCTTATGATCTATTTAAAAACTAAACTATTTACTTTACAGTTATTACTTGGGAGAGAAACCACTGAGCACCTCACAAGGAATCATCTAAATCAGCAAATTGGATGTAAAATACATGTTTGGGAAATCTATTTTAATTCTGGTGGGGTTCATGGGTGCTTTGCCTAAATTGTAATTGGATAGTTGTGTAATTGTTGCCATATTATTGTAAAAAGTATTGGATAACTTGGTGATGTGTGTATGATAGGTTTTATTTGAATTTCTTTATGAAGCTGTTTGTTTGAAATGAACCAGGGTGCTTTGGTTATTGTTCAAGGAATTTGTTCTGTATGACCTGTATTTTATGATATTGGTTTTGCTGCACTGATCCATACAGGGCAAGCATACATTAGGTCTAATTATGGCTGTATATATGATTTTGGCATTTTCTATTGTTATTTTGCTGTGGTTGTTTATTAGTGGCTTTAATTGAAATAGTTTGGTTTTGTTTGTTGTGTTTTAATGTTTATATGTTCTTTCCAGTTGAGTTTAGTGTCTAGATGCAGACCTAGATATTTCCTGCTTTGTTTTGTGAGTCAAGGAATGATGTTATTGTTCAGTGTGAGAGGTGGTGTTGAAATTGTTTTTAATGAAAAATTTTTGCTGTTGACTTAGATGGGTTTAATTTGATTTTCCATTTGCTTGACCAAGACTGTATTTGATTTAGATGTTGCTGTAATGTGTTTCTTATTCTGTCAAGTGATATGTTTGAACAATACAATGCTGTATCATCTGCAAATTGTGCTGTTTTGACTATGTTGGATGAAGGATATCAGATGTGTAAAGATTAAATAATACAGGTGACAATGGGGAGCCCTGAGGAAGACCAGCATATATTGGTTTGGGGTTTGAGATGATTATCTACTGACACTAAAAAGGTTCTATGCTTATAAAGCTATTGATGATGTTAGTTAGGTATTTGGGTGTGCCATTGATTCTTAGTTTACACATGAGACCTTGATGCCATACTCTGTCGTAGGCTTGGAAATATCTAGAAGGTTGATATAGTATGTAGTTTTCTTTGGAATGCTGTATGGATATGTTCTGTGATTCTTAATAATTGATGTAGTTGATAACTTTTCTGTGAATCCAAATTGGTGTCTGGGAATGATGTCATTTTTATTGAGGTAATTACTAAGTCTTTTCTGAATAAGTTCTCAAGAATTTTGATAGGGAGGGTAACAGGCTGATTGGTCGATAATTTTCTACATTCGATGGGTGTTTGTTTGGTTTTGGAATGGTATTATTATTGAGTGTTTCCATAATAGTGGAAGTAACCTGTTCTTAATGAAGTTATAAATATTATTTAAGAATGCTATGGCTTGATGTGGCAAATTTTAGAATTTTATTGTTTATTCTCATGTCCTGGAGCCTTCTTATTGGGGAGTGTTTTATTATTTTATTATTTCCTGGGGAGATTGAATCTAATTCTGGATGGTACTTTATAATTAGGAGCTGTTGCTATCTGTGTGATTGTTTGGTGTTGAATGTGTGGGGTGAGTCGTTTGGTTTGAATGTATCTGCAAAATGATTTGCTAGTGTTTCAGCTTTTCAAAGGGGTGAGAACTTTTCCTGAGTTGAGTATTAAGTGGAGGAATAGTATTTTTTTTCTTTAGTATTTTATTTTTAAATTGCCACAGTGTATTGTTACTTGAGCTAATGTTTGAATCATGGTGTTGTATTGTTGCTGTTTGTGTGTGAAAAGTGTTTTTTGGTAATATATGTTAATAGATTTAGTTACTTTTTAATTTCAGGTGTCTAGTATAATTCCATAATCTTCTTGTTTTATTCTTTATGTAATTAGATTTCTTATGCTTTTGGGTAGTTCATTTTTTTTATTCTGTGTATTTGTAGGTGGTTTATTTGGTTTACTGTTCTCTAGTTCTCTTAATATTATGTTATTAAGTATTGTGATTACTTGATCTATTTCTAGAGGGTATTTAATATTTTGAACTTTGGGATGTTTGTTTTAACATTATTTTTAAACATTGCCAATTAATTTTGTGAGTATTGAGTTGTGGAGTGGGTGAATGTGTGGGAGTGACTGTTGTGTAGTGATTATTACTGGTAGATGGTCTGAGTCCATTTCATGGTGTACTGTGGAGAAAAACTTTTGTTGTTATTTGTTATGCCTATGTCTAACAGATCAGGGTTCCTAGAGTGATCAAATGGTAGTAGGTTGGTTCATTTAGGGTTATGAAACTTAATTTGTTGTTGTTTATTAACCGTAGTAGTTGTGCCCCAGCTGAGTTATTATTTTACACCCCCACTTTATATGTTTTGCATTAAAATCCCCTAGGACAATTGTTAGGGTGTGTTGATCAATAACACCCATGATATTAGTATCCTTAATTTTCACATTGGGGCTTATATGCTACTATGAGTGTAGTTTCAGATAGTTATTATTACTAAACTTAATTTGCTGCTGTTTCGATACCTGGGGTTGTGGTAGTATTATTGGATAAAATGGGATTGTGCTCTTTATTGTATCATTACTCCTCCTCCATTAGAGTTTGGTCTGTCTGCTCTGATTACTTTATAATCTGGTATGCTGACCTTTGTACTTTGTTTAGATGTGTTTCAGTTATACATGCAAAATCAATTTTCTTATCTTCCATGAAATATTTTAGTTCGTTAACTTTTTGATTATACCATTGGCATTCCAATTGAGTATGGTAATCTTATTTATTTGTGTTTGTTGCGTAATTGTTATTAATGTATGCTAGATAGATGAATGGATGTTATTTATTATGGTTGGGATAATTGAGTTGATTATATTGATTATGTGAGTGGCTATTGTATTGATCAGGAGTTGAAAGTTATTTTTCGTTCAGTGTGTTTGATGATTTCGATTTTGAGAGTTATAGAATTGATTATTATGTTGTTCTGTGTTTGTGTTGTTAGTGTAAAGTTTGGGATATTTTGAGTGTTAGACAGCCTGGGAACTTTGGTTATTTTGGGTGGTACTGTAGATGACCCATTGGGTCTAGATCTAATTGGGGGATCCTTGAGGGTAGGTGTTTGGCTTATTTTTTTTATAATAGGGGCATTCTACTGTTCTGAGGTCTGCTCTGTGATTTCCTTGACAGTTATAACATTTAAATGGTTCATTTTATGGGAAGTTGCGAATAATGGTTTTGGAACAGTAAATACATGCTATTTTGTGGTTACAATTATTTTGTATGACCAAAATCTAGACATCTCATGCATTGGGAAAGGGGCCTTTAGGTCTTTTTCTCCTTTCAGCTTTTCAATGAGATTACAAATTTGTCTTACTTCTTAAAATATTTTCTATTTTCTTCCGTTGAAATTTGGCTGCTATTACTGGAATTGGATTACTGTCTTTTCGAGTCTAGTTACTTTAACGAGTGATGGATGTTTTTCTTCAATTCAGTGTAGATTTCCTCTTCTATGATGGATGTGTAGATTTTAAATACAACTGAGAATTTCTTATTTGCCGGGTCCTTGTAGGTATGAAACTGTCTTCCTGTGTTAATTAGATATTTAGTTATGTCTCTGAAATCACTGATTTTTCAGGTTGTATTTTCACTTATTATTTATGAATTGAAGTGTGAAACTGTTTATTACTTTTGTATTGATTCTTGCTGAAATTCGTGATGTTAGTTATATTTGCTACATAAATTGGCTGGATTTTAACAGTTCTACCACACTTGGCGATGTTTCATTAATGTAACTAAACCTATTTTGATTATTTGGGATCTGGTATTCTGTTAGTTCTTCAAATCTATGTAAGTTTGGACCGAATAACTAAACTGGGTTGAACTGTCTATATTGTCTTGTTTTGAATGCAGACTAGACCTTTTGTGTCGCTAGACGAGGTATATTATCAAAGGGCGCTTTAAATTTTGCCCTGCGGCATGTTGGCCTGAAGCGTTACCTTGTAGAGTATCCGGTTTGCTGCCCATCGATGTCTGTTGATTTGGTTGGCGTTCCATTGTCGTTTGACTTGGTTGAGATTCCATTGATGTAACTTCGTCACTGACGTTTGCCGTTGCTTGTTCGTACAGCATCGATGTGTTTAGGTCTTGGATGGAATAATCACTGTTGAGAGTTATTAGTGCATTATTGATGAGCTGCCCGGTTGTCGGGCGTATCCATTTACATATGCGTAGCACTCACTAGTGGACTGTTCCACAGATCAAGATTTGCGCTGGTTCACAACTTTTAGTAAGTCGCACGGTTGTCACTGTTCCACCGACAAGAACGATCCGTTCGGTTCGACAGTCGAGCGCGGAATGGGAGTCAACTTACTGCTTGCACTTGTAGGAAGGATATAGGCACAGTACAATTATTGTAACTCCGCAAGATGGTGCTACAGAAAAAAATGTTGCTTTGTTTAAATGCAATTTCCAATATACCTGAACTTCATTGTTGCTGAGCGTTGCCGTGTGACGTGGCATGGTCGAGGACAGGAGGGGAGGCGGCACAAGATGGGAGAGGGAGGGAAAAGCGGAGAAAGAGAGGGAAAGAGGGAAAAGAGAAGGAAAGATGGAAAAAGAGAAGGGAAGGAAAAGGGATAAGAAAGAGGGAAAATGAGAGGGAGAACAAAAGATAGGGAAGGAGCGAAGAGAGGGGGGAAAGAGAAAAAGAGAGAGGAAAAAGAGGGAGAGACGAAAGGAAGAGAGAAAAAGGGGGAGAGAAAAAAGAGGGGGAAAAGAGAGGAAGATAGATAGAGAGAGAGAGGGAGGGAGGGAAAAAGGAGCGAGAGGTAAAGAGAGTGAAGAGAGAGGGGAAAGAGGAAAAGAAGGTGAGAAAGGGAAAAAAGAGTGGAAAAGAGAGAACAGAGGTAAAGGAGAGAAAGAGCGAAGAAAGAGGAAAGAGAGGGAATAAGAGAGGAAATGAGAGAGAGGAAAGAGAGAGGGGGAAAAATGAGACAGAGAGGGAGAGAAATAAAGAGGGAAAAAAACATAAATAAGAATAAAGAATAAGATTTGCTCTTTCAAATTTCAAACATATTTCCACAATTATTTCTGCAGCAGCAACGCACCTGGGAGACGTTAGTAATACATAATCAAATATAGCTTTTACTAATATTCTAAAACAATTTTTCAATTTTAATGTTACAATTTATATTAACTGTAAGTCAAATAGAAATACAGTTTACAGTATATTCGTCATAAATGAAAGTTCTTTCCAAAAAAAAAAAAAAAAAAAAAAAAAGTCAAGTCGGCAGGACACTGTGCCTGTAATTCTTCAACAGATAAAAATTCTCAGCGCGCCTCTGAGCGTTTACTAAACAACTCACCACTAGATGAACGAGGAACAGCAAATGTCTAATCACTTTTACGCTGTACGATACGCGGTTTGTTCGTTATCGAGCTGTTCGGAAAACTAATGAAACTAGTGAAAATGAATGCTGGTCGAGTAATCAGCAAACATCAGTTAGGAATACAGAATAATCAAAATATGAACGGTACTAGAAGTGCCAAATGAGTGACAATTGAGTGGAGTTACAAATTCCTTAGCAAGCGACTGCACTGTTCGATGAGTCGCTAGGGATCTCGTCTGGCGTAAATTACCTTAATGTCACAGTATTTCACAGAATGGAGGCAGTCTTACATTCTTCAATGCCTCTTGCACTGTTGGAACGTGGTCTCACTCTCCGAAGGCCCTTTTACTCGCCTATTAACATACGAGATGCTTTTGTAGCGGGATGGTGCAAGCGGCTAATGAAACTGATCGCTTTACCGCGCGGCATGGCGGATATCGTCAGGCTGTGGCAGTCGCGAGCTTCCTGTCGACTTCTAGAACTCAATGCGCTTTATCCCGCGGAAACCAAGTAATACCAAGATTGAAACTGAATCACGCGTCGCTGCCACCAGTTGTAGTTCAGGTTCACTATAAACGAATATTCTTATGCTTAATTGTATGTAAGTGAAATGGGACCAGTGACTTAGGTTCACTGCGTCCGAGTTCACTATAACTATACTATGTTAAATAATTAAATTGTATGATTTCAATAAATTTAATTAATAAGATTTATAATAACAATGTTCTATTAATTCATCGATTCAATAAGACTTAGTATTGGCATCGTCATCAAGATCCGTATAACAGATATTTATAATATCGATTCATCAACCACAGTACACTCGTGAAACCTTACATACCATGATCTCTTCCGGCATTTACATAATTCTCTTCAATTAAACGAATTAATTCATACGATTGACGATAATTAAACCTAATTTTGCAATGAATAAAAACGTAATTCGCTAGGAAACCCCATTTCAAACAATCTTATCTAACATCTTCCGGGCATTTAATTACTGTTCGCAAGATGCAATGATTGACATTCTATGGAGTTGTATTTCAAAAGATTGATCTTTCGGTTTATAAATGAAACTCATTTCTGAAGTTTTGTTTAAAATGGACCTCTTCTAAAATTGGTTCCATTTTGAAATGAGAATTTTTGCACTAATCCTCCGATTTGTGTATTTTATTATCGTAGATCGAAATCTCAACACATAAATTTATCTAATTATTCAATTTTGTTTCGACCTCATTACCCATTCTTGGTGAAAATTTAATTCATCTTTTGTAATTTTGTCAGTACTCATTTGTCATTTCTTCTGAGAGAGAAAATTAAGTTTGTCAGTTTTAAAGTCATTGTCTTCTTCTGACACATTGAAACTTTGATTGGAAAATCAACGAGGAGATACCAAAACGAACCATTCATTTGAAGCAGGAGGAATAGGAACAATATTAAGTTGCAGTAAATATAAGTAAAATTACTAGACCATCGATAATTAATTAGTATTTAGATTTGTGACATTCAAATCATGTTACCAGACGTTTATTTATTTTTACGTCAAAAAGAGTTAAACTCGTATGACATGCTGTGGGGAAAAGTGAATTGTGCACATTTTCAAAATTCTGTATCAAACTAAGTCATATACTACTTAAAATTGAGAGGGAAAAAAGAAAGAAGAAGAAAAAGAAGAAAGAAGAAGAAGAAGAAGAAAAAATCAGTAATAAAATCTTTTTAAAGGGATAAAAAGGCAATACATTTTGGCTCTTATCCATGTTGTCCTTCGAAAATACTTCCTGACGCGACAACATGGAAACGATAATTTGAATAATTGTATTTCCCATTAATTCTAGAAGACTGCACAGAAAATGAATTACATTTTGTCCAGAAGAAAACAAGGGCCATCTCAGCATTTGCTCAATGGATCAGAAATGGACAAAAAACCTGATCGAGATGGGGTCATTGACCTGGAGGCTGCAATAAATACTTGTTTTGCCAGTTGTTTTACACATTTATACAGTTCAAATGTTAAATACTGCATTCTGTATAATTGTTAAAATTAATTTACTTTTCTTGTGATGCTCAGTATACTCTATAATTGTATAAAACAGTTATGCAGCAGAAACGATTTACTTGGGGTTTAAACTTTTTTATAGAATTTAATCGTTTAATGTCATCTGGCAAAGTGTTGTAAAATAATGTACATGTATTGTATGTCATTTTTGTAATGGGCTGTTGATACTGTCACCTGATGAATATGATTTCTACGTCAGTGTTATAGTAATAGACATGGGCATTTTTGAAATATATTCCGCCCTTAAGCAAGTCATTTTCAAAAACCACTGATTCGTAAATAAACAGACAAGGTAAAGGCAAATTCTAGATTAATGAAGAGAACACATGAAACACTGGGTGGGGTTTAGTTATTATTCGTACAATTCGTTTTGTAATCTAAAGTCTGGAGCTCTGTGTCTCTGTCCCAAATTTCATTAAATTCAAAAATTCCCTTCGGGGCTACATTTCAGCATTGCCCCGGATCAACATTCTAGCTCCAACACTGGTTATCATGAATATTATCATCATTCATATTTCCTTCACTTGAAGATAAAGAAGACATGTTGAAGTTTCCTTGTATGTATGAATATCTTCCACAAAAATGTAATTATACATGAAAGAGCTATAATTTTAACATAATTTCATCCCTACCAAAAATTTTATCATGTTTTTGTATTCTTTAGCCCTAGATGAAAGTATTTAGAAAGTTTATAAATTAAAATTTGTTTATGATGTAGATTATGATTTGTCAGTAGCAATTGTCCCAGTGTATGTTTATAAGCTTAAACATCCACAATTTATAATACTCTTTGGATTTCATTAAAAATAAATTTACGTTTTGTTTTTGGGGAGATTTTTGGGGATTAATTGCGATATATTGCCACATCACAAACATGCTTTTAAACTGTGCGTTTCTTTAAGGTAACTTCGAGCTTATTTTTTTTTTATTTATTTTTTCCTTTATGATTTTTATAAGCTCATTACATTAACTCTACATATGTTTTGTTATAATAAATAAAAAATTTTACCTTGGGCAAAATTGGTCATTTTTCAAACCATTTGGAAAATTGGTTTTTTTTAAAATTTACTTATTTTTTTTTTTGTGAGTTTTCAAAATTTGAAAATTTAAATTTGTTTCATTT